>CM068300.1:29688006-29875943 GCA_034768395.1 Linum lewisii | reverse complement strand
TTTTTCACTGGGTAATACTCGATACCGGTTCAACCTGGTTTACCGAAGCCGATTGGGTTGGGTGTTACAAATGGCCCAAGCCTGGTTTGTCGTGCTGTACGGTTGATTATCTTCTTTTTGGGGAGTAAAACCCCGTGGGAGGAGGTGAGACTCGTACGGGACCGACATTCCAAGGGTTTTTGCAAATGTTTTAAATGGGTGGGAGTTTGAAAAAAAGTGGTGAATGATGTTTGAAGTTCCTTGAGCGGTCAATGGTTTTAATTCCTCCCGAGGAGAACGTCGTGGGAAGTCCTCCGTGGGCCCCCGAGCTGGAGCAGTGGGGCGTCGGTTTGGGCCCGGGCGGATTTGAAGGGTTGGAACTTCAGTGAGTTCGCCGGGGGGCGGCTGATCGGGCTGTGGCTGAGCAGGATTAGGAGTGCAACTCAGTTCTTGAGGGCTGGATTTGAGGATGAAAGGTTGCAAGCCAGCCTTCTTGCTAAAGGGGCATGCCTTGGAGTGGTGGGAGTCCTTCCGGGAGTCAGGGTACCCCTGGCTGGGGTTGGGGTTTTGGGGGAGTTCCGTGACCAGTTTTTCCGGTATTTGGGGGAGGCAAAACCAAGGAGTTTTGAGCTGGTGAGGGTGAGAAGTCGGTTCTGCAAACTATTGAGTTCCCAACCTCCCCAATGGTACGATGAGCTTGCTAACCAGGAGCAAAATTTGATCGTCGGTTCAAGAGGGGCCGGGTGGGAGATTCAGGAGGGGGTCAATTGGTGACAGGGGGTTTGGTGGCGGTGAAAGGGGTGCTTGGGGGGGTTTTGTTAGAGTGGGAAAGAAGGGGGGAAGGGAAGGCTCGACCAGCCTTCTCCCTCGGTTACTCATAGTCACCGGCAAAGAAAGTTCGTTTTCTTCTCGGCCAGCGGGTGGCGTCTGCCCCATTCGTCGGCTTGGTGGGTTTCACTTGTGGCCGTCCGGGTCAAAGAGGCAGAGGCGAGGAGGAGGATCGTGCGAGGGAGGAGTACCATCGGGATTCCTTGTGTGGCCCCTTGCGGGAAAGCCTCACTATGGTGCATGCCACATGCCAGGACGGCTCTGTGACTGTTACACTTGTGGGCAGCCGGGTCATGAGTAACTTCGCCCGAGGAGGAGTGCTGCACCAGCCCAGTCGGTGGGATCAGTGCAGGGGCCTAGGGCTCCATCTAGAGCTATGGAGGCAGAGGTGGAGGCAGTATGGGGCGAGGGGTTGCGAGTGCTGGGTCGAGGGACGGGGCTAATGCCACACCTGTTGGAGCTGGGGGGAGCAAGGGAGGCTTCGCTCTCACTGGGGGTGCGGCGGAGAACGCGAACGACGTGGTGACCGGTATGATCTCCATCTTGATCTTTCCGTTTACGCTTTGTTTGATTCGGGGTCAACCCATTCTTTGTAACTGGAATGTTTGAGTATTTGGGTTTGGTAGTAGTAGTTTGGGTGTTGTTGGGGCGTCAGAACTCCTTTGGGGACTTCTGTTCGGGTGGATAGGTGTGTAGAGGGTGTAGAGTGCTAGTGGGAGGTGTAGAGTTCTTGGCTGATTTGTGGTGCTTCCTTTCAATGAATTCGACGTTATTCTCGGCATGGATTGTTGGCTAGGCAGGGCCTTGTTGACTGCAGAAGAAGGAGGTGTTGCTTCAGGTGGGGGGTGTTGGTCAAGTGGTGTTCAAGGGTGTTAGGAAGAGAGAATCCGCACCCATGGGAGTAATTTCAGCAAGCAAGCCTTCTCTCTGATCCAAGAAGGGGGTGAGGCTTTATTGGTGCAGGTGTCAGTTGAGCAGAATGAGGAGTTGGAGAAGGTACCGGTGGCTCGGGGTTTGCGGGGTGTGTTTTGGGAATCCCGGACACCGATCGGCTGGGTGGATTAATAAGAGCTGGTTCCGGAATGCTCCTTCTATTCCACCTTATCGCCTGGCACCGGCGGGTTAAGGGTTGAAGGGCAATTGGGAGCTCTTGGATAAGGGGTTCTCCGCCCAAGCGTATCACCGTGGGGGGCCCGGTGTTGTTTGTGAAGAAGAAGAGGGTCGATGCGGATGTGTATTAATATGGCGGTTGAAAGGCGCGATAAGACGTTACCCACTTCAAGGTAGCGTCTCTTTGATCAATTGCAGGGTGAGTTTCTCGAAGATAGACTTGAGGTCGGGTTTCACCATTGAAGGTGGGGAAGGATCGGTGGCAAAAGACAGCCTTTAGGCCCGCTATGGACACTATGATTTCTGGTGAGCCGTTGGTCTCACCAATGCTCCCCCCGCGTTCATGGCTTCATGAACCCGGTTTTTTTCCAGAATATTTGGAAAGTTCGTGTATTGTTCATCGATGTATCCCATTTTTCTAAGCTAGGAGGGCATGAGGAGCCTTGAGGATTGTTTTTCAAAGGTTTGGGGGCAGCAACTATTTGCCCCAAAAATTCTGAAGTGGCCTTTTGTTGGAAGGATTGTTTTTGGGCTGTGGTTTCTAAAAGGGTGGAGGTTGCCCAAAGAAGATTGAAGGGTGGTTAATTGGTCTACCTAAGGTGTGTCACAAACCCCGAGGACTTCTTGGGGGAGGGTTACTATCGAAGGTTTGTGAGGGGTTCCTCCATGCGTCTCCTTTACATAAGTTGTTTTGGGGGATCAAGGTTGAGGGGCGAGGAAGTCAAAGAAGCTTTGGGGTTAAAAGAAGTTGCCTAGCTCCGGTTTGACTTTGCCATAGAGGGTGGGGGGAGTTGTGGTGTTTAGTGATGCGTCTTTGCAAGGGTTGGCTGTGTGTTGATGCAGAATGGGAAGGTTGTCGCTTATGCCTCCCGACAGCTTAGGGTGCACGAGGTGAACATACCCAACCCATGATTTGGAGTTAGCTGCGGTGGTGTTCGCCTTGAAGTTGTGGAGGCATTATTTTTTGGGTGAGACGTTTAAGATCATGACCGATCACAAGAGTCTTAAGCACCTTATGGATCAAAAGGAGTTGAATGGTAGGCAACGGCGTTGGGTGGAGCTCTTGAAGGATTATGACTGTACCATTGACTACCATCCTGGTAAAGCTAATGTGGTTGCAGATGCTTTAAGTCGAAAGGAGTTGGTGGATCTTAGAGCTTTAAGGGTAGAGATGAGTTAGATGATGTGGGAAGTTTGCTTGCCAAGCTCAAACATTAGGCCTATGCTGAAGATAGGATTGGTGGGAGCGCTCAAGGATGGTACTCTGGTGGTTATTCGGGGGAAGTTGAAAAAGGCATGGATAATGGATTTGAGGTAGTTGCGGATTTGTTGAGTGTAAGGGTCGAGTGTGCGTACCGGAGTGGGGAATTGAGGAGGGGATTTTGGAGGAGCTCATTCCTCGATGTATGCTATGCATCCGGAATGACAAAGATGTACAATGACCTGAAGTTAAGTTTTGGTGGCCAGGAATGAAGAAGGATGTGGCGCGTTATGTAGCGACTTGTTTGGTTTGTCAGAAGGCTAAGGCGGAGCATAGGCTCCGGGTGGGTTACTCAGTCCCTACCTATCCGGAGTAGAAGTTTGGGACATCACCATGGATTTTGTATCGGGTTTCCCGCCGACTGAGAGGGAAAGGATGCGTGGGGTAATGTCGATCGTTTGACAAAGTAGCGCATTTCATACCCATTCGATTTAAGCCTAGTGTGGAGGTGTTGGCAAAGTTATATATAGAAGAGGTGGTAAGGTTGCATGGGGTTCCTCAATCCATCGTCTTGATCGGGATCCGGTTTCACGTCTCATTTTTGGGAGGGGCTGCAACAGCTTGGGAACTAAGCTCCAAGTTCTCGACGGCGTATCATCCCCAGACGGATGGGCAATCGGAGAGAACCGATCCTTACTTTGGAGGGTTGTTGAGAAGCTGTGCTATGGAGTTCAAACCCCTTGGACTGAATTGCTACCTTTGATTGAGTTCGCCTATAATAACTCGTATCTGTAGTTTGAAGTCCGCTCCTTTTGAGGCTTGTATGGGGGAAGTGTAGGATGCCATTGTGTTGGGATGAGGAAGGTACGAGGGTGTTGTCGGGTCCTCAAGTTGTGCAGGAGACGGCTGATCGGGTTAAGGTTATCAAGGAGAGATTGAGAGCGGCTCAAGATAGGCAAAAGCGTATGCCGACGGTCGTGCTAGAGAGTGAGTTTCAATGTTGGAGAGAAGGTATTCTTGAGGTGCGCCGTGGAAAGGGCTGATGCGTTTCGGTAGAAAAGGGAAGTTGGCGCCTCGGTACACGGTCCTTACGAGATCCTCGCTAAGTGGGTCCGGTGGCTTTGTGTTGGCCTTGCCGAGGGAGTTGGAACGGATACCACAATGTGTTCCATGTGAGCGTGCTTAGGCGGTATCCTGGGGACCCTTCTCATGTAATTCAGCCGGAAGAGGTGGAGATTGAGCAAGACTTAAACTTATGAGAGGAAGGCCAGTCGCGATCGTGGATAGGCAAGTCCGGGTCTTGAGGAATAAGCAGATTCTGCAGCTCAAGGTGGTATGGAGGAACCATGAGACGAGTCGGCTACTTGGGAGACTGAGGAGAGTATGAGGCGGCGGTATCCGGAGTTAGTGGAAGTGTTGATTCAGGTATTAATTTCCCTTGATGTATGCGTTTGTGTTTGCTTGTGGTGGTGTTGGTTCCAAGAGGGTCTAAGGGTGTGTTCGGTGTCATTTTGCTAGGATGAGTTAGGGATGATTTCGGGGACGAATCCTTGAAGTTGTGGGACTTGTAACATCCCCGCCCAACCGAACGGGTTAGAACTCAAGTTTGGTGACTAAAGTGCCGGAAACGGTACTTAGAGGGTCTCTTGAGGTCTGGGACGTTTGGGTGTGTGCGGGTTTGAAGTTGCAAAAGAGGGGAATAGTGTACAGTACCAAAAGTGCGATTTTGGGTCCTAATGTGCACAGGCGCACATTTAGAAGTGCCAGGCGCACTTTTCAATTAATCAGCAAACTTTCGGCAGAATATTCAAAATGTGCGCCTTTTAGGGGTCAATGTGTGCCGGCGCACATTTGACAACCCAGGGCACCATTTCGTGCATAAAAGGACGGAAATTGCACAGAAATCCGTATTTTCGTTTCCCTTTCTCTCTCCCCGAAAACCATTGACGAACTTGGAGCGAGAAAACCTTCGAAGGGTGATTCCGGGAGCGTGTAGAGGTCGGAATTTAGTTCGTTTGTTGCATGGATTCGTAGCGACGGGAGAAGAGATCGCTAACCTCTATTTTGGGTTTCTGGGTGTAGGTCGTGAGCAGTAAGGAAGGGTAGAGTACGAGTTTGGTGGTTGGAAATCGGTTTTGGGGAACTAGAAGACCGATTAGAGCCCTCGTCTTCTATTCCAGGTGAGGGCCTAGCGTGTGTAGGTAAGATTGGACAGCGTGAGGAGTTTCAATTGGACTTGAACAAAACCAGGTCATGCATGAAAATGATGACGTAAAAGGGGATAAGCTGTTCTGTGATGTACTTGATTCCATTGATGATTGCCGTGATTGATTGTTGTTGTTGATTGCTATGTTGGGGTTGGTTTGTGAACTGAAGTGAATTAAGTAATGGATTGACGTAGGAATGGAACTAGGATGGTTGGGAAATGAGTGCGGGGTGCTATGATATTATGAATTGTTGGTTGTGGATGCAGGGAGTTGCCCTGCCAATGTGGGGGTCGCTCTGAATAAGGGGAACAGGTGGGTGACCCTAGACTCATGACATGGCCCCCCTGTACTTGCAGGTGGGGGTGGCGGTGAGCTGCCGGTTCCCCTTTGGTTGATTGTAGTGTGTATTGTGGTTGTGGCTGGAGGTGGAACCAAGGGATGTACTGAGAACTGTGTATGTGATATGAATGTGGATGATGTGAATTGTGCCTTGTGAGAATGAGCTGTGATGAGTTGGATTTGTGGTGTTGGTATTTGATTGTCAAAGTAACCTGAAGGAGCCCACACTACCCCACCCGAAATACTATTGTGATCGAGTCGATTCACTGGGGTGAATCCCATGACGGGAGGTCATGGTTGTTGATATCTCCCAATGGAAGGATCCCAATGGGATGCGTCGTGATAGCTCCGTGGAGGAAGGATCCCTAGGGGATGCGTCGTGTTATCTCCCTATGAGGAAAGATCCTGCGGGATGTGTGTCGAGGATGTGGCCGGCGGGTGGTGGTGTGGACCAATCCTTGGCGCCTAATAACTCACCTGATATTATGAATGTGTGTGTTCGTGTGCTTGTGGTTGTGGTAGTGACTTGATTGATGGATGTGATGTGATGATGCTGTGTGTGTGCTGTGGATTGAAGTTTACTTCTTGTTGTGATTCCATCGATATGATTGTGCTTGAGACGAGAACTGACCAACGTGATCACCTAGACTGCTTTTAGGGAATTAAAACATGGAAAGGGGGGTTGGGTTGGTTCCATTGTTGAATGTCTTGTGCGGAGTTGGGACCGCTCCATAGAGTAGGCAACGTGTAGGTAGGCCCAGTGGGTTCACTCATTTCAATAGGAAATTGATCCCTTTCTCCCTTTCAGGATCTCGTGGCTGGAGAGTGGTGTGGTGACAGAGTGAGGGGGATTCCGAGAAGTGCTGGGCTGAAGCTATGGGTGAAGACTGGTGCCTACTTGGAGTTGACCCATTTTTATATTTTAGTTGACTTGGGACATTTTGGGGGTTTTACTGGATTTATGTATTTTTCTGATTATGTTGGATTTTATGAGTTTATGATGGATTTGGAGTTGCAACCGTTTATGTTTTCTTGGTCTATGGGGCCTCTCACTTGAACTCTTATTTAAAGCTTGGATTTTGTTTGTTTCTTTTGTCGTTTTCACTGGGTATACTCGATACGGTTCAACCTCGGGTTTGACCGAGCCGATTCGGGTTGGGTGTTACAAGAGCTCTCCCCCATCGTACTGTCACGGGATGGAGAGTCTACATCGATTATCGGCGCCTTAACGACCGCCACCAAGAAGGATCACTTTCCTTTGCCCTTCATTGACCAGGCTAGCTGGTCATGAATTTTATTGCTTCTTGGATGGGATGTCTGGTTACTTCTAGATACCGATTGAGCTCGACGGTCAGGAGAAGACTACCTTTCACCTGCCCGGTTGGTACATTTGCTTATCGGCGTATCCGCTTTGGTTTGTGCAATGCTCCAGCCACCTTCTAAAGATGTATGGTCGCTATTTTTGGAGATTTGGTAGAGAATGTTGTGGGGTGTTCATGGATGACTTCTCCGTATATAGCGACTCATTCTCCCAATGCCTTGCCAACTTAGATAAGGTGCTAGCTCGATGTGAAGAAACAAATCTAGTTCTAAGTTGGGAGAAGTGTCACTTCATGGTTACCGAAGGTATTGTTCTTGGCCATAAGGTATCTAAGCTTGGAATAGAGGTTGACCGCGCCAAGCTTGAAATAATTGCTAGCCTTCCACCACTTTCCTCTGTCAAGACGGTTCGTAGTTTCCTTGGCCATGCAGGATTTTACCGAAGATTCATCAACGACTTCTCCAAGATCACTCTTCTGATGACTAAGCTCTTGAAGAAGGATGTGCCATTTGTGTTCGATAAGGCTTGCCATGAAGCCTTTGAGATTCTTAAGACCAAACTCACTACTGCGCCTATTCTCACGGCACCGGATTGGAGCTTACCGTTCGAGATCATGTGTGACGCTAGCGACTTTGCTGTAGGAGTTGTTTTGGGGGTAGAGAAAGGAGAAGAGGTTCCACCCTATTTACTTCGCCATCAAGACTCTCAATGATGTTCAACAGAACTACACTATGACAGAAAAAGAGGTTCTTGCTATTGTGTTCTCGTTTGGCAAGTTCAGACAATATCTAGTGCTCTCTCATACTATCGTGTACACCGACCATGCTGTTTTGTTGCCACCTCCTCGCAAAGCAAGACTCAAAACCACGGCTGATCTGTTGTGTTCTTCTGCTCCAAGAATTCGACATCAAAATCAAGGATAAGAAGGGAGCTAAAAACGTAGCGCCTGACCACTGACATGCCAATAATGAACCTTGAAGGTATGATTACTAACACACTCAAGGTCGTATTCCTCGAGGCTCTCTCAAAAACTAATACTCACACACTTTGTAGACGGTCTAGACATGTAGAAAGAGTTTTGGTTTGATAAAGTGATTCAAAAGAATAAACAAAACTAAACAAGTAGGACAATAACTAAGCAAGGAACACAATAACTAAACAAGAGAGCAAAATGGTTCAAAGAAAAGACAAAGGGAGTTCACTTGGTGGATAGTTTCATCATGCTCAAGAGGACTAAATGAACAAACACACCAATCAAGATCGAGTTTGCATTCGGATGACCATGCATTTCACTTCTATAGACTCGATACACTTGTCGTAGCACCAAATCCCTATCCTAATACCACTCAACTTAGGCTCTCGCTCTCAAGCTAAGTGAAGAAGGATGCATTTTAGGTGTTTGATGAAATCCCAAGACACAAAACCCTCTCTTAGAACTCTATGACCACAAGGCTAGGCACAACACTCTCATATCAATGTCCTAACACTAGGAGGTTCACCAATTAGCCTTTCGATACTCAATTGAATGAAAATCCACATGCACACCAAGTGTTCAATAAAATGCCCAAGAGAGAAATCATGTGAATATGGTTGAAATAAGATGTTCTAATCTCTTAGAACACACTCACTTCAATCCCTAGACCTATAGTCCATGCAATCCAGGCACTCTCATGCATCAAATCACATTGAGTAGACCAAATCAAGCAAACATGGCATAAATGGAAATAAGAACAAGTCTAGAAATCATCCTCATACAACCAAGATCAATCATGGCAAGTTTATACAATCATGCCTCTATCATAGCATAACTACTCTACCCATCCAAGATGAACCCTAGAAACTTAGCCACACATGGCCAAGGGAGTAAAGAGAAGAGAAAGAAGATTGGACACCTAGAGCACCATTGATGAATCCTTGTGATGATCTTCAATTCTCCACTTGTAAGCACTTCTCCCAAGGTTTGTTGGCTTCAATCCAAGCTCCAATGACTTCAATTTGCTCCAAAATTGTCTTCTAGGGTTGATGGGGTCGTAGGTATGAATAAATGGAAGTCTCTCCTTCCCAATTGGGGTAGCGGCTGCTTATAAGAGGGGTTCTCCAACTCTATGCCGGAAAAGAGCCAAGTTCTCGGCGAGAATATTGAAGTTCTCGCGGAGAACCTCTTTGTAAAGTAATTGAAGATTGGCGACAAGAATTGGCATTAATTCCTTCATAAGTTCTTGGCGAGAACATTGAAGTTCTCACTGAGAACTTCTTCATAATCTTCAGCACAGTTGGCGAAGAGGCTTGGCATTAAATTGTGAAAGCATCATCGGCGAGAATGTATAACTTCTCGCCGAGAAGCCTTGTGTTGGGAAGCTCGACTTGCACTCTGTAGAAATCCCGAACTTGCAATGGCCCTATGTCCCTCGTCTGAACTCCGATTAAGCTCTTGTTTGATCCTATGGACTCCTTTTCACCTCTACTACCATGCCATGGCCTGAAAAATACACAAACACAACTCCAACACACATAAAATTGGTCCACAAGTAACCCCGGGCAACAAAAGTGCAAATTGTGTAAAATGACTCTAAAAGCATACAAACCATGGCACAACGAGATCAAGTACGGGTATTTCTTAGGTCAATCTTAGGCTCATAATGCATGAAATAAGGTCACATAAACCACTGAGCAATGCATCCACCCTTGAAGAGTCGTGGTATGCCGCCATAGCCAACTACCTGGCATCCGATTTTATCTCGGCAAATCTCACTTACAATGATAGAAAGAAGCTCACCAAGCAGGCCAAGTCCTACTTCTGGGATGATCCATTCTTATACCGAATCGGTACTAATGGGATGATCTGAAGATGCATCTCCCACCTCGAAGTTGTTGATATCATGCGCCATTTCCATCATGGCCAAGTCTGTGGACACTTCGTGGAAATCGAACAACAAGAAAGGTGCTTGAAGCTGGATTCTTTTGGCCGACGATCTTTAGCGATTGCTATGTCTTCGTCCACCAATGTGATTCTTGCCAAAGGTAAGGTAACATCTCAAACTGTAATGAGATGCCTCAGAACATATCTTTAACGGTTGAAATCTTTGATGTCTGGGGAATTGATTTTATGGGACCTTTCACACCCTCCAACAGTAATAAGTACATACTTGTCGTCGTTGATTATGTATCCAAGTGGGTCGAGGCGAAAGCCTTGCCTACTAACAATTCAAGAGTGGTGGGAAGTTTCTCCAATGAATTTTCACGCGTTTTGGTGAACCAAGCTTCATCATAAGCTATAGAGACACCCACTTTCATGGATAATTTGATCGGGTGTGCAAACATTTTGGTGTCACCCATAGAATGTCCATCGCTTATCACCTTAAGCTAACGGCCAAGCGGAAGTGAAAAACTGTGAGCTCAAGGGATTCTTGATAGAACAGTTGGCCGGTCTCGCAAGGACTGGTCAACTAAGCTCGATGAGGCCTTATGGGCGTACCAAACTGCGTTCAAGACTCCTATCGGCACCTCGTCGTATTGACTTGTTTATGGTAAGGCATGTCATTTGTCGGTTGATCTTGAGCCAAGGCATTTTGGGCTGTTAAATATCTAAACATGCGTCCTGGAAGTGCAGGAGAGGAAAGACTTATGCAAGTTGCTGAGCTCGAGGAACATCACCTCCATGCTCATGAGAGCACAAAGCTGTGCAAGGAGCGGACCAAACAGATCCATGACTCCCACCTAGAAGAGTAGAAGCAATTCTACCCTGGAGACGAGGTCCTTCTTTATAACTCTCGGTTGAAGCTATTCTCGGGAAAGCTAAAGTCACGGTGGTCCGGTCCCTTCACAGTGGTTAGAGAAACAACACTTGGTGTTGTGGAGATTAAAGCCCCCCCAATCAAGAACCTTTCACGGTAAATGGTCATTGACTCAAGAAATATCTCCAAGGCCTAGTTGCTGTCCAGGTTGACGTGCACCTCCTCACTCCACCCCTCTGATCATCATCCAGGTATCGTCCAGCTCAAGGACGTTAAACGAGAGCACTTAGTGGGAGGCAACACACGGCTGGAGTAAGTTTTCGTAGTTTTTGTTAGTTTCATGGGGGACCCAAAGTGTCATAACGTGGTTTTAAGTTTTTCGTGTTTGTGTCTCATGTTCTTGGTTCAATTCCAATTTATTTTTTTCAATTTTTTTCAATTTTGTTACAAATTTTGAAGTTCAGGTCGTCAGTTTTACGAGAAAAAACACTAGTATCAGGTAGTGAAGTTTTCAAACACGATTTCGGCAAGAACTTCAAAGTTCTCACCGAAAATTTTAGCATCTGTGAGTAAAAAATGTGTTGTCCCTTTCATCAAATACTTTTCAAATGAGTTTTCGGCGAGAATTGTGGTTTCTCTGAAGTCAGTTTTGCGTCTTTTTTTTAAATAGTTTTCAATGGTATTTTCGACGAGAACTTCATAGTTCTCGCTGAAAACCTTGCCCTAAATTTTGAAATCCCCCTGTTTCCCTTATCCGTTCACTCGACATATTTCCCATTTTTTTCACCGCCCAATTCAGCCACTTTACCCAACCGCCATTTTTACTCCACCACCACCCAATTGAGCCATCGGGGCCACCGTTCGACGTTGCGGTCGGACCGCCTAATTCCCCTGAGTCGTCCGCCCTTTCAATCGCCTAAATCGGAGCTCTATAGCTCCGATTTCACCTGAAACCACCCCACCGCGTTTTTTACTAATCTCGTCGTCTTCCGTCCATTTTCTTGCACTATGTCTTAAAGGTTAGTTGTTGGGTTATTCAATGCAAATCTTTTGACATATTGTTTGTTCCGTATTGACGACTTTGGTTTTCGGCTGATTTTTTATTTGCCTCGGTTTGCATGCCTACTGTTTCGTTGTGAATTTTGCAATCCCGACCATGCTAGTATTGTTGTTCTATTAATTGGTGCGCATTGCCTATCCACTTGCCATGCTTGAATTGCTATTTTATCGGTTTGGGTGAACGGTGTTGACCGACATGTTGACCTTGTGCTATCGACTGTATTTTGTCTGTCATCGAATTTCACTAGGTTCCTTGGGACTATCTGTTGTTTTCACCCATTTCTATGTGTACATCCCCACTCGAATCACATTTTGGGGATAAGTTTGGGGTACCTGCCCGTTTGACTATACTGTGTTGTTGTTTATGACCCCCACTTTTACAAAAACTTAGGTTCGTTCAAGATCACTGGGGTTGATCGTGAGAAATGAAAGAGGGCCATATCAGAGAGGGTCCAAGACTCATCCTCCATTACCCCACTACAAATGGACTCCGACATCATCCCGATCCTAGAGATTCCAGTGCAGGATGACATCCCTGCCTCCAGCATCCCGCACCCCAGCACCATCCGAGACCTGCACCCATGCCTCGCCTCACTCCCTCAAGCATACTTCGAGAACTATTAGAAGATCAAGGGGCATCCCTCCCCCCCCGCCCCTCCCTCGCGACCCTCCCCATGGAATCCCTGAATGACCATAATCCGGAGTGGCATGACAATGTCCGCCACAACCTCCTTGAAGCTGGATTGCTCGATCTCTCCACTCGTGGGTTCGCCTATCCACGGGTCGCTCTCCAAGAATTCTGGAGGTTGTTTGAGTGGGTCACCCATAAATCTTGACAATATAAGAAGTGTGTTTCCTTCCGCCTCGGCGGTATATTCCCCTAGAAGACCCTTGACGAGGTAGCCGAGATGATAGTCTGTCAGCCCCTCCAATACTCACACTTCATCCAAGGTTGGGAGGAAATCAACTCGATCACCCACTCCACCTACCTCGAGATTTGGCGCCACATCACCGGCCGCCCGGATGCTGATCACCGCCGCCCCACCATAGGTCACATCTCTCACCCACTCTTTAAATTTCTCCATTACTTGTGGCGTCGATCCTTGTGTTTTGTGAGTGAGGCAAGACATGGCCGACACCACATTTATTCGAAGGAGCTCATCTTCTTCCGCGACATTTTTTAGGGCACTCGTTTCCACCCTTGGTCATAACAAAAATTAGAATCACACTTGTAGTGTCACTTTGAACTGCACGAAAATGATAGAGTCCGACTAGCAGTCAATTGTGAGCTTTCGATCTGTTGGACATAACTAGCAACTTTTAGTATTTTTGAGTGGCTTTCTCGTACTTTGAATGAGGTAGAATTTTCATGAGACCTAATCGAGACCACACGATAACACGAGTACTAGGATGATAAAGGCACCTAGAAATTGCTACTTAAGCAGAAGCTATCCCAACATTAATCCATCAAGGTGTAAACCCTTGTGCTAGGCCTGTTCTTTCGGTTTGATATTATGTTACAACCATTTCCCATGTTCTTGTTCACCCCGTTGATCCCATGTGGTAGTAGTTTGAGATTAGCTAACCGAAAGTCAGTCTGTATGTCCAGACGAGTAAACCCCTCTAGCAACTAAAAAATTTAACACAAAAAAAAGAAAAATTCTGAAACATATATAAGTCAAAGTAGTAGTTAGAAATGTGATGTGACTTTAATTAGTGCAATTTAAGCTTATGAATGACCTATGATATGCCCGTGTTTATTCGTGAAATGACATGACTTTTATGCTTTTATTTGAGATTTTGTGCAAAGTGTCATTTTGTTGTCCGGTTGCCACTTTGGAGCTAAATTCGTGGTCTATTGGAGTTGCCTCTGTGCATTTTCAGGTTATGGCTTCAAAGTACGGATGACAAGGAGCGTATAGGAGCAAACGGGAGGTCATTTGGAGGCCGGACGAGGGAGATTTGAGCCTTGCAAGATCGAGCATTCTGCAGAGTGCAGGGGTGCACGCCGTGCAGATGTGCACGCGTGCAGGGGTGCACGCGTGCACTGTGCATGCCGTGCAGGGGTGCACGCCGTGCACTGTCCCCTGCACTATAAATACTCTTGTTTTTTGGCCATTTGGGCAATTCTTTTGATATCTCTTGAACCCCAAACACATTTCCACGAACCCTCAAACCCTAGAACACATTTTTGGAGCAATTTGAAGCCATTGGAGCTAGGATTGAAGCCAACAAACCTTGGGAGAAGTGCTTACAAGTGGAGAAGTGAAGATCATCTCAAGGATTCATCCATGGTGTTCTTGGTGACCATTCTTCCTTCTTTTCTCTTTACTCCCTTGGCCATGTGTGGCTGAGTTTCTAGGGTTCATCTTGGATGGGTAGATTAGTTGTGCTATGATAGAGGAATGATTGTATAGAACTTGCCATGATTGATCTTGGTTGTATGAGGATGATTCCTAGACTTGTTCTTAATGCCATTTTATGCCATGTTTGCTTGATTTGGTCCATTCATTGTGATTTGATGCATGAGAGTGCTTGGATTGCATAGATTGTAGGTCTAGGGATTGAAGTGAGTGTGTTCTAAGAGATTAGATCATCTTATTTCAACCATTTTCACTTGATTTCTCTCTTGGGCATTTTATCGAACACTTGGTGTGCATGTGGATTTTCATTCAATTGAGTTTGAAAAGGCCTTTTGGTGAATCTCTTAGTGTTAGGGCATTGATATGAGAGTGTTGTGCCTAGCCTTGTGGTCATAGAGTCTTAAGAGAGGGTCTTGTGTCTTGGCATTTCATCAAACACTTAGAATGCATCCTTTTCACACTTAGCTTGAGAGCGAGAGCCTAAGTTGAGTGGTATTGGGATAGGGATTAGGTGCTACGAGAGTGCATCGAGTCTATATAAGTGAAATGCATGGTCATCCGAATGCAAACTCGATCTTGATTGACTTGTTTGTTCAATTAGTCATCTTGAGCATGATGAAACTACCCACCAAGAGAGCCCCTTTGTCTTTGATTTGCACCACTTTACTTTTTCTTTCTTCCTTTTAGTTTCCTTTAAGTTTTTAATATCTATTTCAAATCAAAACTCCTTTCAAATGAATAGACCGTCTACGAGGAATGTGAGTAGAGGCCATTGAGAGAACCCCGTGGAATACGACCTTGGTAAACCCGCTTTTACCAAGTTTTTGGCGCCGTTGCCGGGGACACTCTCATTCCTTTGAAAGCACTTAGTAGTGGACCGATCTATTCACTTCCTTCCGCTTTACTTTTTGCTTCCTTGTTGCTCTTTGTTTACTTTATTATCCCGCATCGTTGTATTACTCGGGTGTGTTTGTTGTGCTTGTTTGCAAGAGATTTTGGGTTAGTGCATGAGGCGTTCAGCTCGTCTTCAAGCACGAATCCAAGGACTAGAACAAGTGCTCAAGTCACCTACCACTTCCCCACCTCCTATAGTTGAAGAAGAAGAAGTTGATCGCATCTCACACCACACTATGTCTCAACACGGGGATGACGATGACCAATCGGTACATTCACACCACACTAATGATGATGATCACTCACAAAGGGGTGCAAGACGTACCTTGGCGGATTATGCTCGTCCTACTCTTGAAGGGGCAGCCTCTAGCATTGTTCGAAGACCCGTCAATGCTAGGAACTTTGAGCTCAAGCCTAATATGATCCAAATGGTTCAAAATGGAGTGGTGTTCAATGGCATTGATGGTGAATGTCCATCTAGGCATCTCAAGGACTTCTTGGAGATTTGTGACACGGTTAAGAATGATCAAGTTCACCCGGATTGCATACGACTCCGACTCTTCCCCTTCTCACTCAAAGGTCGAGCCAAGTCTTGGTTGGAGAACCAACCTAGTAGAACATTCACTACATGGGAGGGCCTAGCCGAAGCTTTCCTTGAAGAATTCTTTCCTCCCTATATGACGGATGCAATCCGAGACCGCATCAACCACTTCATACAACACAAGGGAGAGCTCTTCCATGAGACTTGGAATAGGTTCCAAGCCATTCTTCGGTCTTGTCCTCATCACAACTTCGCCGAATGGAGCTTGGCGGACATCTTTGCTAGGTCCCTTGATTTTGAGAATACAAGGATGATCAACCAAGCCGCCGGAGGTGACTTAAGGATGCTCACTCCCGAAGATGCTCTAGAACTCTTCGCGGAGATGGCCAACAAGACAAGGAGTTGGTCTCGACAACAACCTCCTAAGTCTAAGTATGGAAGTGACACGCACTATGACTCTCGGTCCGTAAGTGTTGATGCACCAAAGGAGTCATCCACCTATGGGAAGAAGCATAAGTTACCGGGACATCGAGATGAAGATGATCCAATGATCGCTCTCCTTATGTCTAAGATCGACGCCATGGCTTCACAAGTAAGCAACCTAAGCATGCCTAAGCATCCCTCCAAGGTTCAATCATCTCATGTGGGTAATCCACCGGTTGCTTCGGTATTTTGTTGTGAGGGTTGTGGGGGTCAAGATCACGATGTTAGTGCTTGTCCTTCCGCCACTCCTGAACTTGGCCAAGGCGACTTTGAGGAGGTAAGCTTCGCACAAGGTCAAGGTTTCCATGGTAATTTCAGCCCCAAGGTAACTATCAAGGTAACTATAACCGACCTTGGTACAACAAGTCTAACCAAGGTTACCAAGGCCAAGGGAGTCAAGGTAGTGGTTATAGCAAGGGCTACAACCAAGGAAATCAAGGAGGTTATCAAGGTTTTAGGGGTTATCAAGGCAACCAATGGTCTCAAGGAAGTAACCTAAACCAAGGTAGCCAAGGGACTCAAGGAGGACCCCAAGGTCAAGGGCACCAAGGGGGAAATCAATGGAATCAAAGTGGACATCCAAGTCAAGGTTTCCAAGGTCCTTCCCCACCGGGAATGTACAACCATAGAGGTGAAGGACCACCCGGGTTCAACAAGCCTCCTCAAAATAAGGAGGGTGGTTCTTCGATCTCTCAAGAAGACACCAATGCGGCAATGATCCAACTCATCAAGAATCAACAAGCTTCAATTGCCAATTTGGAGAACCAATTAGGACATATTTCTAAGGCACTCTCGGAGCGACCCTCGGGCACTTTACCTTCCAATACCGAGATCAACCCAAAGGTCCGGAGCATTGCAAGGTAGTGACCTTGAGAAGTGGAAGACCCTTGCAAGATACAACCTCTACTCCAATTGACTCTAATGAGGTACAAGATCCTAATATAATGGTTGATGATGATGATATTAATGATCCTCCTTCGGATGAAGTTGAGGTTGAAGTCGAACCTCCTACGGGTAATGTGAACACTAAGGTTGCCAAGGAACCTAGTAAGGCTACATCGAGTACACCACCGGTCTCTCCTCCCGCACCGGTTGTATCTCCATACAAGCCTAAGCCTCCATACCCATCTCGATTGAAGAAGGATGGCCTTGAGAAGGTTTTCAAGAAGTTTGTGGAGCGGATTAGTCAAATGCAATTCTCTCTTCCGTTTCCCGAAGCAATGACTATGATGCCCCAATATGCTAAGTTCATGAAGGAACTCTACACCAACAAGAGAAAGCTACCGGAGACATCTCTAGTCCACCTTAATGAGGAATGCTCCGCCGTTCTCTTCAAAAGTCCACCCAAAAAGCTCAAGGATCCGGGTACCTTTACTATCCCTTGTGCTATTGGTAATATTTCTCTTGCTAATGGTCTTGCGGATCTAGGTGCTAGTATCAATGTCATGCCTTATTGCATATTTGAGAAGCTAGGGTTGTCTAATCTTCGTCCTACTCGTATGTACATTCAACTTGCGGACAAGTCGACCAAGAGTCCTAGGGGAATTGTTGATGATGTGCTAGTCAAAGTAGGTCCTTTTGTGTTCCTAGTTGATTTTGCGGTCATAGATACCGATGATGTGGATGTCTCATTGATATTTGGTAGACCATTCCTAGCTACTTCTCGTGCTTTGATTGATGTGCATGACGGAAAATTGACATTGAGAGTAGGACAAGAGAGTGTCACATTTTGCATAGCCGATGGCATGAAGTTTGCTCACGCACAAGATGATTTAGAGTACTCGTGTGATACTATTGCTTCGGCTAGTGTGTGTAGTATTTCTAACTTCGTGTGTCGAGATTCTTTGGATGTTTGCCTTAGAACGGATGTGCAGGAACATTTAGGCACCCCGGAGTTAAAAGCTCAAGTGGCTTACCTTGATGAAGGGAGAGACAAGTTAGAGGGTGAAACGGTTTTTGTTGCTCTCCGAAGGTGGAAAGGGTAAAGACCTCCTATGAAGAACCACCTACTCTTGAGCTCAAGCCTCTTCCCGCACATTTGGAGTATGCTTTTCTCATGCCAGATTCTAAGCTACCGGTCATCATCAATTCTGAGCTTCTACCCGAGCAAAAGGACCGTCTAGTGGAGCTCCTCAAGAAGTACATGAGAGCTATTGCGTGGAGCATCTCGGATATTCGAGGTATAAGTCCCACATTTTGCTCACATCGGATCCTTATGGAGGAAGATTTCAAGCCGGTTGTGCAACCACAAAGAAGGCTAAATCCTAACATGAAGGAGGTTGTGAAGAAAGAAGTTATTAAGCTTATGGATGCGGGTATTATCTTTCCTATCTCGGACAGCCCTTGGGTTAGCCCCGTGCAAGTTGTTCCCAAGAAAGGAGGGATCACGGTGGTAGCTAATGACAAGGATGAGCTTATCCCGACAAGGACGATCACCGGGTGGCGTGTTTGCATAGATTATCGTCGACTCAATGATGCCACTAGGAAGGATCACTTCCCTCTACCTTTCATGGATCAAATGCTCGAGCGTCTCTCCGGGCACGAGTACTATTGTTTCTTGGATGGTATGTCCGGGTACTTCCAAATCCCGATCGCCTCGGAGGACATCGAGAAGACCACATTCACATGCCCCTTCGGTACTTTTGCTTATCGACGGATCCCCTTTGGGTTGTGCAATGCTCCCGCCACCTTCCAACGGTGTATGCTTGCCATTTTCGATGATTTTGTGGAAGATATCATGGAAGTGTTCATGGACGACTTCTCGGTTTTTGGGGATTCATTCGACCTATGCTTGAGGAACTTGAGAAGGTCTTACGTCGGTGTGAAGAGACCAATCTTGCATTAAGTTGGGAGAAGTGTCATTTCATGGTCAATGAGGGGATTGTTCTTGGTCACAAGATCTCTAAAAAAGGCATCGAGGTTGACAAGGCAAAGTTGGAGACCATCTCTCAACTTCCTCCACCCTCATCCGTGAAAGCCGTGAGAAGCTTCTTGGGGCATGCCGGTTTCTATAGGCGCTTCATCAAAGACTTCTCGAAAATAACTACTCCTATGACTCGGCTTCTTGAGAAGGATGTGGAATTTCGTTTTGATGAAGAGTGCTTGCGAGCTTTTGAACTCCTCAAGGGTAAGCTCACGAATGCCCCTATACTCATTGCTCCGGATTGGTCAAAGTCATTTGAGTTGATGTGTGATGCTAGCGATTACGCCATTGGAGCGGTCCTAGGCCAACGAATCGACAAGAGATTCCATCCAATATACTATGCAAGTAAGACTCTCAATGATGCTCAAAGGAACTACACAACTACGGAAAAGGAGCTCTTGGCCATAGTGTTTGCTTTTGATAAGTTTAGGTCCTACTTGGTACTTTCTCACACTATTGTCTTCACGGACCACCAAGCTTTGAGGTACCTTCTATCTAAGACCGATGCTAAACCAAGGTTGATCCGATGGGTCCTTCTATTGCAAGAGTTTGATATTGAGATTCGAGATAAGAAGGGGTCCGAGAATGTAGCCGCCGACCACTTGTCTCGCTTGGAAGAGGCGGAAATGGTACACAATGGTAATGAAGAGATCAATGACAACTTCCCCGATGAGCTATTATTCGCTTTAACAACTTTAGAGTTCAAGGAACCTTGGTTTGCGGATTTGGCTAACTACCTTGCTAGTGGAGACTTGAAGGAGGGCCTCTCCACTCAAGACAAAAGGAAGTTCTTTGCGGATTTGAAGCATTACTATTGGGACGATCCTTTTGTATTTCGAGTTGGCTCGGATGGTATGATTAGAAGATGTGTCACTTATGGAGAGTCTAAGGACATCATGCGACATTGCCACTCCGGTCCTACGGGTGGACATCATGGAGCAAATCGCACGGCTCGCAAGGTACTTGAGTCCGGATTCTTTTGGCCTTCGATTTTCCGAGATTGTCAAGACTTTGTCAAGTCTTGCGATGCGTGTCAACGTTCAGGTAACATCTCTTCCCGTAACGAAATGCCTCAAAATGTCTCGTTAGTGGTAGAAATATTTGATATATGGGGTATTGATTTCATGGGACCGTTTCCTACTTCGCATGGTAACAAGTACATATTAGTTGCGGTAGATTACGTGTCTAAATGGGCGGAGGCACAAGCTTTGCCTACCAATGATGCCCGAGTCGTAGGGAAGTTTCTTGTTAAGTTGTTCACTCGTTTTGGTACCCCTCGTGCTATCATTAGTGATCGAGGTACTCATTTTCAAGGGCAATTCGATAGAGTATGCCACCGGTTCGGCGTCACTCATCGGATGTCCACCTCGTATCACCCTCAAACTAGTGGCCAAGCCGAGGTGACCAATAGGGAACTTAAGAGAATCTTAGAGAAGACGGTCGACCAATCACGGAAAGATTGGTCGAAGAAGCTTGATGATGCTCTATGGGCCTACCGCACGGCCTACAAGACCCCTATAGGCACTACTCCCTATAGGATGGTCTATGGCAAAGCATGCCATTTGCCGGTAGAGCTCGAGCACCGAGCTTATTGGGCATTGAAATTTCTAAACCTTGATATGAGTCTCGCAGGAGAAGAGCGTAAGTTTCAGGTACATGAGCTCGAGGAGTATCGCCATCATGCATATGAGAATGCAAAGCTTTACAAGGAGAGGACGAAGCTCATTCATGATTCCCGTTTGAAGCCGGGCAAGGATTTCAAAGTTGGTGATCAAGTCCTCCTATACAACTCTCGGCTCAAGCTCTTTCCCGGGAAATTGAGGTCTCGTTGGTCCGGCCCTTTACGGTAACTCATGTTTTTCCTTATGGCACCATCGAGGTAATCTCTCCATCCCAAACCGAACCTTTTAAGGTGAATGGCCATAGACTTAAGCATTATGTTGTTAGTGATACTATAGGTGCTGTTGAGGTCTTGTCTTTGGTCGTGCCTTGAGTGTTCCTTGCTTCGTCGAGCTTAAGACGTTAAACAAGCGCTTCTCGGGAGGCAACCCGAGTGTTTTTCATGTCTTTTCTTCTTGATTTGATTGCATGATTGTGTGTTTTTGTGGTATCCTAGGTCCTTGAGTTGTTGTGGTGTCCTTTGTGGTCTCGTAGGCGTTGAAATTCTGAAGTTCGGGGTCCGTTTTGGGTTGATTTGGCGGTGTTTTGGTCGTTTTTTCGTCGAAGTGAAAATTTGATTTTGAGCTGAGGGGTGCACGCCGTGCACCACTGCACGCCGTGCATGATGCACGCCGTGCACCGTGCACGGTTTGGTGCACGGCTGTCCAGGAGCATCAAAAAAATTTTCAGCTCCAGGGTGCACGCCGTGCACCCTGCACGCCGTGCACCTGCACGCCGTGCCCCTTGCACGCCGTGCACCCTGATTTTCACCCTTACTTTTTTTTTGGTTTGGTTAGTGGTTGGCTCGGTTGATACTTGATTTTCTGGTTTGAGTCATTGTTCGGTTTGGTTTTGGTTCACCCAACCCACCCCCCTTATCCCTTTCCTCGACCCCCTCACCCCCGACCCTCTCACTCTCTCCTTCACCGCCGCCGACCACACCCACCCAGCCGCCACCGACCAACTCCGACCGGCCGCCCGTCTTGCCCAGCCCCATCCGACCAGCTCCAGCCGCCGCCGCCACCCGACCCTTCTCACTCTTTCTTTCCTACATCGCCCGAACACTCCTGCCCAGCCGCCAGCAATTCCGCCGCTGCCGAGCTCCCATCTGCCCAGCCCAGCACGCCCGACCCCCAGCTCCAGCCGCCGCCGCCGCCACTCCTGCCCGCTGCCCACCCACCCGACCCACTCGCCGATCCCCATCCCGCCACCACTCCTGCCCAGCCGCCAACTCGACCGCCGGCTCCCATCTGCCCAGCTCTCCCCAGCCCCACCCGACTCCCATCACCTAACCCAGCCGACGCCTCCGGCCGCCCATCTGCCCAGCCCTGCCCGCCGCCGCCCCTCCGATCAGCCGCCCAGCCAACTCCGGCTTCCCCTTTCCCAACCGTCGGCCAGCAGGTTCCCTTCTTCTTTTCTAGCGCTTTTAATTGTTTGGTCTTGCTGGGTGATTGGTTGGTGCCAGCTTGGGTTGTGCAATGCTTCATTGCTTCATTCGTGTTTCAGTGCTGAATTGTGTGTTGGCAGTTGGTTCATTGGGTTGTTCTTCGTTGAATTCCAGTTAGTTCTACTTTGATGGTTGGTTGGTTTGGTGCTGTTATTTAGTGTGAGCGTTGCTTATGAGCTACATCGTGTGGCAGTTGGTGTGATTTGCTTTTTGTTTGATTTACATCACTTGGCTTGATTTTTGGGCAGTGGGGTCGAATTGATTATGATTGTTGGTGGCTTGATGGAGGGCAGATTGTAATTGACTTGTTGACCCTTCTTTAATTGCTCTTATTCATGGGATTGTTCTGCATCCCTTGCTTGGTTTTGGGTCAGTGGTTTTGTGGTGTTGTGGTGTTGAGTGCTACATGAGCAATATAGGGTTTTGGATAGTCCGACTCGTTTGTGCTTATTCGTTTGCTTAAATCATTGTGGTGCGGTGTGTCTCAGGTTTGGCTTGATTTGTGTTGATTGTGCTCCTGAGTGAACTTCAGTATAGATGCTAATGCTCTTATGATATGACTTGTATTCTTGTTCTTTGAATTTCATTGCGGTCTTTCAGTTGATCCTTTCAGGTTCTGAATTCGGGGACCGAATTCCATTCTTTGTGTGAGGAGGGGTGTGGTTAATCACCACTCATTGGTTTAATCTTTGAGCATTCCCCCTTACATTGTGTGGACTTAGGCTTATATGTTCTTGATTCGTGTTTTTGATCCATGATGCATGCCTTTTGCTTAACTGTGGATTTCAATGATTTGATTTTTGCTAGCATAGGTTGTTGCATTTGAACTTGATGATTTTGAATTGTGCTCAATGTTTTGATCATGTGTTATAATTCGGCGCCTTGATAGGATTTGTCTTAGGAGTGTAGCCTTTTTGGTTAATTCTTTGTATGCATTTCTTTTGCAGGATGCCTCCTAAGGGTAAATCAGCTTCTTCATCCTCCGCCCCTAAGCGATCCAAGGCACCAGCTTCCAAGAAGCGGAAGGGACAGACTGGGGAGTCTTCTGCTCCTCCACCACGGTCGCCTTCGCCGCCTCCAGCTCCTCGTGGCGTCGACCCTCCTGAATCAGTGGTTCAGAGGATCTTCGACTTCGACCCCAGAGATCGGGCTTACAGTCGTTACCAGGTTATGGCGAGATGGCCCGTGGCGAGGCAGGGTAGATTTGATTTTGAGGGGTTGCAGAGTCGTGATGGTTGGTTGGATGCTTTGAAGACTTTGGCTGATGGAGCCGGTATTTGGCCGCTCTTGGAGGTTGACGAGAGGGCGTATGAGTGGCCTACGAAGGAGTTCTTGAGCACTCTCACAGTGGAGTGTCACGAGACCACTAGTGAGGTTTGTGTGCGCTTTAGGCTCGGCGGGATGGAGCGTGTGTGCTCCATTGACGAGTTTGGATACCGCCTTGGGTTCTATGAGTGGGCGGAGGTTCAAAGTGGCGAGCTCTCTAGGTTGGCTCTCATATCTTCTCTTGCGGGGGACGCCAAGAGTGCATTCTTCAAGGAAATTGCACCGAGGGCTAGAGGTTATTCAGCTCGCTCATCCAAGGTCACAGAAGTGAATCGGCCTATGCTGAAGCTCCTTCATCACTTCTTCCGGCACTCCATCACCCACAGGAAGTCATCCTCCTCTCCAGGTGTAGTCTCAGTCAGAGATTTGTTTCTCTTTTATTGTTTGGAGAGGGGCATCAAGCTGCATCTAGGTGATTTAGTGTTAGGAGCCCTCCTTCAGATGCAAGCTAATGACACTGCTGGTGTTCTGCTGGGAGGAGGATTTGTGACCAGGTTGGTGCGTGGGTATGAGTGCCTTGATGCTTTTGGTCCTGCTCCAGCATTTGTCGAGCCTCGACCAGTTCTCTTGCGGATTGTCCTACCTACAGCTCAGATCACAGACCTTCTGGTTCGACTTGTCGGATCTCAGATGATGACAGTGATGAGGAGGATGAAGAGATCGACCCTACTACACTTCATGAGCTTATCTCGGGGATGGGTCGCCTCACCACCGTAGTGGAGGATATGCGTGCGGGACAGAGGAGAGACAGTGCGGCGGCGATAAAAGGAGAGTTCAGGACCTAGAGGCGTACAACGCTAGGGACTTTGAGAGCCAGCAGTTCTATGGACAGCAGCTTGCTCAGGTGCATGAGGTTCAGCAGTTTCAGGGTATCCAGCTTACTCAGATTCAGCATTCTCAGTACTGGCAGCAGCATCAGTCCTACTACTACCAGGAGAGCTTCCACTCTGAGTCCGGCCCCTCCAGCACTTGGGCAGTCTTTCCACCGCCTCCCCCGTTTGACGGCTACCATCCATGGTCACAGTGGCCTGGGCACCCACGACCACCACCCCACTGAGAGTTGCAGGATCACTCACCACTTCTCAGGATTTTGGATTTTTCCTTTCTTTTCTTTCTGTTTATGACTGCATGTTTTGTTGTGTTTGACTTCTGATTTTCTCTTTTCATTACTGGCATTGAACTTGTCTTGTTGTTGGATCACACATCTCATCTGTACTCTCATCTTGTCGACTATGGGTTGTGTTTGAGTGGTGTGCCCTCCCTTGTTTTATACAGGTACCCCTGATTCAGGTCCTCGTCCTGAGCAGGTTACTTGACCCGGGATTCCATCTCCGGCTTCTCTTCTTCACCGCGTGGTATTTTCGTTCCACCTTATCCTCTCTCTCTCTTGATCATTGAGGACAATGCTCATGTTAGTCGTAGGGGAGTTTGAGTTTTGGTGTGATTATTTGTCGGTAGAAGTCTAAAGCTATGTTTTGATGTGTTGCATGATCTTAATTGAATATCGAATTCCTCTATTGTAGAATCGTCCGGTTCTTGACGTTTAGTGTTTAATTGACTTCAAACTTTCACAATGATGTTTAGATTGTTCCACTTAGAACCTATAACCAGCATGTAAGCACTAATATCAATTGAGTCTGGGCCAGAACTGAGATTTTATCACTCTTGTATGTTGGTTGATTGGTTTGATACGTGTTTTTATACCACTCGATAACACCGGTCTAGGATAATGAAGGCAATCAGAATTTCTTCCCCTCTTCCATGTTTTTCATTCTCTTTTTGATCTTTTGTGATTGTGGCTTGAGGCTAGACGGAATCCAATTCGAAATCTTGTACGGAAGTTGTTAAGGGGCTAAGGATCAAGTGGCTAAATTGTGAAAAAAAAAAATGCTCAAAAGAAAAGCTAGGCAAGCTCGGCACCTAAGTGAAGTGTCAGGTTGAGCACTAAGCAAAAAGGGCAAAGGCTGTGAGCTAGGCAGGTTCAACACCTAAGTGAAGTGTTGAATCGAGCACTAGTATGCAGTAAGAAAAAAAAAAGAAAAGAAAAGAAAGAAAAAGAGTTCTCAAATGTAGCCCTTGATCCTAGCCAGAGTTGTAAAGTGCGGATCTAGAAGCGGATGAAGTCGAGTCGATAGCCACATTCACGACTCACGATCCTTGTTCCGATTTCAAGTCCTTTTGATTAGAGTTGGTGTTGTCGTGGTCGGTTTTGCTATGTCCCAATCAACCACTACTTGAAGTGTGCAGAAATTAGTGAGGTTTAGACTTGTTTGGTTGATGTTCTTGCATGTGTAGGTTTAGTTTGTTCGTGGAACAGTTTAAGCTAATTTGTGATTGCTTGAATCTCAACAGGACCGAACTTGTCATTTGTGAACTTGGATGTTTTCTAATTCATTTGCTTGAGGACAAGCAAAGCTTAGTCGTAGGGGAATTTGATGTGACTTTAATTAGTGCAATTTAAGCTTATGAATGACCTATGATATGCCCGTGTTTATTCGTGAAATGACATGACTTTTATGCTTTTATTTGAGATTTTGTGCAAAGTGTCATTTTGTTGTCCGGTTGCCACTTTGGAGCCAAATTCGTGGTCTATTGGAGTTGCCTCTGTGCATTTTCAGGTTATGGCTTCAAAGTACGGATGACAAGGAGCGTATAGGAGCAAACGGGAGGTCATTTGGAGGCCGGACGAGGGAGATTTGAGCCTTGCAAGATCGAGCATTCTGCAGAGTGCAGGGGTGCACGCCGTGCAAGGGTGCACGCCGTGCACTGTGCACGCCGTGCAGGGGTGCACGCCGTGCACGTCCCCTGCACTATAAATACTCTTGTTTTTTGGCCATTTGGGCAATTCTTTTGATATCTCTTGAACCCCAAACACATTTCCACGAACCCTCAAACCCTAGAACACGTTTTTGGAGCAATTTGAAGCCATTGGAGCTAGGATTGAAGCCAACAAACCTTGGGAGAAGTGCTTACAAGTGGAGAAGTGAAGATCATCTCAAGGATTCATCATGTGTTCTTGGTGACCATTCTTCCTTCTTTTCTCTTTACTCCCTTGGCCATGTGTGGCTGAGTTTCTAGGGTTCATCTTGGATGGGTAGATTAGTTGTGCTATGATAGAGGAATGATTGTATAGAACTTGCCATGATTGATCTTGGTTGTATGAGGATGATTCCTAGACTTGTTCTTAATGCCATTTTATGCCATGTTTGCTTGATTTGGTCCATTCATTGTGATTTGATGCATGAGAGTGCTTGGATTGCATAGATTGTAGGTCTAGGGATTGAAGTGAGTGTGTTCTAAGAGATTAGATCATCTTATTTCAACCATTTTCACTTGATTTCTCTCTTGGGCATTTTATCGAACACTTGGTGTGCATGTGGATTTTCATTCAATTGAGTTTGAAAAGGCCTTTTGGTGAATCTCTTAGTGTTAGGGCATTGATATGAGAGTGTTGTGCCTAGCCTTGTGGTCATAGAGTCTTAAGAGAGGGTCTTGTGTCTTGGCATTTCATCAAACACTTAGAATGCATCCTTTTCACACTTAGCTTGAGAGCGAGAGCCTAAGTTGAGTGGTATTGGGATAGGGATTAGGTGCTACGAGAGTGCATCGAGTCTATATAAGTGAAATGCATGGTCATCCGAATGCAAACTCGATCTTGATTGACTTGTTTGTTCAATTAGTCATCTTGAGCATGATGAAACTACCCACCAAGAGAGCCCCTTTGTCTTTGATTTGCACCACTTTACTTTTTCTTTCTTCCTTTTAGTTTCCTTTAAGTTTTTAATATCTATTTCAAATCAAAACTCCTTTCAAATGAATAGACCGTCTACGAGGAATGTGAGTAGAGGCCATTGAGAGAACCCCGTGGAATACGACCTTGGTAAACCCGCTTTTACCAAAATGTCAGTCCGTTCTTCTCCCTACACAAGGAAGAAAAAAGCAATAAGTAAATGTAGAAAGAAAAAAAATTTAGAAAAAGATAAATAAAAAGTTCTAAGTTGCTTGAGGGTATCCTAGGATGAGCGTACATCATTCCTTTTCGAATCTGGTTAGACGATAGGAATCCATAGATCTTGATTCAAGGGAGGTTAATTGATTGCTACACTGCACCAAAACCATCATCATACATCCCTTCATCCATTCATCATAAGCCCTTTTAGTATAGGATCGTTACAGTCCTTTGCAAAGCCCCTTTGGCTAGTTTATCGTGTTATCACCATGGTGGAGATTCTAGTCGAAATGAAAACCATTGACAGAATTCGGTCGAGAAAGTGATTGAGAGCATAAACACGTCCCTAAACACAGTATGAGAGTTCCCCTATTTTACTAAATATTTTCTGTGTGAGGAAGTCTGGTCAATTCGGTCAGCATTGTGCACGATTGGTGATTGCTACTTGTTGTGTGCAGAGAATAGTGAGACTGGTTTGTTTGGTTGATGTGTATGCATGTCTAGGTTAATTGTTCTATGTGTAACAGTTTAAAATTCATTGTTAAGACTTGAATCTCAATTTAATTGATCTTGTTAATTGTGGACTTGAGTGCGTTCTGAATCAATTTGCTTGAGGACAAGCAAAAGCTTAAGTGTGGGGTAATTTGATGACACTAGAATTACCGTGATTATCAGCTCCGTTTAAGCGACATTTCATTGCTTGAAACACGATTTTGGGGGTAGTTTAGTGGGTTTTCATTCATAACGATATTTCCTACCGAATTTGTTACCTTGGCCTGTTTCGGGTCTATTTGATGTGTTTTCAAGTGTCTCTTTGAGTACAAAGGTTTTTGCCATCAAGTATGTAATCGTTGGACATGTTCGGGATGCAATTGAACCTCAAGAAGTGATCTGGGATCGTTAGAGAACTCAAACCGATCAAAGAAATATATAATTCTACCAGGCCTGAAGTTCTAGGTGAGAACTTCCATGTTATCACCGAGATTGTGCTTACAAAATCCATTAAATTCTCGTCGAAACAAGTCAGAAGTTTATGAAGAAGTTCTCGACGAGAACTTCAATGTTCTCGACGAGAACTTCAATGTTCTCACCGAGAACATTGTGAAGAAGGGTGAAAGAAATAGCGACAGAATTCTAAAATATTTTACACATAAGTTTTCGGCGAGAACATTCATTATTCTCACCGAAAACTTGGTCATTTTCTGGGTCAGAATGGGATACAATATATTTAAGGAGCTTTTCAACCCCAATTGAGGGGATTCCGAATTTCAGACTTCCTACATACCTAGGAGAGAGTTTGGAGCGTTTCTTGGAGTTATCAGAGAGATTCGACACTAACTTTCCATCCCGGAGTTGCTCTGAGCTAGAAGTGAAGATTTATCGAGATTGAAGCTTCGTGGAATCGTTAGAATTAGGTTTTTCAGATTCCCTCTGTTCTTCCTTTGTATGATGAATTCTCTTGTTGTTTTCGATTCTCTTATTTCAAACATGAGTAGCTAAACTTGTTAAGTTTAGATTAGATGAACCCTAAGTGACCGGGGCTTTAAAGCGATCACGGATCGGCGGTAATTAGATCTTAATTCAGACAGTTTCTTATTCATAATTGGTTTGTTCTTAATCTGTGTTTCTTTTCTAGCTTGATCACCTAGATTAGTTTCCTATTCAAACAAGGATAGTTGGCGAACGTCCGCCTTGTTTTAGAACTTCAAATCAATTAATTAACATATTAAATGGATTATGCCTTTCGTATGAACCATTTAGGATTGATCCGCTTCTAGAATAACTCATCAAAATTAGTCAGGTGCACCAATAAGTTATCCGTTGCAGAAGTCAACACACAAACGGTTAATTAATCATGGTAGTTAGTTCGATAGAGCGAACGTTCACGAACTTAGGCCTAAGGGTAGGGAGTTATGGCGGTGTTTAAGAACTAAATGAATTAGGATTGAAAGTCGCCAATTTTGTGATCACCAATGCCTTGGTAATCTTAGGGGGATTCGAGTTTAAGCTTTCGTCAGTCAATCGTAGTAAAACACAATCAATCAATCTGTCTTTTAATTCAATTTCATTTCCTTTGAATTATAGTTTAGAAGTCGTGGAACTCATACCATGCAACTTTAATTTAAATCCAAATAATTAGCCAATTCCTTGAGTAAACAATTGGAAGAAACCCGTGGAATACGATCTATCCTACTTTAGTGGGATAGTATTTGATCGCTATTTTACACGTTGTCAAGTACCGACCAGTTTGGCCTCCCATATGAACCATCCGAGCACACCGCCGCGCTAGTCGATGGGTGAATTTTTGGAACTATAACTTGATCGGCAGAGGGCGGGTGGACCTAGAGAACCTTTTCCCCCCAATGGAGGCAAGTGGTATTAGGGTGGATGTTTGCTGACATGGCTGCTCGCGGTGGCTACCTTTTTTTCTAACCTTTGTGTTATTTTCAATGCTTGTAGGGGATACTATTTTGGACAACATGATCCCCGCCGTGTCCTGGGGGCCATGTTCGGACATGCATATCCAGCTGGAACATGGGGAAGGTATGGTGCTGCTGCCTGAACAATCATAGTAGCTACCTGAACAATCACAGCAGCCGCCCTTGGAGCAGACGCTACTAGCTAACCTAGAGCAGATGCCCATGGATGCGGACGCCGAGTTCAAGAGTGCCCGGCAGATCCCTTACTCCGGGGAACGCAGCGGGCCGAGCCACAAGAGCCTTGACAGCAATAAACGATCGAGGGGTTTTAGCCATAGGGGCGGCTCTTCAAAGAAGAAGAAGGTGGATCTGCCCCCCCCATGTGACGCCCTGCACCTGCCTTTCGTGGCTCCTCCTCACGGCGGTAACACAAACATCCTCGATATCGCCTGTGACCTCGCCAGCTAGTGGGGAATGGACTTTCCCGAGGATGAGGACACCGTTCGCTCCTACGCCATGGACCAGGCCGCGATGGGCGTCCGGGTACGTACCCACATCTATGTTTTGTTGCATCATATTCTTCTTGTGACCCACGTGATGTTGAAGGTCTCTCCTTATTGTTTTGCAGTTGCGGGCCTACGTCGGGGCCTTTTTGATGGTGGATGAGGCGCATCGGGCTGGCGGAGTGGGCTATACCATCGGCCAAGTGGCCAAGATTGCCAATCTTGAGAATGATCTCAAGGAGTCCAGGGCCGACGCTGCCCATTACAAGGGTCTCTAAAGCGAAGCCTAAAAGTCTATGAAAGCCGAATCCGCCAAAATCCTGGTAGATGTTTCTTCTAAACTTGATGTGGCCCACCTTGCATATGATGAATTAGCAATTGAATATTTATGTGATATGCAGGCGGCCCAAGAGAAACATCAAAAGGAGTTGGCTGTGAAGGATTCCGCCCACAAAATGTATTGGCGGCCAAAGACCTCGCTCTCCCCGAAGCCACCACTGAGAAAGATGCCCTTTCCGCCAAGGTAGCGACCATGGAGGAAGGAAATGCGAAGCTATCCAAGGAACTAGAGGCGACTGAAGAGAGGATTCACGAGAATGGCATGTCTCTGGCAAATGCTCGTGCCGAGGGAAAAAGTTTGTGGCTGAGGCTCAGTGCGCCTGTGAAGGCATCAATGCTGAGGTGGAGTCTCGACTTGGTCGGCAGATGGTCAACACCATTGACTCTGTCATGGCCGCCCTTTGTAATGACTTGCGCGTTAGCCAGCCGGACTTCCAGTGGGACCAGGCTCACATGCTTAGGGTGGTCAACCAGCAGGTAATGACCGAGGCTTGTGAAGAGGCCTTAGAAGATTTCACGACTTTTTCGCCTGAGAAAAAGGTGGCTATCCTCAAGGAGGCACAGAATGAAGAACGCCTTATTACCAAACACCGGAATAAAGAGAGGAAGTCCTCCGCGGTTACTAGTGGCTAACCTTGAACTCCCCATTGTTTTATTTTTTTTCTTCCCTTCTCTATTTTTTTCCTCTGTACTAACATTGGGGCCCTTGGCCCAGATTTGTAATGAATGACCTTTGTATCAAACTTCCCAAGTGTTCTAGGGTGTGAGGCGTCGTACCATCGTGGGGTGTCAAGGTGTATGAACGTCAGACATCATACCCATGGTCGGGTTTCTTCTCTCTCTCTCTCCTTTTTTTGGACGCCATTGAGGATTTGAACCCTAGCGTGTCGGGTTTGAACTCCTCAAAGGCGTGCGACGCCGTATCACTATAGGATATTATCATCAGACGTCGTACCCGTAAAGGGTTTTAGGGCGGTGAGATGTGTGCGAGCATCTTTTGAGGATTTAAACCTTGCCCTCTACGGCTCGAATTCCTTAAAGGCGTGTCAAGCCACACTGCCGTGGTGTATCATAGCGCATAAGCCTTGGATGCCGTACCCGTGAAGGGTTCTAGGGCGTTGAGATTTTTGCGGGCGTCTTTGAGGACTTGAACCCTGCTGTTTGGGGTTCGAACTCCTCAAAGGCGTGTAATGACGTACCACCGTGGGGTATCAAGGTCCATAAGCCTCAGATGCTGTACCCGTCAAGGGATCCGGGGCATCGAGATTTTTGCGAGCATCTTTGAGGACTTGAACCCTGCCATTTGGGGTTCGAACTCCTCAAAGGCGTTTGACGTCGTACCGCCATGGGGTATTAGGGCGCAGAAGCCTCGGATGCCATACCCGTGAAGGGTTATGGGGCGTCGAGAGTTTTGCGGGCACCTTTGGAGACTTGAACCCTACCGTTTGGGGTTTGAACTCCTTAAAGGCGTGTATGCCGTACTATCATGGGGTATTAGGGCGTATAAGCCTCGGATGCCGTACTCGTGAAGGGTTCCAGGGCGTCCTTGAGGACTTGAACCCTGTCGTTTGGGGTTCAAACTCCTCAAAGGTGTGTAATGTCATACTATCGTGGGGTATCAGGGCGCATAAGCCTCGGATGCAGTACCCGTGAAGGATTCCGGGGCATCGAGATTTTTGCAGGTCGTTGTAGCTTGAAGGTGCTTGGCCTAATCACTTCCATGATTCGGTACAGTCCTTCCCAGGTGGCGTTCAGATTGCCATGTTGGGGGATTGGACTAAAAACCTTTCGCACAACCCAATCCCCCTCCGCCAAGTGGTGATGGCGGAGGTGAGCATTGTATCGGCGCGCTAATTGCACCTTCTCTACAAGGAGACGCATGTTGGCCTCTTTTCTCCTTTCTTCAAGCATCTATAGATTCCTTTGTAGGGCTTCCTCATTTCTCTAGGATTCAAACTGTCGTACTCTGAGGCTTGGAAAATTGACTTCTATCGGGAGAATAGTTTCATTCCCATATACCAACATATAGGGCGTCTTGTCAGTAGCAGTTTTGTAAGACGTCCGATGCGCCCAAAGAACTTTGGGTAGTTCGTTAGCCCATCTACCTTTTTCCGCCTCCACCTTCTGCTTTAGTCCTTTTAGAATGATTTTATTTACCGCCTCCGCATGTCCATTTGCCTGGGGGTATGCTACGGATGTGTGGCGCACCATGATTTTATACTCTTCGCAGAATTCCAAGAACGACACGCACTCGAACTACGTTTCATGGTTGCATACGAATCCTAGAAGAAGACTAAATCAGGTGATGATATTCTTCATCACAAATTTCTGCACCTGAAGCGCGGTGATCGAGACTAGGGCTTCGCCTCCACTCAGTTGGTGAAGTAATCCACAGCGACAATGATGAACCTCCTTTTGCCCATTATTTCTAGGAAAGGGCCTAAAAGATCCATCCCCAAGAAGGCGAAGGGGCATGGTGAAACGATGGGTTGGAGGGCGGTTGCCGCCAGGTGATGTGTGTTAGCAAACACTTGGCACTTGTGACAATGCTTCACTATTGTTTCGACATCCCGATGGATATGAGACCAGTAATATCCTTGGTGGAGCACATTCTTCTCCAAACTTTGGTCGCGATGTGCATGCTACACACACCTTGATGAATTTCTTGTAGTACGTATGCCGCCTCCTCTTCCCCTAGGCAGCTTAAGTAAGGTCATGCGAAAGACTTCTTGTGTAGGTTTCCCTCTAAGAGCACGCACCTTACGGCCTGCCGCCGAATCTTGGCGATGGTGGCTCGATCATCCGGTAGGACGTCGACCTCAATAAATGCTCTGAGGGGGGATCTCTAGTCCATGGACCCGTCGTTCCCTTGGGGGGCCTCGGTTTCTTCTATTGCCAAGCAAGTGTTCTCATCCTTTTTATTCTCGATAGTGACCATACGTCCCCCTTCGAAGCTGAGGGCAGTGGAAAGTTTGGATGGGACGTCCGCATGGGCGTTGTTCTCTTTGACAATTTGGATTAGCTCAAATGTTTCAAAATATCATAGGGCCGCCCTAGCTTCTTCATGATATGGTATCAGTGTTTCCTCCCTCACTTCGTGATGACACTAGAAATATCGTGTTTATCAACCTCAATTAAGTGACATTCCATTGTCTTAAACACGATTTTAGGGGTAGTTTAGTGGGTTCTCGTTCATTAACACTATTTCTTAACGAATTGGTTACTTTGGCCCGTTTCGGGTCTATTTTTTGTGTTTTCTAGTGTTTGTGTCAGTACACAGGTATTAACCATCAAATAAGTAGCTATCGGGCGTGTTCGGGATGCGATGGAACCTCGAGAAGTGACCCAGAATCAGCAGAGAAGTGAGATGATCGAGAACCAACAACACAGACGCTTTTTAAAGAACATTTTGACGAAATAATGCAAAGTATTCGGCGAAAACATTGTGAAGAAACTCCTGAATTTCTAGCGTCAAAGATCAAAGAAAATATTTCAAAGAATGTTTCGGCTTTGCCGAAAAGTTTGTGAAGAAGTTCGGGCAAAAAAGTTCATCGCTGATTTGGAAAAATATTGCAAAGAACTTTTCGTCGAAAAGTTCTTAATATTTCGGCGAAAAGTTGGCCCTATTTCGGGTCAAATGAGGACAAGCCCCTATTTAAGAAGACATTCAACACCAGTTGAAGAGACTTCGATTTTCATAACTTCCACAATGAGAGGAGAGAGTTTAGTAAATATTCTAGAGTTCTCAAAGAGATTCTGACAGAATCTTTCCACCCCGGAGGTGCTCGAAGCTAGGAGTGAAGATTTCTCGAGATTGAAGCTTCGTGGAATCGTCACAATTAGGTTTTTCAGATTTCCTCTAGTCTTCCTTTGTATGATGAATTCTATTGTTGTTTTCGATTCTCTTATTTCAACCATGAGTAGCTAAACTTGTTAAACATAGATTAGATAAACCCTAAGTGAACTGGGGCTTTAAAGCAGTCACGTATCAGCGGTAATTAGATCTTAATTCAATGAGTTTCTTTTTCATAATTGATTTGTTCTTAAATCGTGTTTCTTTTCTAGCTTGATCACCTATATTAATTTCCTATTCAAATAAGGATAGTTGGCGAACGTCCACCTTGTTTTACAACTTCAAATCAATTTATTAACATATTCCATGGAATCATGCCTCTCGTAGGAACCGTTTAGGGCTAATCCGTTCCAAGAACGACTCATTAAAATCAATTAGGTGCACCAATTAGTTATCCGTTGCAGAAGTGAATGCACGGATGGTTAATTAATCTTGGTAGCTAGTTCGATAGAGCGAACATTCGCGGGCTTAGACCTAAGGGTAAGGAGCTATGACGGTGTTTAAGAATTGAATGAATTAGGATTGAAAAGTCATTGGTTTTGTGATCGCCAATGCCTTGGTAATCTTAGGGGGATTCGAGTCTAAGCTTTTGTCTATCTTTCGTAAACAACCTTAATCAATCAATCCGTCTTTTAATTTAATGTCAATTTCCTTTGCTTAATAGATTAGAAGTCATGGAACTCACACCACATAACTTGTTTAATACCTGAATACTTTCTTACTTCTTTGAGTAAACGGTTAGAAGAAACCCGTGGAATACGATCTACCTTGCTTTGGTTTGGTAGTTATTTGATACCTTGTTCTACAAGTTATCACTTCATATTTGCCACTAAGATGATTGGACATTATGGTTGAGTTTGATTATACATTGATGTGGGTAACACCCGTAGATCTCGCCATGTGAAGGCCCGCAATCACCCCCTGTATTCAGTGGTGTTCTTAGTGCGATGCTTAGAGAATCTCAGGGCAGTTCATGCAAAACGCCCTACGGTGCCTTGAGTACTATGTCGGCTCCCGCTCCATTCTTTCTAGAGGCTCCGTTTACGTACAGCTCCCAATAATCATCGAGTTTACCTTCCATTCTAATACAACCTTCGACCATAAAATCTGCCAGGGCTTGCGCCTTGATGGCAGTTCATGGCTGGTGTACGTCGTATTCGCTCAACTCTAGCCATTTTTTTATGACAGTTCATGGCTAGTGTACGTCGTATTCGCTCAACTCTACGCCCACTTAGCCATTCTCCCTGCCACACTCATTGATCTAAGAGCTGTTTTGATGATCAGATTTGTCACCACGTTTATGGTGTGGGCGTGGAAGTAAGGACATAGCTTCTGGGATGCCACTATGACGGCGTAAGCCACTTTCTCCAGTGGAGTGTATCTGTCCTCTGCGTGTATCAATGTCTTACTGGTGTAAAAGATAGGGTGCTATTCTTTGTCTTCCCATTTGACTAGGACCGAGCTTACTACAGTCGCTGCTATGGCTACGTACAAGTATAACTGATCACTCGGGAGAGGGGCGGCCAAGACTAGGGGCGTCGTTAGGAAGATTTTGAGTTCTTCGAATGCCTTAGAACACTCTTCATACCCAGAGAACTTTGCAGCACCTTTTAGTGTGGCGAAGAATGGTGCGTGTCTTTCTACTGACTTGGGGATGAAGCAGTTCATGGCAGTCAGCCACCTTGTCAACGTCTTCACATCTCTCGCCATTTTTAGAGGCGACATTTTGATTATGGCCTCAATCTTCTTTGGGTTTGCCTCTATTCCTCTTTGGGTGATGATAAACCCCAGGAATTTCCTAGAGGAGGCGCCGAAAACACACTTCTTTGGTTGAGGCGGAGGCAAAATTTCTTCAAAGTATCAAAAGTCTTTCTGAGGTCCACAAGATGATCATGCCCCACCTTGTTCTTTACCAGGAGATCATCCACGTACACCTCCATGTGCTCACCTAGTTGGTCCTAGAATACTATGTCGATCATCCGTTGGTAGGTTGCTCCAACATTCTTCAAGCTAAAAGGAATTACATTGTAGCAATACTTCCCAAAGGGTGTTGAGAACGAGGTCTTCTCCTTATCCACCTTGGCCGGGGGAATCTGGTGATAACCCGAGAACATGTACAAAAAGGATAGTGTTTCATGGTTGGCAGTGGCATCTACCAACTAGTCTATGTTCGCGAGGGGATAAGAAACATTTCATACACTTTGATGCCATTTTGATGAGTATTTGGTGCATTTGTCGTAACTTTGTGATTATCGGCTCCTAGTGCGTACATTGTCCATTTCTTGGCTATTTTTACCCTTTTTGTTAGCTTTTATGTTGAACCCCAAGTTACCACATTATAGAGGACTCTCTCACGATTCCAGCGCTTCAAACGGAGACCAAATCGAAGTTCAAACGGAGCAGGAATGATCGAAACAAGTTGAAAGTCTGCCCAGCTCAAAACGCTGCGTTTTGGAGCTTACATGCCGTGTAAGCTAAATGCACTATGAGCTTACACGCCGTGTAAGCTCCCCAGACGGGAAATTCCCTTCTTTTTCCAACAAGGAAAGGGTTTTTGGGGGGTATTAATAGACTTTTCGAAGCCAGATTTGTTAACATTCAATTTAGAGAGATCAGCCACGACTTGAGGAGAGTTGAGAGAGTATTCCGGAGCTATCAGAGAGATCGTGACGCCATCAATCCATCCCGGATAACGCTCGGAGCTAGGAGTTAAAGATTCTCAAGATCGAAGCTTTACGGATCATCCAGAATTAGGTTTTTCAGATCCTTTTCTGTTCTTCCTTTGTTTAAGATGAATCCTTTTGTCATCTTTGATTCTTTTTTGTCAGATATGAGTAGCTAAACTTGTAGAGCTTAGATTAGATGAACTTTAAGTGACCCCGGGCTTTAAAGCGGTCACGGATCGGCGGAAATTAGATTCAAAGTTCAATCAGTTTCTCTTTGCATGGTTGTTTTGTTCTTGATTGTTTATGTTTCTTTTCTGGTTGATCGCCTAGATTAGGGTTGTGTTGAGTTAGGGTTTGTCGCCAGACAGCTTCCCTGCTTTAAAACATTAAAACTTGTCTTTCTTGATCACCTAGATTAGATTCTTGTTAAGCTGACGATAGAAGCGAACGCTCGCCTCACTTTAGAACATCAATTCAACCAGTTAACCTATTCATTGGAGTGTGCCTTTCGTAGGAACCAGTTAGGGTTAATCTGCTTCAAGAGTAACTCATTAATCATTAGTAATTGCACCAGTTAGTTTTGTCATCGTAATAAGCGACCGTACTCGAGCGGCTAATTAATCTTGGTAGTTAGAATGGATAGAGCGAATGTTCGCCGATCTTAAACCTAAGGGTAAGGAGTTATGGTGGTGTATAGAAATTGATTGAATGAGAATTGAAAACCGCTGGTCTTGTGATTGCAGTTGCCTTGGTGATCTAAGGGGGATTCGAAATCTAAGCTTGTATGTCGTCTGTCTAAACCAACCAATCTTTCTGTCTTTTAATTTCATTTTAAATTTCCTACATCTTAGTCTAGAAGTCGTGGAACTCACACCACGCACAACGTGTTTAAACCTGAATAAATTGTCAGTTTCTTTGAGTAGTCAATTGGAAGAAACCCTGTCGAATACGATCTATCTTGCTTCTAGCTTGGTAGTATTTGATCACTGCTTTACATCACATCAAATTGGCACCGTTGTCGGGGACTCTTCTAATTGTTTGAAAGAAGAGTTGGCGATTTATTCTTCTACCTTTCCGCTTTTCATATTTCATCACACTTCGATTTTACACCAGTTATGTTTGCTTTTGTTGCTTGTAGGTTGTTTTACAGGTTTATGAACCGCTCACTCACTCATTCTCAATTTAAGCCGGGTAGTTCTGCTCCGCCAAAGCAACCGCGAGTTCAGAAGCAAGTCAGAATCATTCCGCCTACACCTCCTACCCCTATTAAGATCGAGGAGTTGAAGGAGATCTCCTCATCTTCGTCCGCTTCATCCACTTCTTCAGATTCACCTCCACCTTCTCCTACCGTAATGGCTGCTCAATGTACCATGGCAGATTACAATAAACCGAGCGCGAATAATTTTCAGTCTAGCATCACCGTGCCGCACAACGATGACGATCCCTACTATGAGATCACGATCCCCTTCCTGGAAGCGATCTCTAGGGATGTTCAGTTTGAAGGGAAGCCGCAAGACAACCCATGCACACATTTGACGAACTTCCTAGCCATGTGCGAGACGTTCAAGAGTGGGAACCTCGGTAAGAACACATTATGCTTACAAGTCTTCCCATTCTCCCTTAGAGGCGCCGCCAAGAGATGGCTCAGTATGAAACCACCTGGCCACTACACCGATTGGGATAGTCTAGCTCAAGACTTCGTAGAGGAATATTTTCCTCCTTCAAGAACGACAGCTTACAAGGACAGCATTGCCAGATTTGTTCAAAAGAAAGGAGTAGTAAGCTTACATGATGCTTGGAACGAATTCCAAGAACTCCTCTAAGATTGCCCTCATCATGGATTCGAGCAGAGACATCTAGCTGAGATCTTTGCCTGAGGGATGAACGAAGAATCAGCTAAATGGGTCAACTTCTTAGCTGATGGAGACTACATCGCACTCGCACCAGAAGCTGCTCTTCTTCACTTTGCAAACTGTGCATCTAAGTCCAGGAATTGGGAGAGACAGTTTGGAGCAGCTAACAGCCGACCAAGCCGTGAAGATCACACCAAAAGCGAAGTACAGAAACACATGAAGGAGATTTTTGGTACAACAAATAACTGGTCTATAGGGGAAGTGAATTTTATTGATCAAGATCCCCCTGGATTCACCGGAGGACAGCAACCTCAGAATTGTACGTTTGAGAATACTTGGGAAATCGAGATAGACAAGAAGCTCGACCTGATCTTGGCAAGACTCGATGACCACGAGGAGAAATTCAAGCTTTAAGCCGTCTCAAATCAAGATTATGAAGATCGAGGTCGGCGAGTGGAGAGCGCGGTGAATAGCATGGCTAGCATGCTGGCTAGTATCCCCTTCTTTAATCAAGCATCGGTTCAAGACGACTCTACCATTAGGAAGGAGCACGTGAAGACCATCTCCACAAGAAGTGGCAAGCAATTAGCTGGTCCTGCAGCTCCTGATCCAGCCATAATTCCTGATGCTATAGCCATTGACAAGCCAGAGATCGAGGAGGAGGATAAAGAAGAAGATAAAGAGGTGACTGCCCTGTAACACCCGTTCCGAATCAACTCGAGTAAACCCGTGGTTGAGCCGGTCCCAGGTACTACCGAGTAAAAACAAGGGTAAAACAGGGAAATTGGCGGTGATCAAAAGACAGTAAAAACATGGAAGGCCTCCATAGAAACGCGAAATTGAAATCCGAGTACAATCCAAACCATCATAAATCCTCCAATCCAACATAAATCAGAAAGTACATAAAAACCCCTAAAATCTCATAGTCAACTAAAATGAACAGAAAAGTCAACTCCGCGTAATCCCAGTCTTCACCTCATGGCTTCCGTCCAGAACTTCACGAAATCAACCTCGAACTCAAACTCCTCAGCTACCTCTACTAGCCACTAGATCCTGAAAGGGGAAAAGGGATCAATTTCCTATTGAAATTGAGTGAACCCACTGGGCCTACCTACACGTTGTCCTACTCTATGGAGCGGTCCCAACTCCGCACAAGACATCCAACAATGGAACCAAACCCAACCCCCCTTTCCATATTTTAATTCCCTAAAAGCAGTCTAGGTGATCACGTTGGTCAGTTCTTGTTCTCAAGCACAATTCATAACAATAGAATCACACAGAAATAATACATCAATCCACGGCACACACAGCATCATCACATCACATCCATCAACCAAGTCACTACCACAAGCACAAGCACACAAACATTCACATTCATATTATCTAGGTGAGTTATTAGGCGCCAAGGAGTTATCCACACCACCACCGGCCGGCCGAGCACTTCCCTACCGCATGGGAAGTCCTCGCGCTCCCCTACCCATGGGGAACGCGTTCTCATTAACCATCATCATCATCATCAATCTCATCATCAATCTCATTACTCCCTTGACACCCATGTCAAGGGGATCCACCCCAATGGATCAGACTCAACAACCAGTACCTCGGGTGGGGTAGTGTGGGCTCCTTCCGGTTCTATTTCCAACATACAATTCTCAACATCACATTCTCAACTCATACATCACATCTACTACCAACATACAACACAAATCAGCCACATCTCATTCATAGTCCATAGTTCACAACACATCTCGTCCTCCATGCCCCTGTCATGTTCACAGCACACACATCACAATCAATAGGATAACCGGCTAGCTCACCGGCCTCCCCCACCTGCAAGTACAGGGGAAACCATGTCATGAGTCTAGGGGTCACCCACCTGTTCCTCTTATTCAGAGCGACCCCACATTGGCAGGGCAACTCTCCTGCATCCACAACCAGCGATTCATAATATCATAGCACCCGCACTCATTTCCCAACCATCCTAATTCTCATTTCTATGTCAATTCATTACTTAATTCACTTCAGTTCACACCCAACCCCAAACCATAGCAATCAACAACAACAATCAACCACGGCAATCATCAATAGCAATCAAGTACATTCACAGAACAATTTATCCCCCTTTTACGCTCATCATTTTCATGCATAACCTAGGTTTTGTTCTAAGTCCAATTGAAACTCCTCACGCTGTCCAAACTACTTACACAACGCTAAGCCCTCACCTGAAATAGAAGACGAGGCTCTAATCGTCTTCTAGTTCCCCAGAAACTCGATTCCCAACCACCAAACTCGTAGCTCTACCCTTCCTTACTGCTCACGACCTACACCCAGAAACCCAAAATGGAGGTTAGCGATCTCTTCTCCTCGTCGCTACGAATCCATAGCAACAAACGGAACTCAATTCCGACCTCTACAGCTCCCGGAATCACCCTTCGAAGATTGCTCGCACTAGGTTCGTCAATGGCTTTTCGGGGAGAGAGAAAGGGGAAAGAAGTTATGAATTTCCATGCAAATCCGTCCTTTTATGCACGAAAAGTGCGCCTGGTATGTCAAAAAGTGCGCCGGCGCACATTTTGAATATTCCGCCGAAAGTTTGCTGAATTAATTGAAAAGTGCGCCTGGCACTTCTAAAAGTGCGCCTGCGCACTTCAGGGCCCAACTTAAACCCGAATGACCCAAAACTCAAGGGGAGCTTAAGAGCACTGATTCCAGTACCCTAGTCTACCGATCTTGAGTTCCAAACCGTTTGGTTGAGCGGGGATGTTACAAGTCTCCACAACTTCAAGGATTTCGTCCCCGAAATCATCCCTAACTCATCCTAGCAATATGATACCGAACACACAGCTAAAATCGCAGCAATCCAAGTATCCTATTGACTTCCGAAATTCCTAACGACGAACCACCAGCCTTGCTTTAACTACTCATCAGCCCTACACCCACTCCCAACACTCTACTTTCACCGAGCACACCCTAGACCTTCGTGGAACCAACACCACAACAAGCAAACACAAAAGCATACATCAAGGGGAATTAATACCTGAATCATACACTTCCACTAACTCCGGGTACCGCCGCCTCATACTCTCCTCAGTCTCCCAAGTAGCCGACTCGCTTCATGGTTCCTCCATACCACCTTGAGCTGCGGAATCTGCTTATTCCTCAAGACCCGGACTTGCCTATCCACGATCGCGACTGGCTTCTCCTCATAAGTCAAGTCTTGCTCAATCTCCACCTCCTCCGGCTGAATTACATGAGAAGGGTCCCCATGATACCGCCTAAGCACGCTCACATGAAACACATTGTGTATCCTTTCCAACTCCCTCGGCAAAGCCAACACATAAGCCACCGGACCCGACTTAGCGAGGATCTCATAAGGACCGATGTACCGAGGCGCCAACTTCCCTTTTCTACCGAAACGCATCAGCCCTTTCCACGGCGACACCTTCAAAAATACCTTCTCCCCAACATTGAAACTCAGCTCTCTAGCACGACCGTCGGCATACGCTTTTTGCCTATCTTGAGCCGCTCTCAATCTCTCCTTGATAATCTTAACCCGATCAGCCGTCTCTTGCACAACTTGAGGACCCGACAACACCCTCGCACCTTCCTCATCCCAACACAAAGGCGTCCTACACTTCCTCCCATACAAGGCCTCAAAAGGAGCGGACTTCAAACTGCTATGATACGAGTTATTATAGGCGAACTCAATCAAAGGTAGCAATTCAGTCCAAGGGGTTTGAAACTCCATAGCACAGCTTCTCAACAACTCCTCCAAAGTAAGGATCGTTCTCTCCGATTGCCCATCCGTCTGAGGATGATACGCCGTCGAGAACTTGAGCTTAGTTCCCAATGCTGTATGCAGCCCCTCCCAAAAATGAGACGTGAAACTCGGATCCCGATCAGAGACGATGGATTGAGGAACCCCATGCAACCTTACCACCTCTTCTATATATAACTTTGCCAACACCTCCACACTAGGCTTAAACCGAATGGGTATGAAATGCGCAACTTTCGTCAAACGATCGACTATTACCCACACGGCATCCTTCCCCTCTCTAGTCGGCGGAAAACCCGATACAAAGTCCATGGTGATGTCCGCAAACTTCCACTCCGGAATAGGTAGGGACTGAAGTAACCCACCCGGAGCTCTATGCTCCGCCTTAGCCTTCTGACAAACCAAACAAGTCGACCACATAACGAGCCACATCCTTCTTCATTCCTGGCCACCAAAAACTTAACTTCAGGTCATTGTACATCTTTGTCATCCCGGGATGCATAGCATACATCGAGGAATGAGCCTCCTCCAAAATCCCCTTCCTCAATTCTCTACTTCCGGCACGCACACTCGACCCTTGCATTTCAACAATCCGCCAACTACCTCAAATCCATTATCCATGCCTTTTTCAACTTCCCCTCGAATAGCCACCAGAGTAGCATCCTTGAGCTGCTCCTCACCAATCCTATCATTCAGCATAGGCCTAATGTTGAGCTTGGCAAACAAACTTCCCACATCATCTAACTGCATCTCTACCCTTAAAGCTCTAAGATCCACCAACTCCTTTCGACTTAAAGCATCCGCAACCACATTAGCTTTACCAGGATGGTAGTCAATGGTACAGTCATAATCCTTCAAGAGCTCCACCCAACGCCGTTGCCTACCATTCAGCTCCTTTTGATCCATAAGGTGCTTAAGACTCTTGTGATCGGTCATGATCTTAAACGTCTCACCATACAAATAATGCCTCCACAACTTCAAGGCGAACACCACTGCAGCTAACTCCAAATCATGGGTTGGGTAGTTCACCTCATGCACCCTAAGCTGTCGGGAGGCATAAGCGACAACCTTCCCATTCTGCATCAACACACAGCCCAATCCTTGCAAAGACGCATCACTAAACACCACATACTCTCCACCTTCTACTGGCAAAGTCAACACCGGAGCTGAAGTCAACTTCTTCTTCAACTCCTCAAAGCTCCTCTGACATTCCTCGCTCCACTCATACTTTGACTCCTTCCTCAACAACTTATGTAAAGGAGACGCTATGGTAGAGAACCCCTCTACAAACCTTCGGTAGTAACCAGCTAACCCCAAGAAGCTCCTCAGTTGCGACACATCCTTAGGTGGAGACCAATTAACCACCGCTTCAATCTTCTTTGGGTCAACCTCCACGCCTCTTTTAGAAACCACATGCCCAAGAAACAATACTTCTTCCAACCAAAAGGCACACTTCGAGAACTTGGCAAATAGTTGCTGCTCCCTCAACCTATGAAAAACAATCCTCAAGTGCTCCTCATGCTCCTTCCTAGTCTTAGAATAAATGAGGATATCATCGATGAACACTATCACGAACTTATCCAAATATTCGTGGAAGACCTTGTTCATGAGAGCCATGAACGCGGCGGGAGCATTGGTGAGACCAAACGGCATCACCAGAAACTCATAGTGTCCATAGCGGGTCCTAAAGGCTGTCATTGGCACCGATCCTTCCTCCACCTTCAACTGGTGATAACCCGACCTCAAGTCTATCTTCGAGAACACTTCAGCCCCTTGCAATTGATCGAAGAGATCGTCTATCCTTGGAAGTGGGTAACGATTCTTGATCGTCGCCTTGTTCAACCGCCTATAGTCAATACACATCCGCATCGACCCATCCTTCTTCTTCACAAACAACACCGGTGCCCCCCACGGTGATACACTTGGGCAGATGAACCCCTTATCCAAGAGCTCCTGCAATTGCTCCTTCAACTCCTTTAACTCCGCCGGTGCCATGCGATAAGGTGGAATAGAGATTGGAGCAGTTCCAGGGACCAACTCTATATTGAACTCCACCTCACGCTCGATCGGTGCCCCAGGTAGTTCCTCAAACACATCCGTGAACTCCCGAGCTACAGGTACCTTCTCCAACTCCTCATTCCGTTCAACTGACACTTGCACCAACAAAGCCTCACACCCTTCTTGAATCAGAGAAAAAACTTGCATTGCTGAAATTACTCCCATAGGTGCGGACTCCCTCTTCCTAACACCCTTGAACACCACTTGGCCGACACCTCCCACCTGAAGCAACACCTCCTTCTTCTGACAATCAAGCAAAGCCCCATGCCTAGCCAACCAATCCATGCCGAGGATAACGTCGAATTCATTGAAAGGAAGCACCACCAAATCAGCCAAGAACTCTACACCTCCCACTAACACTTTACACCCTCTACACACTCTATCCACCCGAACAGAAGTCCCCAAAGGAGTTCTGACGCCCCAACTAACACCCAAACTACTAACTACAACACCCAAACTACTCAAACATTTCTCAGATACAAAGGAATGGGTTGACCCCGAATCAAACAGAGCAAAACTGAAAGGCCCAAGATCGAGATCATACCAGTCACCACGTCGTTCGCATTCTCTGCCGCACCCCTGGTAAGAGCATAAAGCCTCCCTTGCTCCCCTTCAGCTCCAACAGGTGTGGCATTAGCTCCCGTCCCTCATCCAGCACCCCTACCAAAGCTGCCTCCTCCTCTCCCTCCGTAACTCCCAGGCAAAGCTCTAGGGCCCTGCACCGATCCCACAGACTGAGTTGGGGTAGCTCTCTTGGTTGGACAGTTCAGACTCCTGTGTCGCGCTGCCCACAAGTGTAACAGGTCACACCTGCCAACAGATGGCAAACTCCGAAGTGACGCTTCCCACATTTGTCACATAGTGGTAACCCGGACGGTGCTCCTCCCGAACGGACTGTGCCACTAGTACGAGCAGGGCAAGCCACACTCTTATGACCTGGTCGGCCACAAGTGAAACAAGTCATCGTACCCCTCGTTGGCATCGACTGGCTGCCCCTGAACCCAGAAAAGGAAGTCTGAGTTCTCTTCGCCGGGTAACTGTGAATGGCAGACTGAGTAGGCGGGGCAGTTGCCTTCCTCTTCTTCTCTTCCCTCTTTCAGTTCTCCAACCTCTCCCTCTCTAGCGCCGCCGCCTTAACCGACACTAAACTCCCCATATCAGCGGTGGTGACTCCCTCCTGAATCTCCACTCTCAACCCATTCTTGAACTTGTTAATGAGCTTCCTCTCCCGGTTGGCCCGCTCATCATACCACTTAGAGAGAGAAGTGAACTCTATGTAATATGCCAGAACGGACTTCTCCCCTTGCTCCAAACTCATGAACTCCTTGGCTTTCTCCTCACGCCAAAGGTCCGGGCAAAACTGATCACGAAACACCTCCACAAACTCATCCAACTCCATCTCTGGCGGAACCACTCGACTCTGTGGCATCGACCTCCACCAATTCAGTGCATGCCCCTTAAGCAGAAAAGTCATTGCTTGCACCTTCAACCCTTCCTCAAGTTCCATTTGCAGGAACTTGTACTCACATTCCTGGAGCCACTGCTCTGCCACCTCAGGATCAGCTGCTTCCCCAATGAACTCCCCAAAATTCCATCCCTTCAACAGACTCGGCTGAAACCTAGGTGCTCCTCCTCCAAAACCCGAGTTCCCAGTGGACCTACTTCCCCTTGCTTGACTGGATTCACTACAGGAGGACATTAAACATTTCAGTTGACCGCTCAAGAAACTTCAAACAACTCAATTCACCACTTGATTTCAAAACATCCCACCCATTTAAAACAGTTTGACAAAAACCCTTGGAATGTCGGTCCCGTACCGATGTCTCATCCTCCCTCCCAACGAGGTTAATTACTCCCCAAAGAGAGAAGATAATCAACCGGTACAACAGCGACAAACCAGGCTCTGATACCATTTGTAACACCCGTTCCGAATCAACCCGAGTAAACCCGTGGTTGAGCCGGTCCCAGGTACTACCGAGTAAAAACAAGGGTAAAACAGGGAAATTGGCGGTGATCAAAAGACAGTAAAAACATGGAAGGCCTCCATAGAAACGCGAAACTGAAATCCGAGTACAATCCAAACCATCATAAATCCTCCAATCCAACATAAATCAGAAAGTACATAAAAACCCCCAAAATCTCATAGTCAACTGAAATGAACAGAAAAGTCAACTCCGCGTAATCCCAGTCTTCACCTCATGGCTTCCGTCCAGAACTTCACGAAATCAACCTCGAACTCAAACTCCTCAGCTACCTCTACTAGCCACGAGATCCTGAAAGGGGAAAAGGGATCAATTTCCTATTGAAATTGAGTGAACCCACTGGGCCTACCTACACGTTGTCCTACTCTATGGAGCGGTCCCAACTCCGCACAAGACATCCAACAATGGAACCAAACCCAACCCCCCTTTCCATATTTTAATTCCCTAAAAGCAGTCTAGGTGATCACGTTGGTCAGTTCTTGTTCTCAAGCACAATTCATAACAATAGAATCACACAGAAATAATACATCAATCCACGGCACACACAGCATCATCACATCACATCCATCAACCAAGTCACTACCACAACCACAAGCACACAAACATTCACATTCATATTATCTAGGTGAGTTATTAGGCGCCAAGGAGTTATCCACACCACCACCGGCCGGCGACGCACTTCCCTACCGCATGGGAAGTCCTCGCGCTCCCCTACCGCATGGGAACGCGTTCTCATTAACCATCATCATCATCATCAATCTCATCATCAATCTCATTACTCCCTTGACACCCATGTCAAGGGGATCCACCCCAATGGATCAGACTCAACAACCAGTACCTCGGGTGGGGTAGTGTGGGCTCCTTCCGGTTCTATTTCCAACATACAATTCTCAACATCACATTCTCAACTCATACATCACATCTACTACCAACATACAACACAAATCAGCCACATCTCATTCATAGTCCATAGTTCACAACAATCAACCACGGCAATCATCAATAGCAATCAAGTACATTCACAGAACAATTTATCCCCTTTTACGCTCATCATTTTCATGCATAACCTAGGTTTTGTTCTAAGTCCAATTGAAACTCCTCACGCTGTCCAAACTACTTACACAACGCTAAGCCCTCACCTGAAATAGAAGACGAGGCTCTAATCGTCTTCTAGTTCCCCAGAAACTCGATTCCCAACCACCAAACTCGTAGCTCTACCCTTCCTTACTGCTCACGACCTACACCCAGAAACCCAAAATGGAGGTTAGCGATCTCTTCTCCTCGTCGCTACGAATCCATAGCAACAAACGGAACTCAATTCCGACCTCTACAGCTCCCGGAATCACCCTTCGAAGATTGCTCGCACTAGGTTCGTCAATGGCTTTTCGGGGAGAGAGAAAGGGGAAAGAAGTTATGAATTTCCGTGCAAATCCGTCCTTTATGCACGAAAAGTGCGCCTGGTATGTCAAAAAGTGCGCCGGCGCACATTGACCCCTAAAAGGCGCACATTTTGAATATTCCGCCGAAAGTTTGCTGAATTAATTGAAAAGTGCGCCTGGCACTTCTAAAAGTGCGCCTGCGCACTTCAGGGCCCAAAATCGGCACTTTTTGGTGCATCACCGTTCCCCTCTTTGCAACTTCGACCCAACTTAAACCCGAATGACCCAAAACTCAAGGTGAGCTTAAGAGCACTGATTCCAGTACCCTAGTCTACCGATCTTGAGTTCCAAACCGTTTGGTTGAGCGGGGATGTTACATGCCCCGCCTCCCCTAACAAAGACATCACCTGCGCCACCTCTTCCTCCATATCAGCCTCGGATTCCGTTTCCTAAGGCTGCACAATCACAAGAGAAAGATCATGATACCCGGTACAGAAAGTAGTATGGATACTCGAAGAACACAGATATCAAGATACCAGTTACTGATGCTATCTAGATGATACCGGAGGTTGGAAAAGTCACGAAAGATCTTGCGAAGAACAAGAAGAAGGGAGAGTAGTCTTCCGTCTCCCTCGAGTCCCTCTCTGCTTCTCTTTGGTTGTTGAACTTGTGTAAGAAGAGTTGGAAGAAGTCTTCCCAACTTTTGATGATCCCTTTGGCTAGGCCGCCGTACCAGGTCATGGCGGCTCGTGCTAGAGTGCCTGGGAAGGTTCTGCAGTAGGTAGCATCAGGAGCGCTAACCATCTGCATGGCGATGGTGAACGTTAGTAAATGCTCGTCTAAGTAGCCCGTCCTGTCATACGTGTTGTAGCTTGCGAGATGAAACCCTGGGGTGGAGGAATACTGAGCAAGGCTTTGTCCAGTGGCTGGCACATTGCTATCTGTCTAGGGCCAGACTAATGGTGTGGCAGGAACAGTTTGAACATTTATGACAGTCCGCCATACCAGGAGCCGGTCCGGTCCTTGCAGGTTCGCCCGTTCTTCCTGTGGTGTAAGTAATCAACATCCTCATCATGGTCGCCATTTCAGCGTTCTGTTTTTGTAGATCTGCCACCTGCCCGTCCAGTTCCGTCGTGGATGCCGGTGGCGCTAAACTAGAAGCCAACGCGCCGCCACCCATTATTGGGTTCCCGAGCGTGCCATCATCGTGGCGGCTAATTCCCTCCTCTATGTCTTGGAGTTGGGGACTTTGTGCGATCCCGCGGGTATAACTAGTTTGGTTGGGGTATAACCATCCCTCACTTGCTAATTTTTTTGTTAGGTTCTGCATGTCGCTCTTCGAGTTGATGAGACGTTTTGCACCTCTATCTGGCGCGCCAATTGATCCGACCTACTGGGCCATTCAATACAGCGGTTCAACCAAGGGTGGTTGAACCAGTAGGTCTGGGTTATGCCTTGGTCATGAATGAGTGTGCCTTGCAAGGTGAGACAGAGACGTTAGGGAAGGTGAGGGCGTGTATGAATATGGTATGAAGAGAGAAGTGGGTAATAGAGAAGTACCCGAGCATGCGCCCTGGAATGGGGCGGATGACCACTTCCTTTAGCGTGCAGTATCGGGCGTATGATACAGGTGTGTCGTGTCGTCCATTGTGTGGGGGACATCCTATTTATAGCTCTTTCATGGCCAGAGCTATTGCGCCATGTGTCATCATCGTAACTAACTACAAGTGAGGTGGAAGAGGGACCCTTGGATGGGCCCCATCCCATCAGCAGCGTGGCCACTGTCAGGGGAGAGTTGTCTCTGCCAGACAGTGACGTCTATGGTGGATTCTTTCCCGGTGAGCCTGAGGACCCCTGGGCCAGGGGCCCATTAGTACCCCGACTCGATCCTTTTTTGTTAATGGATACCAACTACTCGAACGAGTTCGGGCTACGAGATGAGTTTCGAGGGATATGGGTACCCACTACCCATTTTGTTTTGGGTACGCGAACCCATACCCGTCCCATTAGCCAGCCCTAATTTAGACCATTAGATTTAACCATTGACTAATGCATTAGTGTATTTTCTAAAGGTAGTTAGGTCTTGGGGTAATGGTATTTTGCCCCCCTCTACTTTGCCAAGTTAACAAATAACCCCTTGTACTGTAAAACGCTCGATTACCACCTCTTACTATACCAACCTAACAAACATGCCCTTCCATCCAAAACTTCGTTAAGTGATGACTCAGAATATGACTCATCCACAAATTAATGATATTATCTAGCCACATTGACCACTTTCATCTATATTTCATAGTGACTCGCCTAAAATAAAAATAAAATAAAAAATGAACTAAAATGAATAAATAAAATTATAAACTAACAAAATAAAAAAATGAAAAAATATAAATCGTTTTGAAATATTATTTTTTCATATTATAATTTATTTGTTCAGTAAAAAATTTAGGTACATTGTTTAAATTTTTAAATAAAAATAATTCAAAATTATAGGAAATTTTTTATTTTATTGAATTTTTGAATATCAAAATATCAAAACTAAATTCCCCAAAAGTAAATATACTAATTTGTAATTTCTTATTTGTTCCCTTACAAATAAAAATTAATGTTTTTGTATATTTATTGTTTTTAATTTTAAATTTTAGTATTTTTTTTATATTTAAAAAGTAAAAATACAAATTCTTAAAAATACTTTTGACTTTTTATATTTATAAAAAAATAAAAATAAAATAATTTTAAAAAAGTTTGTACTAAAAAATTATAATAGAGAAAAAATAAATATTAAATACTATTTTTATTTTTTAATATATAATTTTATAATTTTATTTATTTATTTTAGTTCATTTTATTTTTTAAATTTTTATTTCAGCCGAGTCACTATGAAATATAGATGAAAGTCGTCAATGTGGCAATATAATATCATTAATTATGGATGAGTCATATTGTTGAGTCATCACTTAACGAAGTTTTGGATGGAATGACTTGTTTGCTAGGTTGGTATAGTAGGAGGAGGTAAATCGAGCGTTTTATGGTATAGAGAGATATTTGTTAACTTGGCAAAGTAAATGGGGGCAAAATACCATTATGCCTTAGGTCTTTTACTATCTAATTTTAATTATATTTATTTCCGCGAAGAAAAATATTTACTTTTTTGTCCCATACTTTTTATAAATGTCATATCATTTACATATAAACTCGAAATCGGAAATTTTTTTAATCAATATCTTAGTATCCAATAAGATCACTCTTTTTTTTGGTGGATCACTCTCGATATACTTTCGATGATCTTTTAAAATCATATATTTTAAGCCATATTTTAAAAGGGCTTAATGGGATCTACTACAGTTAGGACACCCCTTAGAACCATAGGATTAGAGAGTAGATCTAATGGTCTAAATTAAAATGGACAAAATAGTCATTTGGAACTCATATATATAGTAAATTATATTAGGGTTTCACCACAAACCCTAATTCTCCTTACAATCAGCCAAAAACTCTCTCTCCCTCTCACCCTATTTGCTCCAATCTTGTTGCCACCGCCGCTACCGCCGCGTTGCTCCAGCCCAACCGCCACTTCCGCTTTGCTCCACCCCAACCATCGCCGCAATAGCGTTGCTCCACCCCAACCGCTGTCACCATGTTGCTCCACCCCAACCAACGCCATAACCACGTTGCTCCTCCCCAACCACAGTCGCAACCGCATTGCTCCACCCCCAACCGTCGCATCCACTTTGCTCCATCCCAACCGTCGTTGCCGCATTTGTCCACCCCAACCGCCGTCGCTTCGTTTCTCTAGCCCAACTAACGCCACCACGTTTCTCCTCTAGTTTGTTCGTGAGGCTGATGGGACTGAACGACCACGAAAGCAGGTTTGTTCGTGCCTCCTCCTCTTGTTTCTGATGATCATTAGACCCTACTCCCCAGCGGCGACAATGATGAAAGCTATTACGGTAGCCATTAATCAACGGGATGAAGAAGAGGAGGTGGATGTAGATCTGACTCTTCGATCATTGTTCCAATTTGGTTCTTGCAGATGAGAGTCTTGATATTATTTAGTAGTTTACCGGCCTAGTTTTGATTTGAAACTCTGTAGATTACATTGGGGTCTTGTCTTTTGATCATGGTTCAATGTTTTTGTTTACCTAAATCTATTTATGCACCTTCCTAATTTTTGTTTCTAATTTGGTGAATTGGAACATTGTTCCATATATATACTTATGGAACAAAAATTGATATTATTGTTCCATTTTTAATTTGATTCAAGGTTTTTATGTTCTTCTGTGTTCCGATTTGGTAATAAGAAACAAAAGAATTGTTTTGGAATAATAAAAGAGGAACTATTTTGAAACTATAAAAAATGAATTCTTTCGAAATAATAAAAGTGGAACGGTTCCGATTCAATGAAAGAGGAACTATCGATAACAAAGCCACCACCGATAAGAACTTTGCCACCGAAGAACGTGCATGCCATGAATATTGGCGCCTATTTCTGGTGGTAGAAACTACTGTGTCTGAAAACAATAAATGCTCTTTTGACTTCTTGGAACAAGGAATATTTACACGGTTCACACCTCTCCAAACAATGTTCGAACAAGGATGTTTGATGTTTTTTTGGCTAAGTCTACTGCTATTGCTACTGCTACTCTTATGGAGATTCTTAGAGAGCTCCAAAAGCAAAGATAACTATGGCTATGGAAACTGAAGTTGCAGAGAAAAGTAGAAATTTGGGCAGCGTGTCTGCTTGTGTGATTGTCTCCTTTTCTCTGTGGAATGTCCTCTCATATCTATAGAAAAATATGAGTGGTAACTACCAGTGGAGGAAGTAACTGTCATGGAGGTTACTTCCTATCTCTTGAACGTGGCTATCATCGTAGTGGTGGCGGTTTCCTCTCTTCAACTGCCTTGGAGGAGTAGTGACGTTGGTGGAGGAAGCTTGTATTCCTGAGATAGGGTTTGATATGATCACATCATCCCTTAGGGTTTCACTCTTGATGAGGAGATGACACCGTCCCTTGAAGTTGGTCTTAGGGTTTCCTTCTTGACGAGGAGGCTATCCTCTTTGCTTCCCTCCTTCTCTCTTGACGAGGAGGTAGACATGATGATGGCTTCCTCCTTGCTTCCCTCTTGACGAGGAGGTCGTCATGATGACATCTTCCCTTCGATGGATCAACATGAGATCTTGACTTCGATGGACTGACATGTGGTCCTCACTTCGATGGATCGACATGAAGTCTTCACTTCGATGGACTGACATGTGATCCTCACTTCGATGGATCGACATGAGATCCTGACTTCGATGGACTGACATATGATCCTCACTTCGATGGATCGACATGAGATCTTGACTTCGATGGGTCGACATGAGATCTTGACTTCGATGGGTCGACATGAAGTCTTCACTTTGATGGATGGACATGAGATCTTGACTTTGATGGACTGACATGTGATCATCACTTTGATGGATCGACATGAAGTCTTCACTTTGATGGATCGACATGAGATCCTGACTTCGATGGATTGACATGAAGTCTTCACTTCGATGGATGGACATGAGATCCTGACTTCGATGGATCGACATGTGATCCTCACTTCGATGGAAGACAAGGAGGTCGACATGATGATGGATTCCCTCCTTCCCTCTTGACGAGGAGGTCGATATGACGCCATCATCATGGATTCGGCCTTAGGGTTTCAATCTTGAGGAGGAGGCTTCCCTCCTTCCCTCTTCGATGGGATGCCCTCCTCCTTGATGGGGAGGCTCCGTGAGGATAAAATAGTAAATCCATGGCCTCGCTTAATCAATTTAACTTAATAGAATGATTAAAGGTTAATAAAGCCATTCATACCTCCACAAACAAGCAATGTGGTATTTTTGGTCGTCATCTTGCAGAGCCCATATCTCACTGGTCCAGTGGAACTGGGTCGTTATCTACATATGTATAGAAAGATAACTCATCGCCACCAATTTCGCATCAATCAAAGTTCGTATGAAGGAGTTATGGCCAAAATACTAATCTGAACAGTATTATCACGAAAAATAGGCCAAAAGATGACGTCATGGCCCAATTATTGTTATTTAATTACTAAAGCAATTAATGGCCTAATAAATCCATTTAATTCCTTATTTTTCTTCAATGTGGTACTGGCTCAATATAATTTAAGGTGTAAACAAATGCCCTCAACAACTTAGTACACAAGAATTGTGTATTAAGTTATTGATAGCAAGTTAAAGTAGGATGTTTTTTTTTTAACATTTTCCTAAATGGACTCTTGTTAAGGGTAAACCCCTTTTCCTTCTAGGATTTGGTATTTTCTCTTAAAGCCCCTCCCTATAAATAAAGGGGTTCCCTTCTCCTCCTTCATACCTCAATCACCATCCTCCCATCATTCATCATCCATCCTCCCAAAGTCGTCAATCTTTGAAGGAGGTATGAGTTCATCTCTTTTATCTTCAAATTTTTTTGTTAATTATTTTCTTTATTTTATATTGAACAACTCATTCTCCCTTTTTTCTTTTTAGATGGCAAAATCGAGTAGAAGAGTTGAAGCCGAAGAGACCGACTTTGAAGAGGAGTATGAAGCTTTGTGTCAAGATGAAGGGGTGGAGATGACCATTCTCACACCAGACAAGAAAAATCAGAACGAAGCTCGGTTGGGTCCTTATTTCATTGACTCATCCAAATCTCATCTCCAACACCTCAACTAGTATCCGTTTGGGGGAGGAACGATATTATTCAAAAACGTCCTTCCAGATTACTCTTTCTTCCAGCCCATCACTTCGAAGATCAGAAGCCAATAAACTTGCGGCCTTTGAATGACTCCGACTTCAACAAGTGGTACCTACGCCTAGTGAACGACAAAGAAACCCGCATACTCTGGTCGAGAGCTGGCATTCGTCGGTTGTTAGATCTCTCAATCAGGATTCTAGAACCGGATATTCAACTCTTCAAAGCGGTGTTATGTTTTTGGTGCACTAGGTCCAATTGCTTCATCTTCAGGTACCCCATAGGTGCGATGATGATCACCCTCGTGGATTTAGCTGCTCTAACTGGTTTAAGTCTTCCCTTCGATGATGGTAAGACAGCAAGCTCTCCAGATGATCAATTCACTTTTGATCCTAAATCCTTTCAGAGCCTTCGAAATCAATACCATCCCAGTGACCCCAAGTCTCCTATTACTCGCCAAGAAAGAGTGGGCTTCATACACTACTAGTTGTACAAGTATATCCACTGCCCTACTACCGTATCACCTCGTCCAGGATTAAACCCTCTTTCGCATCAAATTGCCGATGGGAACACTCCACCCGACTTCTTGGAGACTATCCTTGCCTCTATATACCATGGCATGCATACTCTCACTCATCAACTCAGTAACGGCTCCAAGCCTATAGGGTCTGGTCCTCTATGGTTGGTTCCTCTCTGGGTATACGCCTACTTCCCAAAATTATGAAGTGGCTCTTTCAATTTCGCCAAGCCACCTAAATCCTATGGCATCTACTTCTCCAAAGTCACACCATTGAGGAAAAACTTCTCTTATTACTTTAAGTTCTTTTATGGCTTGATGAAGGTGGAAGATTTTTTCTCCTTTTAGAGATCGCACCTACGGTCCTGCATCATTCACTGACAAATTTGACAAAAGGCCTGATATCAGGGATCCTAGGGCATCTGACTATCGTCCGTACGTCCTTCAATGGAAGAATTGGGTTTTGGCTCGAGACCTCCTCATCAACATTCAAGGTGGCAAGAGCATCATATATGCAGAAGTATACAACCCTCACTATGTTGCCAGCCAGTTTGGCCTTACTCAAGCATGGCCCATACTGCTACCTTCTTCATCTCACCTTAAAACTCCATCCCATCGTAAGACATTATCAGTCCCGAATGCTGAAGCACTGAATAGATGGCAACGCAAGATCATAGAGGGGATACACTTCACATGCTTTACCCCAAAACCTCGTTGTCTTCCTTTATTTATGCTACGTCTCAAGGAAGTCTTCCAGGGCAATAACATCTTTAATGAAGATGTGAACTCCCTTATCCGACATCTACAGTATGGAGCATCAGCTAAGATGGGAGTTATTGGAAGAAGCAAAGATCCGAGCAACAACAATGCTGAAGATATGGATGAGAGCAAGGAGTTGAGTGGCAACAATATCGAAGATAGGGATGAGCCACACTCGTCACATGCCTCTTTTGCCAAACGTCCATCAGGTAATCCTTGCTCACTAGTGTTATTATTTTTTTCATAATATCTTGTTCCAACTTTGATCTGAATCCCATTTCTTTCCTTTCGTCTTACCCAGAACTATTGGATGGTATTCCCCCTCTTCCAACCAAGCGGCCTCGTAGTCACCCTTCATCATCTACCCACCAAAGTCACGAACAGTCTCATCAATCTGATGGCCAAGTAATTTTCTTCACCATTTCTCTCAGTCAACTTATATTGCATGAATTCAAACATGATGAACATTTTTTTTAGATACATAACTTAGGCGAGGACCAACGTTATCAGTTGGATGATAACGAAATTCTTCCATCGAATGCGGAAGAAACCCATGTCGTCACGGATAATGAAGGCCACTCAGCTTCAAGTAACAACGCGTCTCATGAAGCTGATAGTCCTCATGGCTACACGACAGTCGATGGTAGTGACACCGAAGATGACGCTGAGGTCTCCCACTTCCCTCAAGAACTCACTGAACCTCTACCATCCATTCAACTTGGCTTTCAACAATATGCCTCTAAAAATCCATTGGATTTTAACACGGCATGTGGAGTTGTTTCATCAATCCCAACCAAGAACTTGTTCTCTCAAGGTCAAGACCCTTTTTCCTTATCTCAGGCTCCTACCTTCCTTGGAGATCATGATGGTTTTCTTCATAGCCAACCAATGTCTCCCCTGCTTGATGCCGCTAAAGGAGTTTATCACCCCACCAATCCAGACCCAACTCCATGACCTAATGATGTCCTCTCTAGCCTCAACAACATGGCTACACAAGCCAATTTGCCACCTACTCCCTTTCCTAGTGGTCCTGCTGATTACTCATTAGGAATTAATAACTCAAATGAGCAAGTAAGTTTCTCCTCCAGGATTTGATTTTTTTAAAATAATATATGTCTCTTCCTTTTCACTCATGTTACTCTCCCATTATCTATTTTTAGGGCATGGCCATCCTTGAATATAATCTCGAGTACTTGGCCGCTTTAGACAACCACTTCTTGAGTTCAATCTCTCCTACCACATTCGTCCCTCCGTCAGTTAAAGATGATCTTGTCCAAATCAAGAGCTTCCTTTCCCTACCACTAGAAGATATGCTCAGATCATTTGAGACTGAATGGCCTATCGACGCTTTTGATCTCCTCTCGAGCCCCGACTTATGCCTTCCTTTTCCAGGATCAGAAAACAAGCGAAAACAATCCCTCCAAAGCTCGTCATCAAATATCAAGACTTGGCTTGATACCATCAAGCAAGGCAATGATATCCAAGGTGTTGTGCCTCAATATGATCGTGAAAGAGGGGTTGCATACACACTTATGCGAGACATAGTGACCAAGGGAAAAGACAAGTCCAATATGCTAAAAGGTGTGAGTGCGGAAGAGGTGGCTTGCCGTGATGAAGTAGCGAGGTTAGAGGCGGCTCTTATCGCTGAGCGAGGAAAGATGGTTGAAATCCTAGCTCGAAAGAATACTATAACTCTTGACCTCAATGAAATTATGAGGGAGGCACGGTCCATTCAAGACAAAGAGAAAGCCCTTATGTTCGTGGAGGAGATTACCCTTAAGAAAGAGCAAGTCTTCCAGACTCGTGCGGCCAACATAACCAGTATTATTAACCTGAAGACCATCCTCGAAGATATCATCCAGTCTCTCGATGCTTAAGTTACCCCATTTGTTTTCCTTAGTCTAAAGCTTAGCCATTTGTTTGGCCTTTGTTTACTTTTTCTATCTTAAATTTCGGATTTTATCAACCTTCTTTCGTATTTCTTTTGTTTGGCAAGACATTTTTGTTTTATCCACTTTAGTTTATATATCATGCCATTTGTTAAAGAATATAACATGCAATTACTTTGCTCATAATGGTCTCTTCAGTAGGACCATTGAGTCCCCACGCCAATACCAACATAAGTGAGCTATTGCATGACACATCACCCTTGGGCTTCAAAATTTAAACCCTTTAACATCCCACAAAGAGGGGACGTAAGGCTTCAAATACTTTCCATTGATAAGATGTTCATGTAACACCCCATCGAGGTCCTTCTATAGATATGCTCCGTTGGGTCGAATGGCATGGATGATAAAAGGCCCTCGCCAATTCGGTGACCATTTACCAAACTTAGGATCTTTATCACCAATAGGCAAATGAACTTTCCAGACTAAGTCTCCCTCTTCAAATGACTTATGTTTGACCTTCTTATTGTAAGCACGAGCAACCCTTTCTTTTTGTACCCGTATGTTGTCTAACGCCTTGAGTTGTACTTCATCCAAGTCAGATAGTTCCAACATCATAGACTCATAGTATTCTGAGGGCACTACAAGAAAAAGGTATATTAGTCACGGTTTTTTTTACACCATTAGTCACGGTTTTAAGCGTGACTAAAAAAATTAGTCACGGTTTTATAAACCGTGACTATATTGGCCTTATTTTGTCACGGTTTATGAGGAAACTGTGAATAATATTAGTCACGGTTTGTAAGTGAACCGTGACCAATATTAGTCACGTTTTTTAAGAGAACCGTGACTAATATTAGTCACGGTTTTTAAGAGAACCGTGACTAATATTAGTCATGGTTTCCTCATAAACCGTGACAAAATAAGGCCAATATAGTCACGGTTCTCTTAAAAACCGTGACTAATATTGGTCACGGTTCAGTTTATAACCGTGACCAAGGTTAGTGATCAAATTGTTTTGGAAAAAAGGTTCAGTGACCAAGTTATCATTTCTGCGAATTATAGGATCAGATCTTGAACTCATTTCGTTATGCAAAATGATCCACAAAATTAGAATGTTAACAAAACGTCCCAATTAATTACGAACTAGTCACTCAATTTATTTATTATGTCATTAATGGAACAAATGTAAAATATTACAATTATTGTATAAGGGAACAATTAAAATATATTTACGAACTATAATGCTCTAATTATGCCGTCGCCGCTGCCGCCGTTGCCGTCGCCGCACTTTCCTCCACCGTCCACCACGACGACTTCGATCCGGACATCGAATTCCACGACTTCCACCCTCACAGCTCCTCCCACAACCTCTCACGTCTCTCCGTCTGCACCAGCTCCATGTACACCACCACCACTGACGACGGCGATGGCGATGACGACGAAGTGTCCATGAGCCGGATGTTCATGTCCGGATTGTCCGGATTATCAATCGACAGCTGCTTCGACGCCGATGCTGAAAACGACGAACCTCCTGGCCAAATCAGAATCTCGTCCTAATCTCATCCGACGATTTGAACTCCGATCCAGGCTGCAAATCGCTTCCTGGCACTCCTCTGCGGCGGCGGAGGAACGGTCCTCTGACTGACGATGAAGATGGGTCTGTCTTCATAGAGCAAGATTCCTTGGACGTTGAAGAAGAGAAAAGATGGAGCAAAAGAATAGGGGTGGTTTCTTCAGAAGGCCAAACTATCAGGTTAGGGGAGACAAAGATGAGGTGAAGAGGATGGGAAGATGTGGATGGGAAGAAAGAAGGAATGAGGAGTGAGTTCAATGGAGAAATTGAGGAAGGTGGGAAAGAGGGAAGAAAGGAGTGGTTCAGCACTCACGGGAATTGAGGAAGTGGGCTGGCGTGGGATCACCAGCGTGGATTAGGTCATTAAACATAGTCACGGTTGTTTGTAAACCGTGACAAATTAGTCACGGTTTACTTATAAAACGTGACTAATTTGTCACGGTTTACTTAGAAACTGTGACTAATTTGTCACGGTTTTTGAAAACCGTGACAAATTAGTCACGATTCATTGTAAACCGTGATAAATCAGTCACGGTTCATTAAAAACCGTGACTAAATTGTCACAGTTTAATAAACCGTGACCAATCAGCAATTTTCTTGTAGTGGGGAGTCATCTCATGTTGACGTAGATACCGTAATGACTTAACAGTCACTTCAACTGGTAGGAAAGCCTCATGGCCATATGTTAAAGTAAAGGGTGTCACCTTGGTGCTACTCCGTGGTGACATCATGTATGCCCATAAGGCTTCTGATAACAACATATGCCATTCCCTTGGATTGTCCTCTATCATTTTAGACAATATTCCTTTCACTACCATGTTAGAAGCCTCAGCTTGTCCATTGGCCTGAGCATAGTATTGCTTGGAATGAATAATTTTGATTCCTAATTCTTTGGCAAATGTCATCACTTGCTCCCCCGTGAACACGGTCCCTTGATCCGCTGTTATAGTAGGAGGAAGACCAAACCTATGGACCATGTTTTCCTTAATGAAAGTAATCACTTCCCCTTGGTTTACCACTTTCATTGGCTTAGCTTCCACCCACTTGGTGAAGTAGTCTGTCGCTAAAACAACAAAAGTGTGTTGTTTAGAGGATGGGGGATAGATCTTCCCTATCAAGTCCATTGCCCAACCAAAGAAAGGTGATGATGGACTTTAGGTCGACAGCAGGAGCTCTTTGCACTGGACCATGGCGTTGGCAAGCTTCACAACCTTTGGCTTATGGTGCACAATCTTCTCCAATGGTAGGCCAATAGTATCCATACCTATGAAGTATCCACCTCATTGAAGGGTCGGCTTGATGGGCTCCGCATATTCCTTCATGAACTTCAGCCATGGCTTGTAGAGCCTCCTTGCCCCCCAAGCATTTTAATAGTAAACCATCTGCCCTTCTCTTGAATAAGGTCTCGTCTATCACTACATAATTTCTTGCTTTGAATTTGGTAGTATGGTCAGTTTCCCCATTTGGGTTCTTTAGATATGTTTGCAATGGGACTCGCCAATCATTAGTATCCTCATCAATCATGTATACTTCTGCTACTTGTTCTAAACGATCTCGTAATGGAAAGAGGGATTTCACAAATATTTGTCCTCCTCCCTCATGCGAAAATTCTCTAAAATCAGAAGCCAACTGTGCCAAATAGTTAGCTTTTCCATTGTCTTGGCGGGGAATGAACTTAATTGACACGTTATTAAAGTGGGAGATTAGATCTTGGACATGGTTGAGGTATGTCTCTAACACATAGGTGACACATCGGAAGTCACCGAAGTACTTGGTGGACTACTAATTGTGAATCTCCTTTGATATCTACGTTCTTTGCCTTTAATTCAACAAGGATCTCCATGCCAACCACCAAAGCCTCATATTCAGCTTGATTGTTGGTACAAGGGAAGTCAAGGGTAAAGGCAAAGTGCATGGAGTGACCCACTGGCGAAGTTAGTACCACTCCAACTCCTGCCCCAGAACGTGTCTTTGAACCATCAAAGAACAAAGACCAAGGAACCTCTCCTATCATCCCAATCTCTACTGCTTCACCTGGCACGTCCACACATGGGTGGTCTGCCAAGAAGTCAGCGAGAGCTTGCCCTTTAATGGCTTTTTGTGGAACATATTGTAAATTAAATTCAGATAGGGCAAGGGTCCACTTGCCAATCCTCCCATGGATGATTCGCCATGATAACATATATTTGATAAGGTCAGTCTTACAAATGAGTTGTACTTGAACAGGCATCAAGTAATACCTTAGCTTCATACAAGCAAAGAACAAAGCTAGACATAACCTTTCTATGGGAGAGTACTTCCTCTCCGCTTCATTTTAAAAGCCTACTTAAATAATACACGGCTTGTTCATTTCCCAAGTCATTATCCTGGGCCAACAAACATGCTACTGACGTGTTAGTAGCTGAGAGATACAACTTCAGAGGTTGATGTAGGATGGGTGAGTTGAGTACTGGCGGGTTCGCCAAGTACCTCTTGATGTCATCAAAAGCTTGTTGGTGCTCTTCGCGCCATGCAAACTCTTCCTCCTTCCTCAACTTCAACAAAGATGAGAACACTTGGGTTCGGCCAGCACAGTTTGAGATGAAGCGCCGAATATAGTTGACTTGGCAAGGAATCTCTGTAACTCTTTCTTATCACGAGGTGGCATGGCCTCGATGATGGCCTTGGTCTTGTTTTTGTCGACCTCAATGCCACGTTGGTTTACAAGGAAACTAAGGAAGTTGCCTGCACTTACACTAAAAGCACATTTAAGAGGATTTAATTTCAAACCATGGCTTCTCATGCGTAGGAAAGCCATACATAAGTTATCAAGGTTGCAACGCCTTACCTTTGACTTGATGACTATGTCGTCTACGTATACCTCCACAAATTCACCAATCAAGTCATGAAAGATGGTGTTCATAGATCGTTGATAAGTCGCCCCAACATTCTTCAAACCAAAGGGCACGACCACCCATTCATAGCATCCAATGGCACCTGGACAACGGAAAGCTTTCTTCTGGATATCCTCATCGGCTATGTAAATCTGGTTATAGCCCGAGTAGCAATCCATGAAAGAGAAGACTTCATATGCCTAGTAACTGCATCAAGCAATATGTCAGCAACTGGCATGGGATACTCATCCTTATGAGTGGCTGTATTTAAATTTCTAAAATCTACACAAACACGAAGCTTTCCATTTTTCTTCCTAACTGGCACCACATTAGACAACCACTCTACATACCTAGCCGTTCTTATAAATTTAGCCTTTAACATGCGTTCAATTTCCTTCTTTATCTCAGGCAATACCTCATACACAAAACGCCTAGGAGGTTGTTTGAAGGGTTTAAATCCAGATTTAATTGGCAACCTATGTTCCACCAACTTCCTATCTAAGCCAGGCATCTCATGGTAATCCCATCACTACAAGAAAAATGGCTTTTTGCGACATTTTTATAGCGACATATAATACTAATGTCGTCGGATCATAATGTAACACAGCTTGTACGACATTTTTTGTAAATGTCGCTATTTTGTAAGTTATTGCGACATTTACTATGACACTTAATATATGTCGGTAAAAATATGTGTCTTTTATGACAATTTATTTCACTTCAAACGACGCTTAGCTAAATGTTGTGATAAAATCATTTGAGTATACATTGTTGTGACATTTAGTATGACACTTAATATTTATTGGTAAAAATTTGTGTCTTTTATGACAATTTATTTTACTTCAAGCGACACTTAGCTAAATGTCGTAATAAAATAATTTGAGTATACATTGTTGTGACATTTAGTATGATACTTAATATGTATCGGTAAAAATTTGTAACTTTTATGACATTTTGTTTTACTTAAAGTGACATTTAGCTAAATGTTGTAATAAAATCATTTATTTTGATATTCATAATTTTTTTCATTGAAGCACGTTCAAAATATTAAAGTAAACTAAATATAAATATATTTTATGGAATTGATTGAAAAAATAAGATTATATGAAGATAATTACAAGTAAGGAAAGATATGCATAAAAAGGAAACAAATTATACCTAATTATTAGTATCCCTATCATACTTTACTGAAAAATTCGAGTGCAATATATTATTCATTAGGGTTTTAAAATTCTTTTTTCGGATTGATTATCTGATTATTAGGGTTTCTTTACAATCGTTATTTTACATCTCTATCATCCTATATGGCGCTGCCATGGCCATCATCTCTATTTCACCAAGTTTCCCGGTCTCCTTCTAGATTGCCACCCTGATTGGGAAAATATACGGTTGAGTGGAAACTAAAATAGTTTAGTTTTGTGAGCTCATCGGCCCTATGGTGCTCTAGTTCTGCTATGTGTTTTTTTGCAATGTTGTCAGGATTGGACCGGTTCTCGAACTGATATAGCGAAAGGTTCAAGAGTTAAAAGTTGAACAGGTTCAAATCATAAAATATGGTGCAATGAAGCGGTCAATACTATTTTATAAAATTGTGTATTATTAATCATTTACTCATAACTTTTTGTACCAAAATGTAATATTGCTTAATATATAAACAATTTACACAAACCCTAAATCTATTTGCTGAGCTGAGCCGCCACCCTTTATCCTCACGTCTCAATATTTTTTTTTAAAGCTCAATCTTCTTCTCTCCCCTCTCTTCTGCTTTGCTTTCTCTACCAAATTCAATTTCTTATTTCTCTTCACTCTCTCCTCTTCTGATTCCTCTACCAATTAATTCTATTTCGCCCCAATAATCATCGTCCTTAGCCCTTACTACTGAGAAGACAGGTTGACGAAGGAGGCAGCAACGATCTGAGCTCTCTTTCATTTAAACAAAAAATCATCAACAAATCCGATGTGTTAGTTTTTTGTTATTTGGTGAAGGTTACAGTTTGCGATTATGATGATTTAAGTTAGTTTTTGTTATTTGTTATACCTCTGTTTCATTTTTTCAATTTTATAAACTTTTGATTTTGTCTATAGAAGGAAAGGATTATGTCTTTAACTTTTGATTTACTGAGAGATGTTAAAGTCATCGAGTAGAGTAAGTGGTAAGTTTCTTTCCATCATTTGCAAGCACCGTCTAGATTACCATCGTGTGTTCATACTTTAGAGTGCTAAAATTTATATCCATTATGTTGTTTGAATGAAGGGGGTGAAATTTACATTTGGCTGCATCATATCCTGGCAAAGAGGCTTTAGGAAGAAAACACAAGACTTGAGAATTATATGGTGAGCGTGAAGAAAAACAGAGATTGGGCAATGAGCAGTCAAACCTCATGTTACAATTATGGAGCAAAAGTGAAAGAATTCATCGATCATAGACTTTCCACATTGTAAATAATAATGTGAATTTCTTTTTTTTCAATACTCCATGTATAAGTTTCTAATAGATGTAATTTGATGTAGACATATTTTGTATATATAAGGTATCAGTATACACAAATTATTTTTGCCTATTAATTATGTATTCTTATTTTATAATTTATTTTCTTATAATGTATATTTATTATTTTCCTGTTAATTATCTCGTAATGAAAAAATATTTTCTTGTGACACTTTATCTGTCGTTGCAAACTTCGTAAAAACTTATTTTCTTGTGACACTATATGTGTTATTGCAAACGTCATAAAAAATTATTTTCTTGCGACACTTTATGTGTCGTTGCAAACGTCGTAGAAATTATTTTTTTGCAACACTTTATGTGTCGTTACAAACGTCGTAGAAATTGTTTTCTTGCGACACTTTAGGTGTCGTAGCAAACATCGTAAAAAACGGTCACCAACATCTGGTGTAAGTGTCGCCAAAATATGGAGCGACATTAGTTTAAACGACATTTAACCGACATTTCATTTAAGTGTCGGGGAAAAGTTATGCCGACGTTTTTTTAACTTATAGCGACATTTACGATTTGTCATAATAGACCATTTTTCTTGTAGTGCATGCAAAACAATCTTTAAACTCATTTAGTAGATTGATAAGATCATACCTGTCAATCTCAGGCATGGTGGCACTGATGAAGGTAGGACGTTGATCGTCCTCAGCGCCAAGGTTGATCTCCTCTAGAACATCACATGCGGCAATGTGTTTGTCGTCCTCTTCATTAAATCCTATCTCTTCGCCTTGTCCAGGCGAATCATCATCTGGAACACAATCAGCCATCAACACAGGCTCATCACATACTAGCCTCTGCTCACATTGGTAGATGGCCAACCTTTCTCTCAAGGCCGTGACTTCAGCCTCCCTCGCCACCTTTTCTTGAGGTGGTCTATTCATCATCAACAACTTTGGTGGCGTCAGGTGGACCATCCAAAGAGAACATGGATGGTCTCACTATCTTTGTCAATGGATCAATGCATGCCTTGCTCAAAACTTTGGCACTCGAGATGACCACCGTACATGGTCCTCCATCCATACCTCTAACTTCCAATGGGCCAAAATCACCATGGTATAGAGGGGCTTCAGCACAGTTGGCTCCTACTGCAAATGGCATTGTGTCAGCTTCAATGACCTCAACCATTCCTTCCTTGTTCCACAACATCATGCATTGATGTAATGATGTGAACCGTTGCAACCGTGGGCAGACGACCCGAACCACCACAAGCTGATCGTCACAGCAACGAGAAGAAACCGTCGGCACCGGGATGGAAGAGGACTTTGACCCGATAGCTATAAAGGAGCTAGGAACCAGAAGTATCAAGTTGAGGGCGCCACTTCAAAAGGAGAATACTCTTGATGATAAGCCGATCCTTCAGTATTGCAACATGCAAATACAATAAGGGTTTCAAGAACAAAGTTCTATCAAAGGGGTTGTTTATTCAAAAAGGGGGTTCTGTTTACAAAGGGTGGCCGGCGGCCTCTATTTATAGGTGAGGGAACAAGCTCTCCTCCCTATTAGCTACTTCCTAAATAAGAATAAAATAAAGAGTCCTACTCCTAAAAGAATCCTAAAACCCCTAAATAATCCGACTAAAAAGGAATAAACAATAAATAAATAAAAAGAGTCCTATTTAGATAACTAAAGAGGACTTTAACTAATCCTAATCTAGACTAAAAGAAGGTAAAATTCGGACTCCAATCCCACAAGGAATAAGAATCCTATTTAAACAAGAACTCCTAACTTGGGAACCAAGTTTCCCAAAAACAGCCTAAACGGGTTCTGGAATTATTGGCCGAATAAATACCAAACAAATTCCTAAAATTCTAATCTTTTGCAGATCCGTAGTAGACTCCATGGGCTACAACTTTCATGTTGGACATAAGCCCAAATTATCTCCAAGTAGCCCATATTCTTCAATCCTTGTCGGACTAGGAATCTGTCCAGAAATCCGGGTTTGGCCCTTGTTCACTTTAGTTCTGGCCCGTAGCTTCTTAGTCGTGGGCTGAACTCTTGGCTCTCCTCCAAGGTTGGATTCTCCTTGATCCTTTCCTCTTGGATCAGGCTCAGGTGGTGGCCTGATCACAGCTCCTTGCTTGGCCTTCCTTGGATCAGCATCCGGGCTCCATTTAGTGATGCTTAGACCATGCATCACTAGGACTTGCTTGAGCCGTAACTTCTTCAATACTCCTCCGAATTGAGCTCCGTGTGTTGGAGGGTTCTCTAGAGTCTTTAAGCTATCCAGGGCTGCTGGAAGTTCCCAAAAGGCACGAGCCAATTGTTGGATGGGCCATAAGTTCTCCTCTGCGGCATCCTGGCCCTGGGACACAGCTAGTGTCGAGTCTAGCTCTTGGCTTCTTCAGATCTGTTCGGGCCCTTTGAGTTCTGCTTCGGCCAAGTGTTCAGAAATGCTCTCAGGAAGTCTTCAAGGGCTGGTGCTGGTCCAGGGATCGCGGCTCCGATCCTTAAGCTTAGTTCTAGTATTTGGCCCGGTCCGGGGCTCGTACCGGGGTCTATCTTTGGGTGCCAGCTTCTTCTGGCCAGGCTTTCTTCATTATGCTTCGGCCACATCTTCTGGAATGTCTCCAGAGGGTCTTTTGGGGCTGTGGTCGGTCTAGGGCTCGTGGCATTTGGCCTGAGGCCTTGTTCAGGCTCTCGGCTCGGGGTTGGCCCGAGGGTGGCCAGGATCACATCATGTAATGATGACGGAACACATTTACTTGCATGGATCCAGTCTCTCCCCAATAGGGCATTGTAACTAACAACCCCATCCACAACGAAGAAGGCACTCATCATCTCCTGGCTTCCAACTCCTACTACCACTGGCAAAATCCCCTTCGCCGAAGTGGACCCTCCACTGAAGCTGGTGACGAATACCTCAGTAGGAATCAAGTCACCTGTATTCTTACCAAGCTTCTTCGACATCCTTGTTGGCATCACGTTCACAGTTGCGCCATTGTCAACCAAGACCCTTGACACTGGCACTTCATCCAATCTTTCCTTAATATAGAGGGGTCTTAGATGCCTTAACATGTTTGGCTCTGGCTCCTTGAATACCACAAGGTGGTTAGGTACATCACTTAACTCCTCTTCCATTATACCTTTCCCCTTCGAAGCCATCACTGACATGACAGCCTCCTCATTAGGCAAGCTATCCTCCTTAGTCAATGAACTCTCAGGTTCATCGAATTCTAGGCCCCAAGTAGGGTTTTCTACTGGAAGAGACATTGTCTCCTCTGGACCTTGGTACAACACATAGAAAGGATAATGCCCTCCATCTTCACCAAGCAAACCCACATGCTTGTGACCTGCTTCATATAGCTCCTTCAACAACCGTTGTGAACTTTTGTATTGCCTATTGGCCTCTGTGGCCAAATCGACCCTACACCCCAACCGAACCATCTTCACACTCCATGGCTCGTCATCCATATCGAGGTGATTGAACTCCTCGACTAAATGTGCCACAGATTGATCCTCCGTCACTTCTTCATCCGCTTCTCCACTTTCTACATGTACCTTTTGATCTTCCTCTTTGGATTGAAAAATCCTTGGGAGTATGTAATTAGTAGCCACTGTGGGTGGCAAGCTTCCAAACTTGATAGTTACAGGAGGGCCTTGGTCATCACCATCATCCTCCTTATCATTCCTCTCAAACCTAGGGTTTGGATGATCCACATCGATCATCACATCATCAAAGTCATCATCAACGTCAGCATCATACCCTGCATCATATAATCCAACTCCATTATCTATCTGAAGGTTATCTTCCACCTTCTCATTCACATCTTCAACCCTTGGGGCTTGGACACGCTTGCCCTTTCCCAACACAGTGACTTTGAGACCAGAGGACATGGAGTTGTCCACCTTGATATTAGCTTGAAGGGTATCCTCTGCTCTAGGCTGTTGCATCCTCCCCATCTCATGTTGGCCTCTACGACTATGAGCATTCTTGCGAAGGAACCTTCTCTTCTGAGTCCTCGTCAAGTTAGCCAATGCTACTGGTTGTTGACGTCGAATATCATAGGTATGCCAACCACCATGTGGCACGTCAGGAATTCGAAAGGTCCTCTTCATGGGATGGCCAGGAACCAACCATTGCCTTGGCTGCCATCTGACTGGTTGTCGCACCCCCTCCACCATTCTCTGATATGGTGGATACCTCCACCATTCTATTGGGAGGAGGGCCAAGCCTCTGATAAACGGGCTTGCTTGGTTTCACCTCATCGAAGTTGAGACTCCTCTTGCACTGAACACACAACTTCTCCTCATCTTGTCTACTAAGTGAGGCAGGAGTGGATTGTACATTCGAAGATGAATTGCCCTCTTGAGGCGGCGTTGTGTCCAACACTAGCTTGAATTGGGGCAACTCAATCTTGGAGAAATCAGGTTTAACCATGTTCACACCAACTGTGGCGGGGAAAGGATCAGTGTCCACCAACATGGCATCTTTCCTTGGCTCAGGGAACTTGATGCGTCCCTTCTCAATGGCATCCTGTAAAATATTTCGAAAAACCACGCATGAGTCAGTAGAGTGAGACATGCTATTATGCCACTTGCAATATCGTCTTCCTTTCAACTTATCAGACGAAGGAAGGTTATGCCCCCCCCCTGAAAGCTTGACTTGACCATCCTTGTAAAGTTGGTCAAAAATCAAGTCTACCTTTGTCACATCGAATGAATACTTCCTTGGTTGGATGGGCGCACGATTGGGTCTCCCCTCTTGTGGCCCATCATCAACCTTAGACAATGAACTACACACATAGGGTTTCCCTGGCACTATCTCTGCCAAGTCAACCTCAACTTCACCAACCCCACCATCGATGTGGTGGATGGCATAATCAAAATTTGGGAGGTATTGCCCCCTTGAGGCACTCCTATTCTCCTCCTCGTGGAGAAGATATTCATACCTAACAGCACATGACATGAGTTGGAACAAGTCAGAGAACTCTCGATCTTGGAACTTCTTCCTAAGTTCGAAGTTCAATCCTCCTTGAGCCAGCTTGACAAATTCTCTTTCTGTTAGGTTAACAAAGCAACGGTTTCGAGCATTCTTGAAACTAGTCAAGAAACTCTCAACTGACTCTCCTGGCTGCTGGCGCATACGTGCCAAGTCTGCCATAGAAACCTTTGGCTCATATCTATAGAATTGGGCATGGAAGATCTGCTCCATTTGTTGCCAACTTTGTATGGAGTTGGAAGGCAAGTTGACGTACCAAGCGAAGGCTGGTCCTGTCAACGAGTTTCCAAACAACCTAAGTTTGACGAAGTCACCTACGTCACCACATTAGACAGTGAATCGTCCAACATGCTCCACGGTAGACTGATCTCCGGTCCCCATGAAGGTGGTAAACTCGGGTACCCTAAAGCCTCTAGGGAAGGGATGGTGTCTATCCACCCACTCTGGATAAGGCTTTCGATACACAGGCGGCATGGTTGGCCTCCCTCCAAGGCCAAGATGCTCATTGAGCAACTGTGCCACCTGTTCCCTTAAATTATTATTATCATGCACCCCTGGTGGTTGCCCCCCGGGTGGTGGCATGAATCCCGTTGGATCCATTCCATGTCGATTGACTTGGGGTGGTATTGGTGGTGGTGGATATGCACGTGGGGGTACCTCCACATTAGGACATGGTGGTACTTGATCCATATTGAATGGACGGTCAGGGGCCACATATGGCCTAGCCTCTGGAATATGTTGTCGAGCAAAACCTAGGGTAGGCAGTTGCTCAACGTGGGTGTTGGATGTGGTGGCAAGATTTTCGTCATTCCCATGTTGATGGGAAGGTGGTTGACTTGCCAATGGAGGTGAGAGGTTGTCCTACCATGGTTGGCCATTCCGACCACTAGCAGGATGAGGGCTTACATTCCCAACGCCATTGCTCATCGATCCTAGACCATCAGGTGGTAAGGCTCTAGACTGAACTAAAGGCGTCGTTAAAATTTTTCTAAACTCCTGAAAATCTGTTTGATTTTTGTTAACCACATCAAAAACTTGACTTAAACGTCTTTCAACATGAGAACTTAAAGACTCAATTTGAGAGTTCACCTGACGGGCATTTCCTGCCATTGAAGCCTCCATGAGTTGGCGGCGCTCCACCATTGCCTGGCGGAGTGACATAATTGCCTCGCCTAGATCAGCACTTGGCGCCACAAGATGTGGCCTAGCCTCCTTGTCGCCGCCATGAATCCCGGCAGCATATTCAACTGTCTGGCCATGTTCAATGTTGGCCACTTGCTCCTCCACAAATATAGATGGAAGGTCACCCTCTGGATTCTTTCGCCTTGGAGCCATGATATTAAACACAATGTCCCACCGAGCGTGCCAATTTGTTTCTGGTGGTAGAAACTCTTGTGTCTGAACACAATAAATGCTCTTTTGACTTCTTGGAACAAGGAATCACTACAAAAAAATAGCGTTTTGGCGTCGGTTGAAACGAAAGTATTTAGCGTCGGTCGACCGACGCTAAATAGAATCTCGCGTTTTGGCGTCGGTCATTTGGTCGACCGACGCTAAATACTAACCCTAAATACGCTGAAACCCTATGCAGCCGCCTCCATTCTCTCTTTTTTCCCCATCTTCTTCTTCCAGCCGCCTCCTCTCCCCACTCCCAAACCTCTCTTCTTCTTCTTCTTCATCTTCCACTCCAATCTCCCAAACCTCTCTTCTTCTTCTTCTTCTTTTTTTCTTCTTCATCTGCCACTCCCAAACCTCTCTGCTTCCTTCCAAACCCTACCCTATGCAGGCACTGAAGAAAGAAGAATAAGAAAGAAGAAAAAGAATGAAGAAGAACAGAGGAGGAGAAGAAGAAGGAGAATGAAGAAAGAAGAAGAAGAAAGAAGAGAAGAAGGACAAACAAGAACAGAGAGAAGAAGAAGAAGGAGAATAAGGAAGAGGAAGAAGAAAGAAGAAGAAGAAGAACAGAGGATAAGAAGAAGAAGAAAGAGAATAAGGAAGAGGAAGAAGAAAAAAGAAGGACGAAGAAGAAGAAGAAGGAGAATAAGGAAGATCGGAAGAAGAAGAAGGAAGATCGAAAGAAGATCCGAAGAAGATCCGAAAAAGTAGCTACTGCTGCAGCTACTTTTTTTTTGTGATTTTCAAGAAACTTTAGCGTCGGTCAGTCCATGTCTTAGCGTCGGTCGCCCATAAACCGACGCCAAAGATTAACGTCACCAGTTCTGGCGTCGGTTTTGTCGACCGACGCCATTCAAATTAGACCGACGCCAAAACGCGAAAATGACGACGCCAAAACGCGAAAATGACCGACGCCAAAACGCATTTTTTTTTTGTAGTGAATATTTACACGGTTCACACCTCTCCAAACAATGTTCGAACGAGGGTGTTTGATGTTTTTTTGGCTAAGTCTATTGCTACTGCTACTCCTATGGAGGTTCTAAGAGAGCTCCAAATGCAAAGATAACTATGGTTACATGTGATCCTCACTTTGATGGATCGAGATGAGATCTTGACTTCGATGGGCCGACATGAAGTCTTCACTTCGATGGATGGACATGAGATCTTGACTTCGATGGACTGACATGTGATCCTCACTTCGATGGATCGACATGAAGTCTTCACTTCGATGGATCGACATGAGATCCTGACTTCGATGGATCGACATGAGATCCTGACTTGGATGGATCGACATGAGATCCTGACTTTGATGGATCGACATGAGATCCTGACTTGGATAGAAAACCATAACGAAATCAAAATCGAAAGAAAACTGTAATCGAGGCCTGTGTTTGCACAGTTTCCTTAAGATAGATTCGCCCTACACAAGGGCGTCTTTCTCCCAGGATACAACGATCTCAACGGTGTTTCAACACCGCCGAACGCAACCACGCTTGAGCAAAGCGACAACCAAGGGACCAAAAATTAAAAAAAAAGGAAGAAGTAGACTTGAACTTTTGGGAGAGAAATTTTAGTATCTGAAGGTGTGTGGAAAACTGAAGGGATAGGTGGGTATTTATAGGGGAAAATTCTGGAGCAAACTCTTTAGTTGAGCAATGTGGTATAAAACCACTTTCTCACATTACTCCTTTTCGCACCAAGGCACTTTGAGAATCAATTTCTCATTTACCTTAAATCCAGTTTGGACGGATTATATCTTGATTCGAAGCTCTCTTGTAGGAGAATATGAATATGTAATCACCTTACAAAAAGGTGTTACTCAACCCACTCATAATCACATCCCAAAATGGTACAAACCCATTTGGTTTACCCAAATTTTCCAACAAAATCGTAACGACGTTTATCAAAATTCTAACAGAATGACTTATTTGTTAAGCGTTCTAAGTAGAGGGGTTTGTTTTGCACAAATAACTGTAAGAGGGCTTCTTTGTTAAGTGTTATAAGTAGAAGAGTGTGTTTTGCGCAATTAATTGTAAGATGACTTGTTTGTTATCTTTCAATAGTACAAGGCCTCTCGCAGTCCATTATCCCAAATTAAAAATAGAAGTATAATGATTTTTTGAAAAATAAGTACAAAAAAATCCTTTTCGAAAAAAAAAGTATAAAACAATCTATGGGGATTCACTTCGGGTAGGGTCGGGTCAATTTATTTGCATAATTTTAATGGTAAGAGATTTAGTTTAATTTTTTTCATCCTCTTTCCTTTATGAACAATAAACTTATTTATCTCTCTAACCAAAACTCACTCGTCGGAGTCGTTGTCGCCACCTCCGCCTCCTCTTCTTCCTTCCCAATCCTTTCGCGATTCTCAGTTCACCTCTCTGATTCTTCATATATTAGTCTCTCTCTTTTCCACCTTTCCCGAAAATCTCTGATCTGGGTTCCATTGTTATAAAAATTATGATTTCGGTTCTCCTTTTAAGATTCGCTTCACCAGATTCATCATCATTAGCCATGAAAGCTATATCTCTACCCTAATTTCTACATATCTCCGACCTGCAAAAGCGAATGCTTCAGCAACAGTAGTAGCTTTGCACTTTTTCCGGCGGATACACTTTTATGTGCGCATGTTATATGGAGTTTACTAGAGTGTTACTTGAGTATTACTTAAGATAAAACTAGGGTAACACTTGAGTAATACTTCAGTAACACTCGAGTAACTAGACTGAGAGCTCTGAGTGGAGCAGAGGATATAACAAGGCGTTTGAGAGCGCTTTGGCATCTATGGCGATAAGCATAATCTTGGCCGTTGAATGAAGGTGGATTTTTTTATTCTTGGGAAGATGGTGTCTGATGCCATCAAACAGTATTGGAAGAGGGTGTTTATGAGATTGAAGTTGGCGAAGTCCCGGTTTCTGGGTATTTGATCATCCATTCTAAATTTCTCTCATCAGTTCCATTCGCCTCCTCAGCTTCTCATAACTTATTCTCATCCCTCATTCTCTCTAGACAAGTTATCTTGGTGTTACTCGAGTGTTACCTGAATAACAGTCAAATAACATTTGAGTAACACTTGAATAACACTCGGATAACATGTTACTTAGATGTTACTCGAGTGTTACCTAAATAAAGTCAAATAACATTCGAGTAACACTTGAATAACACTAAAATAACACTTGAATAACAATCAAATAACAAGTTGTCTAGGTGTCACTTGAATCAACTTCTTGTTAACATTATAATGTATCATCCACCGCAAGAACATGAACCTCCTCAGAAGACCCATTACAACCTGAAACACCAACTTTTTCAGTGAAACTCCAACACATTTAATCCGTACCACATGCCGATTTGGGAGGGGAATAAGAGGTGGCGGCGATGGCCGGAGTCTATGAGTGTTGGTTGTGAACGGGAGAAGCGGCTCTTTTTCATAATCCGACAAGTGAGTTTTGGCTAGGGAGATGAATGGGTTTAGGAGGTAGAGGTGGCGGCGACGGCCGGAATCTAGGAGTGTTGGTTGTGAACGGGGAAGCGACTCTTTTCATACTCCGGCGACTGGGCTTTTGCCAAAGAGGGATGAATAATTTTATTATTCATACAGGAAGGAGGAAGGAAAGGAAAAGTAGAAAGAATGGCCTGCTAGGTAAGTTACAACCATTGATTCGAGTAAAGGAAAATGAAGGGTGTGATGTGACTATCCGCACCAGAAAACAATCGGGGTCGGGTGACTCGGGACAGGATATGCGTCCATGATTTTTCGGTTTGGACGGTTCCAAACTCCATACAACGAGGGGTAGTTTAGGTATTTTGAAAAATACCTATTAATCCAACCATCTCTATCCCTTCGCTCCACCCAACAACCACACTGAGTATTCCGCCATCGTCGCCGCCGTATGTCAATCTGACGAACCGCCGACTCCTCTCCCTCTCTCCTGCTCGATCAAATGAGATTGCAAGCAGCTGTACCGAGGATAAGGAGTTGCTACATGATTTGTTCGATGAAGAAACTGAAGCAGCTACTTCAGACCATGATGATCCATTTGAGGAGTTGGAGGCAGAAAAAGGGGAGAATGTCGACACAAGTTCATTGGATTGCCAGGATGAAGCTGAAATTGATGAACTGGAAGCCAATTTGAAAGCTGAAGATGCAGAAGATAGAGACAGTACTTTAGCAAATCAAGGAACAGGGATGGGGAAGAAAGAGCATCAAGGAAGAGGTTCGTGTATAGAGTGGAAACGGAAGATAGGTTCTAGGAGAGGAAAGGAGGAGATGGATGTAAATGAGAAAGAGTTCAATCCTAAAGATCCAAACTTCCTTCCACTAGTTGATGAGGCAGAGGGAGAGAAAGTAGATCTGAAGCATCAGATGATGGATGAAAAAAGGAACTCTGAGGAATAGATGATTGATCCTTCACTTCAACAAACTGTCACCATTCTGTAGTCTACTTCAAAAAGAGTGCATATGGGTGGATCTTTCACCGCTTCCTGTGACCAGTAGCATAGGCATTCATCGTGCGGTGAAAGAAATGGACACTAATCCCGTTTTTCTTAACACCTAATAAGGATTTGTCAGGCAGGATTAATAAAGATAAAATCAATTTGCTTACATGTTTTGCACTGATGAATGAAAATGCAGAGAATCATTCTTAGTTACCAGGAAGGTTTTCAGGATGAGCATAGCATATTCCTGTATCTCCATCAAGAGTTGGAATGAAGTCATCATGAAGCAGATGTGGGGATGAGTTACCAATGCCGCATTTAGCTACTAAATGCTCAACGAGCTCTGCATCAGTTGGTAGGCCAGGCCATTCATTCATCACCTGCACCAGCAAGCAACCAAGAACAATGATGAACAACTACCTTAACGAAAAGGAACACAAGAACACAAGTTGCGTAAGATAGCTAACATCACTATTATCTATTTCGTAATTGTAGTTGGGACATTCCCAGGAAGCTCCCAAGTCATTGATGGATTCAGAAGAAGAAGTTCGAGTAACTTTCCTAGCAATTGATTTACCATCCTGAACCCAAGCCCTGCAATCAAAATCATGAGATCAACTTAGAAGCTTTCTGCATTCAATCGTGGAGTAGAAAGAAATCCAATGGTCAACTAAGAAAAACTAATCATCAAGTTACATAAAGGACACATTCGCTACAGCTAGGAAGAGGAAAGTTGCATTACTTGTTGAAGCTTTCGAGACTATATCTCCTCCTCTAACCAAATTTGAACCTCGCATCACCCATCACCCATCCCCTCTTTTCTCTTCCATTCAAGCTTGTCGTTGCGTGACATCATCAGCTTACAAAGAGCAAGAGGTCCAATCAACTAAGAACCATTCTTATCTAATCTTTATCTATTCATTATATTAACTAGTTAATTCGATAAATTAATTAGTTAACTCCACAAGTTAACTAGTTAACTCGATTGGATAACTAGTTAACTCGATTGGTTAACTAGTTAACAACTTGATAACTAGTTAACTTGATTAGATAACTTGTTAACTCGATCGGTTAACTAGTTACCAACTTGATAACTAGTTAACTTGATTAAATAACCAGTTAACTCGATTGGTTAACTAGTTAACTCGTTATCTAAATCATGATGTTACCTAGTTAACTCGATAAGTTAACTAGTTAACTAATTTTGATAACTAGTTATTAACTAAAAATCTTGATTACTAGTTAACAACTTGATAAATAATTAACTTAATTGGTTAACTAGTTAACAACTTGGTAACTAGTTAACTCGAATGGAAAAGTCACCGAAAAAGTCATCAGAAAAAAGTCACCGGAAAACTCGCCGACGATGACAGCCATAAAACTCACTGACGACAGCGATCGGAAAACTCACCGGCAACGGCCCGACGACTGTAAACAGAAAACACATAGAAATATTGAAAATAAAAAATAATAATAATATATAATAAAAAAATATTTAAATTAAACATAATAATTAAATTATTTGTGTAAAGTCCTAAATACCCCTGACAAATCTGAATCATTAGATTAGTCAAAAGGTCAAACTAGATCTAATGGTTAGAGGGAGGTTTGGAATTGCAAACCTGGAAAGTCTTGCACGCGGATCTCATTCCGGGTGACTCGGGTCCATGGCTCCTTCTCCAGTTGCATTTGCAGTCCAGTCAGCCTTTTGCCTTGTCGGTAGTGGGGATAGGGGTGGCTAATGGTACGGGCTCGGGCTCCCGTACCCATTAAGCTTCGGGTAGTGGGTACCCATAACATACAAAAGCAATCCCGAAGCCCGAACCCGAACGGGTAGTGGGTACCCACTAACCCGAACGGGTTCGTTACGGGATACCCACTAAGCCCAATACGAAGCACAATTTTTCATCATTCCAACTTAATCATCAATTCCTTGACAACTTAATCATCAATTACTTAAGCAGCAGCCTAATTGTATGGTTGAATGCAGCATATAAGATAAAAGGGTTGTTTGTCAACATCTTGTTGCATTGGTTCAATACAATTGTGAGAGGAGCAGAGCATAAGTGAGAGGAAGCCAAGACTGCATTGTTGCATAAGATAAAAGCGAGTTTGAAGAAGAGCAGAGCAGTAGTGAGAGGAAGCCAAGGCTGCCAAGCTATATGAGCCTAACTGAATCAATCAACCAAGGCTAAACAACAACAATATAAGGCTTGGAGTAGGCATTCTTGCCACAGTAGAAACCAAAATTAGGTGGCAGTCTTTGAAAGAAAGTAAGAAACGACATCATCAATTCATCATCATCAAAGTCGAGCAACCAAAAAATTAGGGTAGCAAAGTAATTTCGGGCTCTTATTTTTTCTTGGCTAAACTTTTTTTCATTGGTTTTCACCCCAACCCTTCTCCCCTCTTTTTCAGTTTAGGCGTTTTTGACGCTCTCTTCCGTGAGAGTGCTCGACCAAACAAGAAAAATGTTGGGTTAGAAAAACAAATGTTGTAATTTTATGGTATATCTATCTATGGACTTTTCACCATAATAAATAAAAAAATGAAACTAATTACACAAATAAATAAGATTTCAAACTAGGAACAAAACTAGCTATTTTTGCCCAGCCAATAAGCAAATTCGCTTAGGGTACAGGCGAATTCACCCAGCTCCTAGGTAAAAATTGACCGATTTCGGTCCAACTGCTGATTTAATCACTACACAAAAAAAGGCCTTTAGCGTCGCTCGGAGGGGAAGTATTTAGCGTCGGTCAGTTAGGAACCGACGCTAAACCCTTGACTCGCGTTTGACCGAGGGTTTAGCGTCGGTCGAAAGGCGACCGACGCTAAATTCTGACCAAAACCGACGCTAAATTTGATTTTGGGTCAGAAACGAAGCCAACCAGCTTTGGCGTCGGTTACCGACATGTTTTAGCGTCGGTCGGCGACCGACGCTAAAACAAATATATATTTAAGCCGCCACCCTAACCCTAATCACATCTCTCTCCTCCATCTTTCCTCCTTCAGCCTTCTTCTTCTTCCTCTTCTCTTTTTCTGAAACTTTTTATTAAATTCTTCTTCTTCTTCCTCTTCTTCTTCTTCCTTTTCCATATCTCCTCCATCTTTCTTTTTCTTCCTTTCTTCTTCCTCCTCCACCTTCTTCTTCCTCTTTCTTCTTCTTCCTCTTTTTCTTCTTCCTTTTCCAGATCTCCTCCATCTTTCTTCTTCTTCCTTTCTTCTTCCTCCTCCACCTTCTTCTTCCTCTTCCTCTTCTTCCTTTTCCAGATCTCCAGATCCAGCCTTCCTCTTCTTCATCTTCTTCCTCTTCCATCTTCTTCTTCTTCTCCTCTTCCTCTTCTTCTCCTCTTCTTCTCATTTTCTCCATTTCTCCCCAGCCATCTGTTTCCAGTCATCCGTCGCCGTCATCGTTGTCGCCACCGCCGTCGCCATCATCGTCGCCGTCATCATCAAGGATTGACTGATTGGACAAGTAGTGACCAAAAGGGTGACCTAATAAATTTAAGTGACCAAATTGTATAAATGGAAAAAGGAGTGACAAAATAGAAAATGAAAATAAAAAATGAATAAAAAACGAAAACAAAAAAAAATTGGGTTGGTTAGCGACCTATTCGGTCAAGGATTTAGCGTCGCTCGTTATACGGATTTAGCGTCGGTCGCGTGGAGACCGACGCTAAAATTTAGCGTCGGTAGATTTGGCGTCGCTTTTTTTGAGCGACGCTAAATCCTTTAGCGTCGGTCAGCAACCGACGCTATCCAGCGTTTCTGACCGACGCTAAACAAGCGGATTTTTGTAGTGAATGTCCGAAAGCTAGCCGAATTCGCCCGTGTACTGGGCCAATTCGCCTGACAGCTGGGCGAATTGAAGCTGATTGGACGAATTCTCCCAGCAGCCCTATAAAAACCCAACTCCCCCGACTTTTGCCACTCCACACTTCTTCCAACTTCCCAAAGTAAGGTACACTCCTCCACTATCTCTTGTTTTTTTTAGTAGATTTAGAATTAGTTTAGGGTTTTAGGATAGAGAATTAGTTTAGGGTTTTAGGATAGATAATTAGTTTAGGGTTTTAGGATAGAGAATTAGTTTAAGAATGTTAGGTTAGAGAATTAGTTTAGGAATGTTAGGTTAGAGAATTAGTTTAGGAATGTTAGGATGAGGATAAAATTTGGGAATGTTATGGGTTATTTATTGACATCTTCTTATTGATGTTGTAGGATTGTTTACGCAACGGACGTTCGTGTCTCGCATAGGATATATATTTCAGACCTTATCCCAAGGTACGAGTGTATACATTATTTATATTCTTATCTGAATGTGAACTATGAATATCTAATTTCTATGACGTTAATCTTTTGTATGACATTGTTAGTCTTGCTAGATTATTGATAGGATGTTTATGGCTTAGGACTACAAAATCTGACTTTGCATGCTAGTGTGAATTAGGGTAGTTCAATTGTTCCTATAGAAAAAATAAACAGATTACCCTATATATTAACATAGCAATGTACTATAGTTTAGATGGCTTACTATGGATGGGATGAATCATATGCCAACAGTGGTTGGGCGTCCAGCCTCCAACTAGAGCTATATTTGGACAGACAGTGAGGGTTTCGTAGGTTAAGAGATTGTTCGACCGTCTTCCGGCTGAAGCTCCACCAGAGGTTGTTACCATCTACGCGCGGGCGTTCACTTATTGGGGACTCTGTTGTTGCAGCCTCGTATAGTTGGGGTAGTGCGGTTCTAGCATGGCTATATAAAGTAATGGGGAGGGCGGTCTTCTTCACCTGTGACATTCGGAAGGGTACTGGTGATATGGGAGGCTTCACATTGTTGGTCCAGCTGTGGGCCTTGGAGAGATTTCCGATGATTGCCGAGTGCTACATAGAGCAGGGTGCCGCTCCCACAGATGACTCTGTTCTGCGTGGTTTGCGCTAGATACCTTTCATCATCGGCCATCAGAAGGCTATGCGGCTGGATGAGATACACTACGCTCTAGACCGGTGTATAGAGTTCCTAATTAGGATTCTTACCCTTCACTCATGATGACACGCTTTTGGCGTGCTTCAAATAACTAATCTACCAAGGTAGACTAGATCGTATTCTACTCGAGGTCTCTTCTTCTTGTCTACTCAAATATGTTGGCAAACTACTCGATTTAAACAAGTTGTGCGTGGTGTGAGTTCCACGACTTCTGATCTAATAATGCAGGAAAATAAAAGACAGAAAGATTAAAAGGTTGACTAACAAGAAGATAGACGAGCTTAGATTTCGAATCCCCCTTAGATCACCAAGGCAACAACAATCACAAGACCAGCGGTTTTCAATTCTAATTCAATCGGTTTCTAGACACCACCATAACTCCTGACCCTTAGGTTTAAGACCGGCGAACGTTCGCTCTATCCGTTCTAACTACCAAGATTAATTAGCCACCCGGGTACGGTCGCCTCTCGCAAAGACTTAACTTAACTGGTGCAATTACTAATGATTTATGAGTTACTCTTGCAGTGGATTAACCCTAACTGGTTCCTACGAAAGGCACACTCCAATGATTAGGTTAACTGGTTGAATTGATGTTTTAAAGTAAGGCGAGTGTTCGCTTCTATCCTTAGCTTAACAAGAATCTAATCTAGGTGATTAATCCAGACAAGAAACATGAACAATGAAGAACAAATCAAACATGAAAGAGAAACTGATTGAACTTCGAATCTAATTACCACCGATCCGTGACCGCTTTAAAGCCCTGGGTCACTTAGGGTTCATCTAATCTAAGCTCTACGAGTTCAGCTACTCATAATGATAACAGAAGAATCAAAGGCAACAAAGGAAATCATCATATAGAGGAAGAACATATAAGAACTAAAAAACCTAATTCTAACGACTCCGGCGAAGCTTTGATTTCCTGGATCTTCAACTTTAAGCTCCGAGCTCTTCGAGGTGGAAGGATGGCGTCACGATCTCTCCACGGGTCTTCGAACTCTCTAAACTCTATCTATCAACCCTAGAGTCGGCTGACTCTCAAAAGTCTGATTTGTGAAAATATGAATTATGATATATCTCCTTTGACTGCCGGCTGCTCTGTTTAAATAGGTAAGATTAGGGTTTTCTGTTTCTGCCGCGGAAAAGGAAGGAATTTTCGGCGAAAACTTAAGGAGTTTTCGCCGAAAACTTCAGTTGAAAAACCTCTGTCTCCTCCGTTGATTTCTTCATAATTTTTTGGCGAAAACTTAAGAAGTTTTCACCGAAAACTTCAGTGTAATTCAGCTCGCTCCGCCTGTGAGTTTCTGAAGGTATTTTCGCCGAAATCTTTATAGTGTTTTCGGTGAAAACATTGTACTGGCAGTTGGATCTTCGGGTTTGACTCCGGTTTGATTTCTGGTTCACTCTTTGAGGTCTTGAACACGTCCGTGGTTACGTATTTGACGACAGAAACCTGTGCTCTTACAAAAACACTAGAAAACCATCAAATAGACCCAAAAAGGGCCAAAGTAACCAAATCGGTAGGAAATAGGGCAGTTAAGTGAATATTCGCTGTTCTACCCCTAAAACCATGTTTCAAGCGAGGAAATGTCGCTTAAATGAGACTGAAAATCACGTCAAATCGAGTGTCATCAACTCACTTCGGTATCTCATTTTCTTACTTCTTTATCATAATGTCTTCCTCATTTTTCAGTGGATGTCGTATGCATGACGCATTGAAGAGCATGCTCTGGAGGTGGATCCTTTCTGGCGGGCTGTTACCCCCATGATGTGCATAGACTGCATCGCAAGGCACCATCCCGACCGTTGTGTCTGATAGTTTGGATCCGACCAGCGAGTCCCACTGGGCGCAAAGCCAGCAGGCTGTGTGGAGCAGTTACTAGCAGATTTTAGGGCGTCGGTCCAGGATTGGGCGGCTAGGTACCGAGAGTACCTCCTTCTCTGGGGAGCAGAGGGGGGTGAGCATCTGGCCATGGCGTAGAAGCACCAGATGATTTGCGGCACCACTACCATGATGAGTACGACGAGTGGTACAGGAGGTGGACTCGCATGACCATATCTCACGCTGGTGCACAGTTCCAGATGATAGTTTGTGACCAACTACTATATGTAATATGATCCATGGTAGTTGTCAGAAGTATTTTGACATCTTCTGGTTTTTTCAGGTTGACTCGCTAGAGCGTGCCACCATTATGTGTAGGGATAGGGGTAAGTTAGATGCAAATATGTTCCACGTTCTTCGATCTAGCTTGGCTGGTAGCGACAAATATGTGTGGTTCCTGATCGAGGATCACACGAGCAGACGTACACACCTTGCGAGGGATATCCCGTCCCTTAGAGAGGTCACACTACAGGGTTGGATCCGGTCCACTATGGTGCCAGACCACATAGTGATGCCGGCTACGCACCAGACCGCTACTATCACTGGAGTGAGGATTGGACAGATGCGCACACTTACACGTTCAGGGACCCACCAGAGACTCGCACTGATAGAGGGCACCCTCCACATATGCAGAAGCAGACTCAACCGGAGTCACATCCCAGTACTCCCCATATCATTAGTATGCGCCGAAGTACCAGCCCCCCTAGGTGCTTCTAGTAGCAGTCAGCCGTATGATCCAAACAAATGACTGGATTATCTGATCCGGTCCAAGCCTCATTTTTCTCCCGAACACGGTGACTAGGCTCTTGTAGCTGGCTCATTTGGTCATCCTGGGATGGATGTTGTCTCCCCCATCATATGATAAGCTGCTCCAATCATGGACGATTCGCCCCCTAATACACCTAGATCCGGAATTCTCGTAAACTATTATGGTCGGCCATCTTTCGATGTTGAAAAACTCTTTCTAAATAACAATAATTAGCAGTTTGTTTCAGTTTGGTGATATATAATCTGAATTAACAATGTATTTATAATGATTTAAACCCACTTTAATACAGGCGAATTCGCCCATGCCCTAAGGGAATTCGCCCAGCATGTAGGCGAATTCGCCTGTCAGACTTTTAGATTCCCCAATTATTGGTCTGAACCGGTCAGGAATCTAGTCAGGGAATCAATTTAGAGTCACGGGTATAATTCGCCTAGGAGTTGGGCGAATTCACCCGTAACCTGGGCGATTCGCCTATGTGCTGGGCGAAAAAACTAGTTTGGTTCATAGTTTGAAATCATATTTATTTGTGTAATTATTTTCATCTATTTATTTATTATGGTGAAAAGTCCTCTATCTGTCTATCTACTAATATATATGCATTTATAATTAATCCCCTCTTTATTCCTTCTCTCCTTAACTTTTTTTTGGTAGAAATCAGCGCTTAAAGCGCCTTAATAACGAGGAATGAGTCTAGGCTCCGAGATGCCCATACAATCGCGTCAGAGGAAATAACTAAGATTACAATCAGGTAGAGAAATCAAATGAACTCCCCGAGTGGTACCGTGTCCAAGGTTGGCCAGATAATCAGCCGCGAAATTCCCTTCCCTGTAGATATGAGAAATAGTGACGTCCCAGTCACGTTTAAAAATTTCTCTGATAGAATTGACCTCCCTGGCATGCTGGTGCGTCGGGTTGTCCTCACCCCTGATAAGAGAGACAATAGCCATCGAATCAACCCGTACAACTACTTTGCGGAAGTTATTATCTCAAGCTAGCCGGAGCCCCTCGATAACACCCCTCAGTTCAACTTTCACGATTGAGGCTTTGCCAAGGTTAGGACAAAATGCCAGCAGACAACGTCCATCACCATTCCGTAGAAGACACCCAGCCGCTGCACTACCATCTCCGGGGTAAACTGAGCCATCGGTATTCAGGATTACCCACCCAGCTTCACCTGGATCCCAAGCAATGTCTTTCTGGACATGCTTCAGCCTTTTGTCCCCAATAGTGTCTTGTTGTAGATTGGCGGAAGTCACCTGTAATACCCAGCTTTCAATTCGGTGAACAAGTGATGCAGCACTCTGCTTGTTCCCAGCAAATAGCCATTCGTTTTTTGCTTTCCAAAGGAACCAACAACCAATACCGATACAGAGAGTGATGTGACTATATTTAGTGCATTTTGAGTCCTCAATTAGCCTAGGGATCTCCCATGTTTGATCTCATTTTGCTATGATTATTATGCTTTTATGGAAGTTTTATGCAAAGTGCTATTTTGTTGTCCGGTTGCCACTTTGAGGCCAATTCTGTGTCTATTGGAGTTGTTGTCTTTGCATTTTCAGGATTGGGCATTGAAGAAGTACTTGTGACAAGGAGCACGTAGGATCGAACGGGAGGTCAATCGGAGCTAGGACGGTGGAGTTATGGCCTTGACAAGTTTGGAAAAAATGCACCAATTCTGAAGGAGTTTTCGGCGAGAACTCTAAGTTCTCGCCGAAAACTGTCATCCAATTGCAAATAGTGGAGTCCGGGAACTTTGAAGCTGATTTGTGAAGAACTTTTCGGTGAAAACTTCCAGAGTTTTCGCCGAAAATGTATGAAGGAATGCACGGCTGCCCGGGGTTTTTCAAGGGAGTTTTCGGGGAAAAACTTATACAGTTTTCACCAAAAACTTGGGGCATTTCAAGCGCAATATATAAAGAGGAAGGAGTCGGAAATTAGTGGGAGGGATTCATTAATTTTACAACACACTCGTCACTCTCCTTTTCCTCTCAATTGCCGATCAACTCCTCTCTCCTCTCAACCAATCATCATCTCTCTTCCCTTTGTTGATCAACTTGAAGATCAAGGACTTAGTGAAGCCTTCCACACCTTGGATTGAAGCTTGAAGAGCCAAGTTGCAAGATCCTCCATGGAAACAAGGATGGTCTCCTCTACTCAATTTCAGGTTTGGTAAGGAATTTATCAAGGTCGTATTCCACAAGGCCCTCTAATAGGCTAATACTCACAAAATTCGTGAACGGTCCATACATTTTGAGTTGAGATTTGGTTTGAAAGAAAACAAGTTGAAAACATAAACAAGCAAAGTAAAATAGACAAATGAAATTGAGGATCAAACAAGAGAGAAAGGAGTTTAGTCTAGCAAGGGGTTTCTTCAAGCTCAAGGTTCATGAAAGCTGAATTGAATCTCAAGCAACAATGTGTAATTAATGACCATGCATCTCAGTCAAGTAGAATCAACGAGCTCTCGCACAATTGACTCTCTATTCCAAGACCAAATGCACCATGCTCTCGCTATGTGAACAAAGGGAATGGAATGCTTTAAACTAGCTCAATGAAATGCTTGGAACTTGAATTCTATGCTAACAATCATCTAGCACAAGGTAATGATGCAAGACACTCTCATGTCAATCATATAACACTAGTCTAGCAATCACAAGGGTCTTTCAACCTTCAAATGAAAGAAAACTCAATGCACACCAAGTGTTTGATAAAATGTCAACAAGGAAGAACAAGCTCAAAATGGTTGTAACTTGATAATCCAATCTCTCAAATCATCCAATTACAATCCTACAACCTTAGATCAACATCAATCAATCATTCTCATGAATTGAAAGACATAACAAAACCAAAAGAACAACACAAGCTCTAATGGCTACAAAGCACAAGGTCTAGGATCATCATCTTACACAAATGGCTATGAGAAACTCAATCCATACAATCAATCACCTATCCTAGCTTGATCCATCCCTCACTAAACTAAACCTAAGCTTAGCCTAGCTTAACCATGGAAGAAACCTGAAATTGAGGAGAGGAGACCATCCTTGCTTCCATGGAGGATCTTCTCACTTGGCTCTTCAAGCTCCAATCCAAGGGTGGAAGGCTTCACTTAGATCTTCAAGTTGATCAACAATTGAGGGAGGATGGTGTCTGGTTGAGGGAGAGGAGATGATGGAGTTGATGATGAACAATTGAGAGAGAGAGAGGAGTCGGCGATGGTGTTGAGATTAGAATGAATTTGATACCCCTATTTTCGTCCGCTACCTTCCTTAAATAGCACGCTGGAATAGCCTTGAATTTTTGGCAAAAATGGTGTAACATTTTTGCCGAAAACGTCCTTGAGAACACCGAACGGCTGAGCATTTCTTTTAAAGTTTTTGGCGAAAACTTTGAATGTTTTCGCAGAAAAATCCTCAATGATCGAAGGCCTTCTGTCTGCTTCGAGTTTTCGGACCGAGGACTTGAAAATCTCGCCGAAAACTTCTTCTTCGGCGAAAATCCTATGATATTTTCGCCGAAAATGTCTTCAGCTGAAAGTCGTATTTTCTTCGATTTTGCAACGTCCATATCTCCTCCGTCCTAGCTCCGATTGACCTCCCGTTTGATCCTACGTGCTCCTTGTCACCAGTACTACAATGCCAAGACCTGAAAATACAAAGAAAACACCTCCAATAGACATGGAATTGGCCTCAAAGTGGCAACCGGGCAACAAAATAGCACTTAGCACAAAACTTCGATAAAAGCATATTAAGCATGGCATTTAAGGATCAAACACGGGCGTTTCATAGGTCAATGATAAGCTAAAAATGCACCAAATAAAGTCACATCAAATTCCCCTACGACTAAGCTTTGCTTGTCCTCAAGTAAATGAATTAGAAAACATCCAAGTTCATAAATGACAAGATCGGTCCATTGAGATTCAAGCAACAACAATTCGGCTTAAAACTGTTCCACGAACAAACTAAACCTACACATGCAAGAACGTCAACCAAGCAAGTCTAGACCTCACTATTTTCTGCACACTTCAAGTAGTGGTTGATTGGGACACAGCAAAACCGACCACACAACACCAATTCTAATCAAAAGGACTTGAAATCGGGAAATGGATTGTAAGTGGTGAGTGATCATGACGTGGCTATCGACTCGACTTCATCCGCTTCTAGATCCACACTTTACAAACTCGGGCTAGGATCAAGGGCTACATTTTGAGAACTCTTTTTTTCTTTTCTTTCTCTTTTCTTCTTCATTTTTTTTTCTTCTTTCTTTTTTTTTCTCTTTTTTTTTCTTACTGCATACTAGTGTCGATCCAACACTTCACTTAGGTGTTGAACCTGCCTAGCTCACAGCTTTTGCCTTTGCTAGTGCTCAACCCGACACTTCACTTAGGTGCCGAGCTTGCCTAGCTTAGCTTTTCTTCTCATTTCTTTTGAACCTTTTCTTTTGACATTAGCCACTTGATCCTTAGCCCCTTACAACTTCAACACAAGATTTCGAATTGGATTCCGTCTAATCTCAAGCCACAATCACGAGGGAACAAAAAGTTCAAAAAGCATGGAGAAAATCATGGAAAAAAAGAAGAAAATCTGATTGCCTTCATCATCCTAGACCGGTGTTATCGAGTGATATAAAAACACGTATCAAACCAATCAACCAACATACAAGAGTGATAAAAATCTTTGTTCTGGCCTAGACTCATTTGATATTAGTGCTAACATGCTGGTTATAGGTTCTAAGTGGAACAGTCTAAACGTCATTGTGAAAGCTTGAAGTCAATTAAACACCAAAAGTCAAGAACCGAATGATTCTACAGTAGAGGGAATCAACATTCAATTAAGATCAAGCAACTCAACCAAACAACACATTAGACTTCTACCAACAAATAATCACACCAAACCTCTAACTCTCCTACGACTAACATGAGCATTGTCCTCAATGATCTAGAGAGAGAGAGTAGGGTGGAATGAAGTTACCGCATTGGTAGAGAAAAGCTTAGGAAGCCAAAGTAGTGGAAGAGTCCCATAGCGCTCATTGTCAAGAGTGATCCGCCTAAGTGCTTGCCAACATCTTATTCAACGAACTAAAACAACACAAAAACATAAAAGCAAAAAGTAAGGATAACATGGGGTGCCTCCCATGAAGCGCTTCTTTAACGTCTCTAGCTAGACGATAGCTCAAAGAGTACTAAGTAAAACCATCCCAACTCATTACCTCCTTGAAGTCGATGTCATTACCTTCGCATGGCACACGAAACTTGAATTGTACCTTACCGACTTCGGGTGGAATGAGCATGGATTTTCCGGATGGTAAGGTGGGAGCAATGGAGAAGGGACCAAACCACTTGGAGTTGAGCCTTTCATCGGGTGGCTTCTTAGTCTTGCTCGTCTCACCCATTGGCGCGGCTTCCTTGCCCTTCTCGGGTGACTTCTTTACACCTTTCTTCTTAGCCTTGGGTGGTGTCTTCGAGAGTATGAAAGGTGGAGTCTCCTTTACTTCATCCGTCTTTTCCTGCACATCACTAATGGCAAACAACTCCGCAAGACTATGACGGACAAGGTTAGTGCTATTAGTAGCCGAAGTAATCTCATGCGGATTCTTAGGATCATGGTGACTAGCATAAGACAAAGTAAACTCCATGCCATTTGAGCGGTCAAAGATCATGCATTCATTGTCGACCCTAAGGGTAAGTCTACCACCATAGACATCAATCAAAGCACGAGAGGTTGCTAAGAAAGGTCGTCCTAAAATCAAAGGCACATCGGTATCACCCAAAGCATCTAGAATAACAAAATCCACAAGAAATTCAAAAGCACCGACCTTAACCAACACATCTTCAACAATACCACGAGGGGATTTCATGGACTTATCCGCTAATTGAACATTCATGATGGTTGGTTTTAGAGTCCCTAGGCCTAGCTTCTTAAACATGCAATATGGCATAACATTGATACTAGCACCCAAGTCGGCTAAACCTCTACTTATTGCATGCTCACCAATAGTGCAAGGAATAGTAAAGCTACCTGGATCCTTAAGCTTCTCCGGTGGTTGCTTAGAGAGAATGGCGGAGCATTGTTCGTTGAGCTTTGCCGAGGTGACATCCGTTAGCTTGCGTTTGTTGGTGAAGATCTCTTTCATGAACTTCGCATATTGAGGCATCTTAGTGATTGCTTCTCCAAAAGGCATTGTGAATTGCACCTTGTCAAGAATCTCAACAAACCTTTTGAAGTCCTTTTCCATGGAATCCGGCTTCAAGCGAGAAGGATAAGGTGGCTTAGGCTTGTACGGAGGTACAACCGGTGCGGGAGGAGAGACCGGAGTAGTACTCGTTGTAGCCTCTTGAGAACCAACTTTATTGGTCATCTTAGCAGCTTCTTTAGCCTTGGCTCCTTTATCTTTAACTTCAATCTTAACCGAGTCATCATCGGAGTCAACATCTTCAACCAACACATAGTCATCATCTCGAGTTCTTACCGCTTTAGGTGTTGGGTCTTGGATTTGCTTACCACTCCTCAATGTTACCGTCATAAGTTCCTCGGGAGCCTTGGGGTTGACCTCGGTGTTGGAAGGTAGAGTGCCCGAGGGTCGCCCCGAGAGCGTCTTAGCGATGTGACCCATTTGATTCTCCAAATTTGCAATTGAAGCTTGTTGATTCTTGATGAGTTGGATCATTGCCGCATTGGTGTCTTCTTGAGAGATCGAAGAACCACCCTCTTTGTTTTGAGGGGGCTTGTTGAAACCGGGTGGTCCTTCACCTCTATGGTTGTACATTCCCGGTGGGGTAGGACCTTGGGGACCTTGACTTGGATGTCCACTTTGAGTCCATTGACTACCTTGGTTTAGGTTACTTCCTTGAGACCATTGGTTTCCTTGATACCCTCTATAACCTTGATATCCTCCTTGATTTCCTTGGTTGTAGCCCTTGTTATAACCGCTACCTTGACTCCCCTGGCCTCGCACAAAACTTACTTCCTCAATGCTTTCACTTTGGTTAGGCTCGGAAGTAGCGGAAGGGCAAACACTAACATCATGGCCTTGTCCTCCACAACACTCACAACAAAGCACCATAGCAACCGGTGGATTAACCACTCTAGATGGCTTAGAGGGAGGCTTAGGCATACCAAGATTGCTTACTTGAGAGGCCATGGCATCAATCTTGGACATGAGGAGAGCAATCATGGGGTCATCTTCATCACGATGCCCCGGTAGCTTGGGCTTCTTACCATAGATAGACGAATCCTTTGGTGCATCAACACTTATGGCTCTAGAGTCGTAGTGAGTGTCACTTCCATACTTGGACCTTGGAGGTTGTTGTCGAGACCAACTCCTTGTCTTATTGGCCATCTCCGCAAAGAGTTCTAGAGCATCTTCGGGAGTGAGCATCCTTAGATCACCTCCGGCGGCTTGGTTAATCATCCTTGTATTCTCAAAATCAAGGGACCTAGCAAAGATATCCGCCAAGCTCCATTCGGCGAAGTTGTGATGAGGACAAGCCCGAAGAAGGGCTTGGAACCTATTCCAAGTCTCATGGAAGAGCTCTCCCTTGTGTTGTGTGAAGTGGTTGATACGATCTCGGAATGCATCCATCATATAAGGGGGAAAGAATTCCTCTTGGAAGGCTTCGGCTAGTCCCTCCCATGTAGTGAATTGTCGACTAGGTTGGTTCTCCAACCAAGACTTGGCTCTACCTTTGAGGGAGAAGGGGAAGAGTCGGCCGCACACAATCCGGGTGAACTTGATCGTTCTTCACCGTATCGCATATCTCTAGGAAGTCCTTCAAGTGTCTAGATGGGAACTCTCCATCTATACCGTTGAACACCACTCCATTCTGCACCATCTGAATCATATTAGGCTTCAATTCAAAGTTTCTTGCATTTACCGGTCTTCGCACGATACTCGAAGCTGCTCCTTCGAGGGTTGGGCGAGCATAATCAGCTAATGTGCGCCTCGCACCTCTTTGCGATTGATCGTCTTCATTAGTGTGATGCGAATGTACCGATTGGTCATCCTCGTCCTCGTGGTGAGACTTGATGTGTGAGATTTAACCTCACAACATATAAAGGTCGTATTCCACGAGGGCTCTCTCAATGGCTAATACTCACACGGTTCATGGACGGTCTATTCTTTTAAAATTGGTTTTAGTTTGGAAAGGAAATAAAAACATAAAGGAAACTAAACAAGAAAGCAAATCAAAAGGGTGCAAATCAAAGGTAAAGGAGGTTAACTTGGAAAGATAGCTTCATCATGCTCAAGAGGTACAAATGCACAAACAAGCCAAACATGATCAAGGTTGCAATCGAATGACCACGCAAATCCCTTCTATAGACTCAATGCACTCTCGTCGCACTAAATCCCTATCCTAAAACCACTCAACCTAGGCTCTCGCTCTCAAGCTAAGTGACTAAGGATGCATTAAAGGTGTTTGATGAAATGCCAAGCTACAAAACCCTCTCCTATGACTCTATGACCACTAGGCTAGACACCACACTCTCATGTCAATGTCCTAACACTAAGAGAATCATCAAAAGACTAATCAAAGTTCAATTAAATGAAAAACCTAATGCACACCAAGTGTTCGATAAAATGCACAAGTGAGAAATCATGCAACCATGGTTGAATTGAGATGATCTAATCTCTTAGAACACACTCCCTTCAATCCCTAGACCTACAATCCATGTAATCTAAGCACTCTCATGCATTACATCACAAATAATAGACCAATCAAGCCATAGCCATCAATGGAATTAACAACAAGTCATAGAGACCATCCTCATACAATCCAAGAACAATCATAGCATGTTTGTACAATTCACCTCTATCCTAGCACAACCATCTATCAATCCAAGAAAACCTAAGAAATAAGCCACACATGGCCAAGGAAACAAAAGAGAAAGAAAGAGAGATGATCACCAAGAACATCATGGCAATCCTCCTCTTGCAAGCTCCTCTCCAAGGTTGTGGGCTTCAATCCAAGCTCCTCTACTTTGATTTGCACCTTGCTCTAGGGTTGCGGATTGGAGATGAGGAGAAAAGTATTTGAGAAGTTGAGAGAAAAGGGTTTTGATGAAGTGTGAAATCTGAAATTATGAATTGCCTCCTCTATTTTCGCCTCCTTCTTCTTTATATATTGTGCTGAAATTGCCTGGCATTTTCGGCGAAAATTGTGTAACATTTTCGCCGAAAATGTCTTTGAAAACGGCTGGGCATTTCTTCTAATATTTTCGGCGAAAACTCTGAATTGTTTTCTCCAAAAATGTCTTCATAAACCAAGCCTCCGCCTTCTGCTTAAGGTTTTCGGTCCGAGAACTTAGAGTTTTCGGCCGAAAACTTCTTCAGCTATAAGGTGCATTTTTCCCAAACTTGCATCGGCCATAACTCCTCCGTCCTAGCTCCGATTGACCTCCCGTTTGATCCTACGTGCTCCTTGTCACCAGTACTTCAATGCCAAAACCTGAAAATGCAAAGAAAAGAACTCCAATAGATACGGAATTGGCCTCAAAGTGGCACTTGGACATCAAAAGAGCACTTAGCATAAAACTTCCATAAAAACATATAAATCATGGCAAAATAGGATCAATCATGGGAGATTCTTAGGCTAATCAAAGGCTTAAAATGCACCAAATATAGTCACATCAAATTCCCCTACGACTAAGCTTTGCTTGTCCTCAAGCAAATGAATTAGAAAACATCCAAGTTCACAAATGACAAGATCGGTTCCATTGAAATTCAAGCAATCACAATTTGGCTTAAACTGTTCCACGAACAAACTAAATCTACACATGCAAGAACATCAACCAAACAAGTCTAAACCTCACTAATTTCTGCACACTTCAAGTAGTGGTTGATTGGGACACAGCAAAACCGACCACGACAACACCAATTCTAATCAAAAGACTATTTTTTTGAAAGTGATGAGTGATCATGATGTGGCTATCGACTCGACTTCATCCGCTTCTAGATCCGCACTTTACAAACTCTGGCTAGGATCAAGGGCTACATTTGAGAACTCTTTTTTTTTCTTTTTTTTTCCATTTTTTCCCTTCTTTTTTTCCTTTTTTTCTTACTGCATACTAGTGCTCGATTCAACACTTCACTTAGGTGTTGAACCTGCCTAGCTCACAGCCTTTGCCCTTTTGCTAGTGCTCAACCCGACACTTCACTTAGGTGCCGAGCTTGCCTAGCTTTCCTTTTGAGCATTTTCTCTTTTTTTTTTCTTTTCTTCACAATTTAGCCACTTGATCCTTAGCCCCTTACAACTTCCACACAAGATTTCGAATTGGATTCCGTCTAATCTCAAGCCACAATCACGAAGGATCAAAAAGGGTAAAGAAAGACATGGAAAAGGGGTGAAAATTCTGATTGCCTTCATCATCTTAGACCGGTGTTATCGAGCGGTACAAAAACACGTATCAAACCAATCAACCAACATACAAGAGTGATAAAATCTCAGTTCTGGCCCAGACTCAGTTGATATTAGCTCTAACATGCTGGTTATAGGTTCTAAGTGGAACAGTCTAAATGTCATTATGAAAGCTTGAAGTCAATTAAACACCAAAAGTCAAGAACCGAATGATTCTACAATAGAGGAAATTGACATTCAATTAAGATCATGCAAATAAACCAAGCAAAGCATAGCATTATATCTCTACCACAAATAATCACACCAAACCTCAAACTCCCCTACGACTAACATGAGCATTGTCCTCAATGATCAAGAGAGAGAGGGTAAGGTGGAACGAAGTTACCGCGGTGGTAGAGAGGAGCATAGGACGTAATAGAGGTGAAAGAGTTCCATGATGATCCTTGGTGAAGAGTGATCCTAATTGCTTGCCAAACCTTATTCAAAAAGCTAAAACAACACAAAAACCTCAAACAACAATTAAAAGCAAAAATTAAAGATAACATGGGGTGCCTCCCAAGAAGCGCTTGGTTACCGTCTTAAGCTCGACGATACCTGTGTTAGGGTGCCCAACTTAGTACCTCTTTGATGTCAAGTAGCTTCTTCCATAATGAGAGTTGAGCTCCAAGTGGCGATAGAAGCAAATGGTAGAATGACCAATGAGCTAAGCTTGAGTTATAATTTTTACCTTGCCATGGTCTTCTACCATTGAGTTTAGGAGTTTGAGGAAGAATGTATGGAAGGGGGCGCCATTGAGCTCCGTCGTCTCCACGTTGGTGATACCACTCAAGGAGTCTTCCGGTTCAAGTAGAGGTGGCTCCACTTCCACGGTTACCTTAGGAGGGGTTATGAAGCTTGTGTCCGTCTCTTGACACAAGTACTTCATGATCAAGCAAGAAAATTGAAGAGTACTCACAATCTTTGGTGGGACCACAATAGGGTGGTGTTGTTCACTTTCGTGCTCCACTCTCGGTGCCACCTCTTCTTGAAGCGTCTCCAAATCATTTCTCACCTCCTCTAAAGGGTAATCATCCTCAAATCTCCTCGATTCTTCTATCCTCACATCATCGTTACTTGGTGTGTCCTCGGGTAGAACATGTTCCTCAATCTCCTCCACTACCAATTCTTCTTCCGTGTCAAGCTCCTCGGATTCACAAGTGTCATCTTCATCATCATAAACATACTCCAAATGATTGGGATGTCGTTCATTCTCAAGAATCTTCGTGACGAGCTCTATGCTTTGGGATAAGCGGTTAACTCGGTTTGCGTTATCCTCCGCCATTCATAAAATCTCTATCATGAAAGGAGATGGAAGAGGTTTCTCATGGCTCATGAACTCTTCTTGGGGAAACTCACTTCCTTCTTCTTCCATGACAAGCACTTCCGGTTCTAAGGTGTCGGTGATGAGCTTCACACTTTGAGTTAAACGATCCAACCGAGCCGCATTATCTTCCGCAATTTGCAACATCTCCTCAATTCTGGGGGAAGATGGAGAGTGTTGTTCATCTTCTAGAGCTTCCTTGATGAGTGTCACGCCTTGAGCTAAACGATTGAGTTGGTTCGCATTATCTTCCGCAATCTTCAAAGCTTCCTCAAGCGTGGGAAAAGGTGGAGAAGGTTCCTCATAGCTTACAAACTCCTTTCGAGGACGCTCACTTTCCTTCACCATTTTCAAGAGCTCCTCTAGCATAGAAGAAGGTTGAGAGGGTTGCTCATAGTTTGTGAACTCCTCTTGAGGACACTTGCTTTCTTCAACCATCTTAAAGAGCTCCTCTAGCATGGAAGGCGGTTGAGAATGTTGTTCATGACTTGTGAAATCCTCTTGATAATACTCCGGCAAGACTTGATGGTAGGGTGGAGATGGATAGGGACATTGCTCATTCCACATGGGTGTTGAAGCTTGTTGTTCTTGACCCCACCATTGGCTATCTCCCTCACAAGTTCCTTGGTAGCAGTTGGATGAAGTAGGATGACCATAGTATGGGTTAGGATATGGATTCCACCCTTGATAGGTACCATAACCATTACCTCCATTCCACGAGTTCATCTTACTTGCAACCTTGCTCCCATGAATTAGATAGGTGGAGAAGGGATTGGTAGATCTCTACAAACAAGCACAACAAACACAACCAAGTAGTACAACAATGCGGGATAATAAAACCACAAAATCAAATACAAAAACAAATAACAAAGAAGCAAAACTAAAACGGAAGGAAGTGAATAGAACGGTCCACTACTAAATGCTTTCAAAGGATTGAGAAAGTCCCCGGCAACGGCGCCAAAAACTTGGTAAGGAATTTATCAAGGTCGTACTCCACAAGGCCCTCTCATAGGCTAATACTCACAGAATTCGTGAACGGTCCATACATTTTGAGTTGAGATTTGGTTTGAAAGAAAACAAGTTGAAAACATAAACAAGCAAAGTAAAATAGACAAATGAAATTGAGGATCAAACAAGAGAGAAAGGAGTTTAGTCTAGCAAGGGGTTTCTTCAAGCTCAAGGTTCATGAAAGCTGAATTGAATCTCAAGCAACAATGTGTAATTAATGACCATGCATCTCACTCAAGTAGAATCAACGAGCTCTCGCACAATTGACTCTCTATTCCTAGACCAAATACACCATGCTCTCGCTATGTGAACAAAGGGAATGGAATGCTTTAAACTAGCTCAATGAAATGCTTGGAACTTGAATTCTATGCTAACAATCATCTAGCACAAGGTAATGATGCAAGACACTCTCATGTCAATCATATAACACTAGTCTAGCAATCACAAGGGTCTTTCAACCTTCAAATGAAAGAAAACTCAATGCACACCAAGTGTTTGATAAAATGTCAACAAGGAAGAACAATCTCAAAATGGTTGTAACTTGATAATCCAATCTCTCAAATCATCCAATTACAATCCTACAACCTTAGATCAACATCAATCAATCATTCTCATGAATTGAAAGACATAACAAAACCAAAAGAACAACACAAGCTCTAATGGCTACAAAACACAAGGTCTAGGATCATCATCTTACACAAATGGCTATGAGAAACTCAATCCATACAATCAATCACCTATCCCTAGCTTGATCCATCCCTCACTAAACTAAACCTAAGCTTAGCCTAGCTTAACCATGGAAGAAACCTGAAATTGAGGAGAGGAGACCATCCTTGCTTCCATGGAGGATATTCTCACTTGGCTCTTCAAGCTCCAATCCAAGGGTGGAAGGCTTCACTTAGATCTTCAAGTTGATCAACAATTGAGGGAGGATGGTGTGTGGTTGAGGGAGAGGAGATGATGGGTTGATGATGAACAATTGAGAGAGAGAGAGGAGTCGACGATGGTGTTGAGATTAGAATGAATTTGATACCCCTATTTTCGTCCGCTGCCTTCCTTAAATAGCACGCCGGAATAGCCTTGAATTTTCAGCGAAAATGGTGTAACATTTTCGCCGAAAACGTCCTTGAGAACACCGAACGGCTGAGCATTTCTTTTAAAGTTTTCGGCGAAAACTTTGAATGTTTTCACCGAAAATATCCTCAATGATCGAAGGCCTTCTGTCTGCTTCGAGTTTTCAGACCGAGGACTTGAAAATCTCGCCGAAAACTTCTTCTTGGGCGAAAATCCTATGATATTTTCGCCGAAAATGTCTTCAGCTAAAAGTCGTATTTTCTTCGATTTTGCAACGTCCATATCTCCTCCGTCCTAGCTCCGATTGACCTCCCGTTTGATCCTACGTGCTCCTTGTCACCAGTACTACAATTCCAAGACCTGGTAATACAAAGAAAACACCTCCAATAGACATGGAATTGGCCTCAAAGTGGCAACCGGGCAACAGAATAGCACTTAGCACAAAACTTCGATAAAAGCATATTAAGCATGGCATTTAAGGATCAAACACGAGCGTTTCATAGGTCAATGATAAGCTAAAAATGCACCAAATAAAGTCACATCAAGGTTTCTTCCATGGTTATGCTAGGCTAAGCTTAGGTTTAGTTTAGTGGGGGATGGATCAAGCTAGGATAGGTGATTGATTGTATGGATTGAGTTTCTCATAGCCATTTGTGTAAGATGATGATCCTAGACCTTGTGCTTTGTAGCCATTAGAGCTTGATTTGTTCTTTTGGTATTGTTTATGTCTTTCAATACATGAGAATGATTGATTGATGTTGATCTAAGGTTTTGGATTGTAATTGAATGATTTCAGCGATTGGATTATGCAACTGCAACCATTTTGAGCTTGTTTTTCATTGTTGTTATTTTATCAAACACTTGGTGTGCATTTGGTTTTCTTTCAATTGAAGGTTGAAAGACCCTTTTGATTGCTAGACTAGTGTTTTATGATAGGCATGAGAGTGTCTTGCATCATTTACCTTGTGTTAGATGAATGTTAGCCTAGAAATCAAGTGGTGAGCATTTCATTGAGCTAGTTAAAGCACTCCATTCCCTTTGTTCACATAGCGAAAGCATGGTGCATTTGGTTTAGGAGTAGAGAGTCAATTGTGCGAGAGTTCGTTGATTCTACTTGAGTGAATTGCATGGTCATTAGTTTACACATTGTTGCTTGAGATTCAATCCAGCTTTCATGAACCTTGAGCTTGAAGAAACCCCTTGCTAAGCTAAACTCCTTTCTCTCTTGTTTGTCAATTTTACTTGTTAGTTTTACCTTGTTTGTTTATGCTTTTGATTTGTTCTCTTTCAAAACCAAAACTCAATTTAAATGTTTAGACCGTTCATGAACTTTGTGAGTATTAGTTTATGAGAGGACCTCGTGGAATACGACCTTGTATGTTGTGATTTAAATCTTGCACATCAAGTTTTTGGCGCCGTTGCCGGGGACTCTCTCATTCCTAAGAAAGCAATTATTAGTGAACCGATCTTTACACTTCCTTCCATTTTCCTTTTTGCTCCCTTGTTGCTTTTTGTTTACTTTGTTATCCCGCATCGTTGTATTACTCAGGTGTGTTTGTTGTGCTTGTTTGCAGGTGATTTATGTTAGTGCATGAGGCGTTCAGCTCGTCTTCAAGCACGAATCCAAAGACTTGCACAAGTGATCGAGCCAATAACTATTCCCCCTCCTATTGTTGAAGAAGAGGAAGTTGAACACATCTCACACCACACTATGTCTCGTAACGGGGACGAAGATAACCATTCGGAACATTCACATCACACCAATGAAGACGATCAATCGCAAAGAGGGGCGAGGCGCACACTAGCTGATTATGCTCGCCCAACCCTCGAAGGGGCAGCCTCGAGCATCGTGCGAAGACCGATAAATGCAAGAAACTTCGAGGCAAAGCCTAATATGATTCAGATGGTACAGAACGGAGTGGTGTTCAACGGTATAGATGGAGAGTGCCCGTCTAGACACTCGAAGGACTTTCTAGAGATATGCGATACGGTGAAGAACGATCATGTTCATCCGAATTGTGTACGACTCCGACTCTTTCCTTTCTCCCTCAAAGGTAGAGCCAAGTCTTGGTTGGAGAACTAACCTAGTAGAACATTCACTACATGGGAGGGACTAGCCGAAGCTTTTCTCGAAGAGTTCTTTTCCCCTTATATGACGGATGCAATCCGAGATCGTATCAACCACTTCACAACACAAGGGAGAGCTCTTCCATGAGACTTGGAATAGGTTCCAAGCCCTTCTTCGGTCTTGTCCTCATCACAACTTCGCCGAATGGAGCTTAGCAGATATCTTTGCTAGGTCCCTTGATTTTGAGAATATAAGGATGATCAACCAAGCCGTCGAAGGTGATCTAAAGATGCTCACTCCCGAAGATGCTCTAGAACTCTTCGCGGAGATGGCCAACAAGACAAGGAGATGGTCTCGACAACAACCTCCTAGGTCCAAGTATGGAAGTGACACTCACTACGACTCTAGAGCCATAAGTGTTGATGCACCAAAGGATTCATCTAGCTATGGGAAAAAGCCTAAGTTACCGGGATATCGTGATGAAGATGACCCCTTGTTTGCTCTCCTCATGTCCAAGATTGATGCCATGGCCTCTCAAGTAAGCAATCTTAGTATGCCTAAGCATCCCTCTAAAGTTTCATCATCTCATTTGGGTAATCCACCGGTGGCTTCAATATATTGTTGTGAATGCTGCGGGGGCCAATGCCACGATGTGAGTGCTTGTCCCTCCGCCACTCCTGAGCTTGGCCAAGGCGATCACAATGAGGAGGTAAGCTTCGCACAAGGTCAAGGATTTCATGGTAATTTTAATCCCCAAGGGAACTATCATGGGGGTAACTACAACCGTCCTTGGAACCAAGGAGGTGGGTACAACAAGTCTAACCAAGGGTATCAAGGACAAGGTAATCAAGGTGGTGGTTAGAAAAAGGGTTACAACCAAGGTAATCAAGGAGGATTCCAAAGTTATAGAGGGTACAATCAAGGCAACCAATGGTCTCAAGGAGGTAACCTAAGCCAAGGTAGCCAATGGACTCAAGGAGGTAACCAAGGTCAAGGGAACCAAGGAGGAAATCAATGGAATCAAGGTGGACAACCAAATCAAGGACCCCAAGGTCCTACCCCACCGAGAATGTACAACCATAGAGGTGATGGACCACCTGAATTCAACAAACCACCTCACAACAAAGAGGGCGGTTCTTCAATCTCCCAAGAAGACACCAATGCGACAATGATTCAACTTATCAAGAATCAACAAGCTTCAATTGTAAATTTGGAGAATCAAATGGGTCATATTGCTAAGACACTCTCGGAACGACCCTCGGGCACTTTACCTTCCAATACCGAGGTCAACCCCAAAGGTCCGGAGCATTGCAAGGTAGTGACCTTGAGAAGTGGAAAACCTTTGCAAGATGCAACCTCTTCCCCAATTGACTCTCAAAAGGTACAAGCTCCTAATCTAATGGTTGATGATGATGATATTAAGGATCCTTCGGATGAAGTTGAGGTCGCAGTCGAACCTTCTACGGGTAATATGAGTACTAAGGTTGCCAAGGAACCTAGTAAGGCTACATCGAGTACACCACCGGTCTCTCCTCCCGCACCGGTTGTACCTCCATACAAGCCTAAGCTTCCATACCCATCTCGATTAAAGAAGGATGGCCTTGAGAAGGTTTTCAAGAAGTTTATGGAGCGGCTTAGTCAAATGCAATTCTCTCTTCCGTTTCCGGAAGCTTTGACTATGATGCCTCAATATGCTAAGTTCATGAAGGAACTCTACACCAACAAGAGGAAGTTACCGGAGACATCTCTAGTCCACCTCAATGAGGAATGCTCCGCCGTTCTCTTCAAGAGCCCACCGGAAAAGCTCAAAGATCCGGTTACTTTTACTATCCCTTGTGCTATAGGTAATACCTCTTTGGCTAATGGTCTTGCGGATCTAGGTGCTAGTATTAATGTCATGCCTTATTGCATATTTGAGAAACTAGGGTTTTCTAATCTTCGTCCTACTCGTATGTACATTCAACTTGCGGACAAGTCGACCAAGAGTCCTAGGGGGATTGTTGTTGATGTGCTAGTTAAAGTAGGGCCTTTTGTTTTCCTAGTTGACTTTGCGGTCATAGATACCGATGATGTGGACGTCTCATTGATATTTGGTAGACCATTTCTTGCTACTTCTCGTGCTTTAATTGATGTGCATAATGGGAAATTAACATTGAGAGTAGGACAAGAGAGTGTCACATTTTGCATAGCCGATGACATGAAGTTTGCTCACGCACAAGATGATTTAGAGTACTCGTGTGATACTATTGCTTCGGCTAGTGTGTGTGGTATTTCTAACTTCGTGTGTCAAGATTCTTTGGATGTTTGCCTTAGAATGAATGTGCAGGAACATTTAGATACCCCGGAGTTAAAAGCTCAAGTGGCCTACCTTGATGAAGGGAGAGACAAGTTGGAAAGTGAAACAGTTTTTGTTGCTCTCCCGAAGGTGGAAAGGGTGAAGACCTCCTATGAAGAACCACCTACTCTAGAGCTCAAGCCTCTTCCCACACATTTGGAATATGCTTTTCTCATGCCAAATTCTAAGCTACCGGTCATCATAAATTCTAAGCTCCTACCCGAGCAAAAGGACCGTCTAGTGGAGCTCCTCAAGAAGTATATGAGAGCTATTGCGTGGAGCATCTCGGATATTCGAGGTATAAGTCCCACATTTTGCTCACATCGGATCCTCATGGAGGAAGATTTCAAGTCGGTTGTGCAACCACAAAGAAGTGTTGTGCAACCATCTTTGGGGACTCGTTTGATCTTTGTTTGAGGAACCTTGAGAAAGTGTTGCATCATTGTGAAGAGACTAATCTCGCATTAAGTTGGGAGAAGTGCCATTTCATGGTCAATGAGGGGATTGTTCTTGGTCACAAGATCTCTCGAAAAGGCATTGAGGTTGATAAGGCAAAGCTAGAGACCATCTCTCAACTTCCTCCACCCTCCTCCATGAAGGCCGTGAGAAGTTTCTTGGGGTATGTCGGTTTCTATAGGCGCTTCATTAAAGACTTCTCCAAGATAACTACTCCTATGACTCGGCTTCTCGAGAAGGATGTGGAATTCCGATTTGATGATGAATGCATGCGAGCCTTTGAACTCCTAAAGGGTAAACTCACGAATGCTCCTATACTCATTACTCCAGATTGGTCAAAGTCGTTTGAGTTGATGTGCGATGCTAGTGACTACGCTATTGGAGCGGTTCTAGGCCAACGAATCGACAAGAGATTCCATCCGATATACTATGCAATTAAGACTCTCAATGAAGCTCAAAGGAACTATACAACTACGGAGAAGGAGCTCTTGGCCATAGTGTTCGGGATAAGAAGGGATCCGAGAATGTAGCCGCCGATCACTTGTCTCGTTTGAAAGAAGCTGAAATGGTACACAATGGTAATGAAGAGATCAATGACAACTTCCCCGATGAGCTATTGTTCGCGTTAGCGACTTTGGAGTTCAAGGAACCTTGGTTCGCGGATTTAGCTAACTATCTTGCTAGTGGATACTTGAAGGAGGGCCACTCTACTCAAGACAAAAGGAAGTTCTTTGCGGATTTGAAGCACTACTATTGGGACGATCCTTTTGTTTTTCGAGTGGGCTCCGATGGTATGATTAGAAGATGTGTTAACCATATAGAAGCGAAGGACATCATACTACATTGCCACTCCGGTCCTACGGGTGGGCATCATGGGGCAAATCGCACGGCTCGCAAGGTACTTGAGTCCAGATTCTTTTGGCCCTCGATCTTTCGAGATTGCCAAGACTATGTCAAGTCTTGCGATGCGTGTCAACGTTCAGGTAACATTTCTTCCCGTGATGAAATGCCTCAAAATGTTTCGTTAGTGGTATAAATATTTGATATTTGGGGTTTGATTTCATGGGACCGTTTCCTACTTCGCATGGTAACAAGTATATATTAGTTGCGGTTGATTATGTGTCTAAATGGGCGGAGGCACAAGCTTTGCCTACCAATGATGCCCGAGTTGTAGGGAAGTTTCTTGTTAAGTTGTTCACCCGTTTTGGTGCCCCTCGTGCTATTATTAGTGATCAAGGTACTCATTTTCAAGGACAATTCGATAGGGTGTGCCGACGGTTTGGTGTCACTCATCAGATGTCTACCTCGTATCACCCTCAAACTAATGGCCAAGCCGAGGTGACAAATAGGGAACTTAAGAGAATTTTGGAGAAAATGGTCGATCAATCACGAAAGGATTGGTCGACGAATCTTGATGATGCTCTATGGGCCTACCGAACGGCTTATAAGACCCCTATAGGCACTACTCCTTATAGGATGGTCTATGGTAAAGCTTGCCATTTGCCGGTAGAGCTTGAGCACCGATCTCTTTGGGCGTTGAAATTTCTAAACCTTGATTTAAGTCTCGCAGGAGAAGAGCGTAAGTTTCAGGTACATGAGCTCGAGGAGTATCGCCATCATGCATATGAGAGTGCTAAGCTATATAAGGAGAGGAACAAGCGCATTCATGACTCCCGATTGAAACCGGGCAAGGATTTCAAAGTTAGTGATCAAGTCCTCCTATACAACTCTCGGCTCAGACTTTTTCCCGGGAAGTTGAGATCTCGTTGGTCCGGGCCATTCACGGTAACTTCAAGGTAATTTCTCCCTCTCAAGCCGAACCTTTTAAGGTGAATAGGCATCGACTTAAGCATTATGTTATTCATGATACTATTGGTGCGGTCGAGGTGTTATCCTTGGTTATGCCTTGAGTGCTCTTGGTTTCGTCTAGCTAGAGACGTTAAAGAAGCGCTTCATGGGAGGCAACCCATGTTATCCTTACCTTTTCGCTTTTATGTTTTTGTGTTGTTTTAGTTCGTTGAATAAGATGTTGGCAAGCACTTAGGCGGATCACTCTTCACGATGTGCGTCATGGGACTCTTCCTCTACTTTGGCTTCCTATGCTTCTCTACCAACGCGGTAACTTCGTTCCACCTTACCCTCTCTCTCTTGATCAATGAGGGCAATGCTCGTGTTAGTCGTAGGGGGGAGTTTGAGGTTTGGTGTGATTATTTGTGGTAGAGATGTAATGCTATGCTTTGATGACTTGCATGATCTTGATTGTTTCCAAATTCCTCTATGTTAGAATCATTCGGTTCTTGACTTTTGGTGTTTAATTGACTTCAAGTTTTCACAATGACGTTTAGACTGTTTCACTTACACTACAAAAAAACGAGAGTTTAGCGTAGGTCGAAACCGCGCTTTAGCGTCGGTCATTGACCGACGCTAAACTATTTAGCGCCGCTTACAACAAGCGACGCTAAATTTTAGCGTCGGTTCTTCCACGACTGATGCTAATATTAAACCACGACAGACGCTAATATTGAGCTGACCGAAATGAATCGCTGACCAACCCAATTTTTTTTGTTTTTAATATTCATTTTATATTTTCCTTTTCAGATTTGGTCACTCCATTTTCCAGTTATGCATCTTGGTCACTTAGATTTATTAGGTCATCCTTTTGGTCACTTAAATTTATTATGTCATATTTTTTTGGTGCTTTTAGATTTATTAGTCATTTTTTTTGGTGCTGGCGGCGGCAACGGTGGCAGCGACGGTAGCGGCGACGATGGTGGCGACGGCGGTGGCGACGATGGCGGTGACGGCGGTGGGCGATGGCAGCGCGACGGAGAAGAGGGAAGAAGAGGAAGAAGAGGAAGAAGGTGGATCTGGAGATCTAGAAAAGGAAGTAGAGGAAGAGGAAGAAGAAAGAGGAAGAAGAGGAAGGCTGGTCAGAAAAAGGGAAGAGGAAGAAGAAGGCTGGAGGAGGAAGAAGAAAGAGGAAGAAGAAGAATGAAGGTCAGAAAAATGGAAGAGGAAGAAGAAGGCTGGAGGAGGAAGAAGGAAGAAAATGGAGGAGGAAGAAGGAAGAAAATGGAAGAGGAAGAAGAAGGTTGAAGGAGGAAGAAGGAAGAAAATGGAGGAGGAAGAAGGAAGAAAATGGAAGAGGAAGAAGAAGGTTGGAGGAGGAAGAAGAAGGCTGAGAGAGATGAGATTAGGGTTAGGGTGGCGGCTGAGAGGTTTAAATATATACATGTTTTAGCGTCGGTCGGTAACCGACGCTAAAGCTGGTTGGCTTCGTTTCCGACCGAAAACCAAATTTAGCGTCGGTTACCGACATGTTTTAGCGTCGGTCGATAAGCGACCGACGCTAAACCCTTGGTCAAATGCGAGTCAAGGGTTTAGCGTCGGTTTCTAGTCGACCGACGCTAAATTCTTCCCTTCAAGCGACGCGAAATAGCCTTTTTTTGTAGTGTTAGAACCTATAACCAGCATGTTAGCACTGATATCAAATGAGTCTAGGCCAGAACAGAGATTTTATCACTCTTGTATGTTGGTTGATTGGTTTGATACGTGTTTTTGTACTGCTCGATAACGCCAGTCTAAGATGATAGAGGCAATTAGAATTTCACCACATTCAGCAAAAAGCCTACCCGAATCAGTTTCCTATAGGATAACCCGTTGAGCCTTGGCCTGTTTGTTGGATCATACACATTTTTGCCATATTCCATGTTTTTCATCACCTTTTTGATCCCTCGTGATTGTGGCTTGAGATTAGACGGAATCCTTTTCGAAATCTTGTGTGGAAGTTGTAAGGGGCTAGGGATCAAGTGGCTCAAGTGGCTAATTTGTGAAGGAAAGAAAAGGAAAAAAAGAATGCTCAAAAGAAAAGAAAAGCTAGGCAAGCTCGGCACCTAAGTGAAGTGTCGGGTTGAGCACTAGCGAAGGCATAGGCTGTGAGCTAGGCAGGTTCAACACCTGAGTGAAGTTTTGGATCGAGCACTAGTATGCAGTAGAAAAAGAAGAAGAAAAGAAAAAAAATAAAAAAAAAGAGTTCTCAATGTGGCCCTTGTTGTAGTGATCCTAGCTTGAGCGAAAAAAGTGCAGATCTAGAGGCGGACGAAGTCGAGTCGATAGCCACATCACGATCACTCACCACTTTCCAAAATTTTCCTACCCCCACCTAATCCGTTTCATATCCCGAGTTCAAGTCCTTTTGATTAGAGTTGGTGTTGTCGTGGTCGGTTTTTCTGTATCCCAATTTCCGCTACTTGGAGTGTGCAGAGAATAGTGAGGCGTAGACTTGTTTGGTCGATGTTCTTGCATGTGTAGGTTACGTTTGTTCGTGGAACAGTTTAAGCCAAATTGTTATTGCTTGAATCTCAATGTGACCGATCTTGTCATTTGTGAATTTGGATGCTTTCTAATTCATTTGCTTGAGGACAAGCAAAGCTTAGTCGTAGGGGAATTTGATGTGACTATATTTAGTGCATTTTGAGTCCTTCAATTAGCCTAGGGATCTCCCATGTTTGATCTCATTTTGCTATGATTATTATGCTTTTATGGAAGGATGATCTCTCTAGAGAGCTGTTCGGACCATTCAAGTTCGTTGATCATCTTCCCGACGGACGTACCAAGCTACTACATGCAAACGGGAAGAGATTCACGCTTACTGGAGAAGTCCTGAAGCTGTACTTCATGAACTCCGACACGAGCGTGAAGGAGAATCTGAGTTGGGATGTCTCCTAATACCGTCCAGGTATCGTCCAGCTCAAGGACGTTAATAAAAGAGTGCTTCGTGGGAGGCAACCCACGGCTGGAGTCTGTTTTAATTCTTGTTGAACTTGGTATTTTAGAGTCGGCTCGGGAGAGCCAAAAGTGTCAGTTTGTTTGATTATTATTTTTCTTGTAGAGTCTGTGTGTCATAGAGTCAGTCGCAAGTTGATTGAGGTCATTCCGATTTTTGTGGATTTAACTGTGATTTTCTAAAGTTAGCTGATTTATGAAAATATTTAAAACCCGAACAGTTCAAAATTTTCGGCGAAACCACCCTTGTTTTCGGCGAAATCAATTTTTGATTTTCGAACTCAATCTCCCTGTTCATCATTTTCGGTTCGAAAAGTTTTCTGTTTATGGCGAAACCATTTTAACTAAAATTTTCGGCGAAACCGTACTGTTATTTTCAGCGAAACTGCCTTCAAAAATCCGACAGTTTATCTGAACTAAAATTTTCGGCGAAAATTTCCTTTCAATTTTGCCGAAAGGTTTGTGAAAATCACCCAACTCTTCCCATTTAAAAATCCCGATTTTAGGCCTTTCCTCTCTCAACCCTTCTTTCATTTTGCTCAACCACCCGAAAACCCCCTCCCATTGTTTTCAAAACGCCGCCGACCACACCTCTTTCAAAGCGCAGCCGCCGCCTGAGTTTCATGATTATATACCCTCACCACACCATCAGGCAGGGTACATCCACCAGTCGCCGCCGCACATCCCCGAGCCATATCCGGCGCATACTCAACAGCGCCACCCGCACCCAGCGGACGTGGGTGAGTTATACGAGCGACTGCAGGAGTGGCGCATCACCGCAACGCCACTCAAGAGGCGCGATGGACTATTATGCAGCAACATATGCGCCGCGCCGACCGGCGATATGAGGCGCAGATGGCGTGGCAACGCCAGCCCGGCGAATTTCTCCACTTTCCACCTCCCGGCTCACCGGACCAGCAGTGATCGGGTTGTATTCCTTTTCTGGTGCCTTCTTTTTATTTATTATTTTTGGATTTCGGTCCAACTTTTTTTCTGTGTGGATCCGGGACACTTGTCCCGGTTCCCTTTTTATGTTTCAATTGTTTTTGTTTTGTAGGCAATCGGTGGACTCCCTTTGCTTCAGGTTCTGTTACACTTCCCTCCACTCTCAGGATCCGTGCTTACCCTCTGAAATCAACCGTCCTCTTCCAGGTTCTTCCATTCCACTCTAAACTCTAGAATTAGTCCTGTGAGGACACAGTCTGATTTAAGTGTGGGGTAGGATGCTAGAGAACCTTGCATGAACTTGATTGCCCTTGATTATGTTTTATGTGTGCCTCGTGATTCCATTCCAGTCTCTCTAGCATTAGAATGACTCAGTTCTTGATTTTTGATGTTAAGTTGTTGTTCAAACTTTCATAATGATGCTTAGACTGCTTAACCTAGAACTTGAGAACCAACTTGTATGCTTTGATGCTAAAATGCCTGGTCAGAACAGAATTTTAAAAATCACACTTGTAGTTTGTAGCCTTGATTGCATGAAAATGACCGAATCCGACTAGCAAACCAACTGTGAGCTTTTGATCCATTGCACGTAACTTGCAATTCTAATTCTTTCTGAGTGGTTTTCTGTTTACTTGAATGAGTTAGAATTTGCATGAGACCTACTCGAGACCACACGCTGACACGAGTTCTAGAAGGATAGGGGCACCTAGATTCAGCTACTAAGCCAGATAGCCTACCAAACAATAAAATCCACTAGGTTTAGACCCTTGAGCTTGGCCTGTTCTTTCGGTTCTATAATACATTACAGCCATTTCCCATTTCTTTCATTCCCCGTTGATCCCCTGTGGTTGTAGTTCTAGATTGACCTACCGGAAGTTGGTTTATGGTAACCTGCCTATAGCCATTAAACAGGTGGTCTTAGCTAATATGTCCAGACGTGTAAACCCCTCTAGCAACTAAAAGAAAATCGGCAAAAAAAAAAAAAAAAAATAGAAAGAAAGAAAAGAAGCAAGCTTCAGAAATAAGAAGAAAGAGAGAAGCAGAAAAATCAGAAAATAAGAAAAGTTTCAAAGTATTGTTCAATAAACCGTTCTTCTCCCTACAAATGGAAGAACGAAGTCAAAAGAAAAGTTCAAAAGAAAGCAAAAGAGAAAAAAAATCGTGTAAAGAAAAAGAGTAAGTGCTAGGTTGCTTGAGGGTATCATAGCACGAGCGTTCATCATTCCACCCGTGTTTGGTTAGACGGTAGGAAGCCATAGATTAGATTCGAGGGAAGTTAGTCGAAAGCTACACCGCACAAAGCCATCATCATTCATTCCCATCATCCATCTCATTATAAACCCGAGTAGTGTAGAATTCATTACGGTCCTAGCAGGGAAGTCCTTCTTGACTAGATACTCGTGTTGTCACAGTGGTGGAGATGTGGTCGAAATGCAAACCTATGACAGAATTCGGTAACAGAAAATGATCGAGAGTAGAAATACATCCCTAAACACAGAGAGTGAGAGTTCCCATTGTACTATATACATCCTGTGTGAGGAGTCTGGTCGGTCAGGTCAAATTCGTGCATAATTGGTTGCTAATTACCTGTCGTGTGCAGTTTATTAGCGAGACCAGGTAGTTTGGCTGATCTGTATGCATGTTAGGTTTCTTGTTCTAGGATCGATCTGTCTAATAATTCATTGTGTTTGGTTGAACTCCAATTTAATCGATCTTATCATTTATGAACATGAGCATTTCTATTCAGTTTGCTTGAGGACAAGCAAAAGCTTAAGTGTGGGGTATTTGATGACACTCGATTTGACGTGATTATCAGCCTCATTTAAGCGACATTTCTTTGCTTAAGACATGTTTTTTAGGGTAGAATAACGAATATTCAATCGATTGCCCTATCTCGTGCCATTTGTGTTACCTTGGCCCGTTTCGGGTCTATTTGATGGTTTTCTAGTGTTTTTGTGTTAGCACAGGTTTTTGCCGTCAAATAACGTAGCCATGGACGTGTCTAAGGCGTAGGAACCTCGAGGAATCAAACCGGAATCGATCAAAGGAGTTGATCAAGTTCAAGCCGAAATCTGCCCATTCACACTTGCATTTTCGGCGAAAACAGGCTTGCATCTTCGGCGAAATCAATAGTGCAAATCAACTGGTGCCGAGTCAAAGCATGTCTTCGGCGAAATCAATCAACTCTTCAGACCGAAATTCAAGACCAGAGAAATCAGCCCCTGAACTCAAAGGAATTTTCGCCGAAATTCTTAAGGAATATTCGGCGAAAATATTAGGCTGACTCGGCTAATTTAGGGTTAAGTATTTATACTTAACTCGGCGGCCCAAAAAGAGGACAATCATAATTAATCATAATACAACTTTTCAAGATCAGAATTCTCTGAGTTCTGGAGCGAAGAGCTGGAGTTCGAAGAGCCGGATAGAGATCGTGACGCCATCCCTTCCATCTCGGAGAACCGGAGCTAGGAGTGTAACTTACCGAAGATCGAAGTCTACCAGAGTCGTCTAAATTAGGTTTTTCAGATTCTTTTCTGTTCTTCCTTTGAATGATGAACTCTTTCCTTGTCTTTGTTTCTTTTGTAATAATCATAAGTAGCTAAACCCTTTAGAGCTTGGACTAGATGAACCCTAAGTGACCCAGGGCTTTAAAGCGGTCACGGATCGGCGGTGATTAGATTCGAAATTCAATCAGTTCTTTTTCATGTTTGATTCGTTCTTCATTGTTCATGTTTCTTGTCTGGATTGATCACCTAGATTAGATTCTGGTTAAGCTAAGGATAGAAGCGAACACTCGTCTTACTTTAGAACATCGAATTGAACAATTAACCTTATAATTGGAGTGTGCCTTTCGTAGGAATCGGTTAGGGTTAATCCACTGCAAGAGTAACTCATTAATCACTAGTAATCACACCAATTAATTAAGTCGTTGCGAGAGGCGACCGTACCCGGGCGGCTAGTTAATCTTGGTAGTTAGAACGGATAGAGCGAACGTTCGCCGGTCTTAAACCTAAGGGTAAGGAGTTATGGTGGTGTCTTAGTAATTGATTGAATGAGAATCGAAATCCGCTGATCTGTTGATTGCCAATGCTCTGGGGAACGAAGGGGGATACAAAGTCTAAGTTCGTCTGTCATTCTTGTTTTCAAACCCTAATTCCCAATCTGCTTTAGTTTAATCCTTTTTAATTTTTCTGCATTCCTTAGAAGTAGAAGTCGTGGAACTCACACCACGCACAACGTGTTTACCTTTAAGTATTTTGCTAGTTCTGAAGTAACCAATCATAGAAAGCCCTCGGAATACGATCTGCTATACGCTTTTTAGCATTAGTAGTTTTTATTTGGCTGAACCGCCCGCATAACAACGACCGGGGGGGCGGTCCACCAAATTGGCGCCGTTGCCGGGGACTTCTTTTGATTGTTCGAAAGAAGAACTGACAATTTATTCTTCTACTTTCCATCTTTCATTTTTCCACCCACTTCGATTTTACACTGGTTTTGTTTGTCTTTGTTATCTGTAGGTTTACAGGTGTATGCCTCACCGTCCTTGGACTCGCTCTCAAACCGAACAAGCTAAGATTGCAGGGAATCCAGACAGTTCTGCTACACCTCTACGATCACAGATTCTGAAGAAAGGTAGATCCATTCCATTCATCACTCCGATCAAGATCGAGGAACTGAAGGAGAGTTCTCATCTCCGTCTTCACCGCTCTTCATCGCTTCATACACCGCATCACTTTCACCACCTCCATCTCCTACCATGGGCGATAGACTACCACCAAATGGCGATCAACCGCCGCCACCACCACCTGCACAGAAGAGTCTAGCAGACTATAACAAGCCGAGCGCGACTAGCGTTCGATCTGCCATTGCCGTTCCGCGCATTGAAGGAGATCCTGACTATGAGATCAAGATTCCATTCTTGACCATGATCTCTAGGGATTTACAGTTTGAAGGCAGACCCCTAGACAATCCGTGCACTCATCTTGCAGACTTCCTTGATCTCTGCAGTACTTTTAAGAACGGAAACCTCGACAAAAACACCCTTTGTCTGAGAGCTTTCCCGTTCTCTCTAAAAGGCGCTGCTAAGAGGTGGCTTACTGGCAAACCACATGGCTACTACACTAACTGGGATACTCTGGCTCAGGACTTCGTTGAAGAATACTTCCCTCCGGCCAGAACAACTGCCATCAAGGACAGCATCGCCAGATTCTCCCAGAAAGAAGGAGAAAGCTTATATGATACTTGGAATCGATTCCAAGAACTTCTTTACACCTACCCTCATCATGGATTCGAGCAGAGGCAGTTAGCTGAAATCTTCTCTCGTGGACTTCGAGAAGACTCTGCCAAGTGGGTCAATTCTCTAGCTGAAGGGGATTGCACTACACTCACTCCTGAAGCTGCTCTTCTTCACTTCGCAAACTGTGCCTCCAAGTCAAGGAACTGGGAGCGACAATCTGAAGGATCAAGGAGCAAGCTAGATCTTGAAGCTACTATCAAAGCAGAGGTAGAGAAGGATCGAACGGGAGGTCAATCGGAGCTAGGACGGTGGAGTTATGGCCTTGACAAGTTTGGAAAAAATGCACCTATTCTGAAGGAGTTTTCGGCGATAACTCTAAGTTCTCGCCGAAAACTGTCATCCAATTGCAAACAGTGGAGTCCGGGAACTTTGAAGCTGATTTGTGAAGAACTTTTCGGCGAAAACTTCCAGAGTTTTCGCCGAAAATGTATGAAGGAATGCACGGCTGCCCGAGGTTTTTCAAGGGAGTTTTCGGCGAAAAACTTATACAGTTTTCGCCAAAAACTTGGGGCATTTCCAGCGCAATATATAAAGAGGAAGGAGGCGGAAATTAGTGGGAGGGATTCATTAATTTTACAACACACTCGTCACTCTCCTTTTCCTCTCAATTGCCAATCAACTCCTCTCTCCTCTCAACCAATCATCATCTCTCCTCCCTTTGTTGATCAACTTGAAGATCAAGGACTTAGTGAAGCCTTCCACACCTTGGATTGAAGCTTAAGAGCCAAGTTGCAAGATCCTCCATGGAAACAAGGATGGTCTCCTCTACTCAATTTCAGGTTTCTTCCATGGTTATGCTAGGCTAAGCTTAGGTTTAGTTTAGTGGGGGATGGATCAAGCTAGGATAGGTGATTGATTGTATGGATTGAGTTTCTCATAGCCATTTGTGTAAGATGACGATCCTAGACCTTGTGCTTTGTAGCCATTAGAGCTTGATTTGTTCTTTTGGTATTGTTTATGTCTTTCAATACATGAGAATGATTGATTGATGTTGATCTAAGGTGTTTGGATTGTAATTGAATGATTTGAGAGATTGGATTATGCAATTGCAACCATTTTGAGCTTGTTTTTCCTTGTTGTTATTTTATCAAACACTTGGTGTGCATTTGGTTTTATTTCAATTGAAGGTGGAAAGACCCTTTTGATTGCTAGACTAGTGTTTTATGATAGGCATGAGAGTGTCTTGCATCATTTACCTTGTGTTAGATGAATGTTAGCATAGAAATCAAGTGTTGAGCATTTCATTGAGCTAGTTAAAGCACTCCATTCCCTTTGTTCACATAGCGAAAGCATGGTGCATTTGGTTTAGGAGTAGAGAGTCAATTGTGCGAGAGTTCGTTGATTCTACTTGAGTGAATTGCATGGTCATTAGTTTACACATTGTTGCTTGAGATTCAATCCAGCTTTCATGAACCTTGAGCTTGAAGAAACCCCTTGCTAAGCTAAACTCCTTTCTCTCTTGTTTGTCAATTTTACTTGTTAGTTTTACCTTGTTTGTTTATGCTTTTGATTTGTTCTCTTTCAAAACCAAAACTCAATTTAAATGTTTAGACCGTTCATGAACTTTGTGAGTATTAGCTTATGAGAGGACCTCGTGGAATACGACCTTGTATGTTGTGAGTTAAATCTTGCACATCAGAGAGATTTAGCATGCGAAAGTATCTGTCTAATCCACTCCGAGGGACATCGGACCTGGCGAAAAGGATATGAGATTGAGTAGCCAAGTCTCATCCACGCCTCGCCAGCGAAGGGACAATCCCGAAGGACATGTAAAATTGTTTCATCAGTTTTTTTACATCTCGGACAGAGCTCCTCAGTAGTCATATGCCTATGTTTCCTTTCAACGTTAGTCAAGAGTTTGCCGTGAGCCACCAGCCATAAAAAGTACTGTATTCTGCCTGGACCGGGCCACTTCCAAACCAAGTTCCAATTAACCTCCTATCGAGGAGTCGGGCAATTGACCGCAATCTCGTATGCTGTACGGATAGAGAATTTACCACTAGTTTCACAACTCTAGATCCATTCATCGGCACCTTGATCACTGCTGGGGGGAATCGTTCCACTGATCTCATCAACCAACTCCTCCTCAACATACTTGCGAATGAGATCCAAATTCCAATCGCCGTCCGCCGAAACCATGCCGCTAACTGATGCCAGCATATCAAAGTTGTCATCAATATCCTGCACATTATCAATGAGTTTCGTCCCTCGAGCCAACGACTTGTCCAAAAGACAATTTCCTCCCCATTTCTAATGCTCGGCAGAGCTCTTTCAAGCATAAGCGGCCAGGCCTTAGAGATGCCTCTCCAGATTGCTAACTGAGCATTGCGATTTTTGGCCTTCAACATGCCATTCACCTCCTTAAAATATTTGCCATGTAAGACTTGAACCCATAGCAACTCTGGATTCTAGAAGAACACAAAAGCCAGCTTAACCGTGCAGGCTGTATTCAAGTGCCTAGCCAGACGCAGCCCCAACCCACCCTGAGTTTTAGGTTTACAGATATGCTCCCAGCTAACCAAGTGAACCTTCTGTTCCTCGCTTGTTGACCCCAAACAAAGTTCCTAATCCTCCGATCAATTTCCTCGCAAGTGTCAATTGGTAAGACTGACGTTTGCATAAAATAGGCCGGGATGGCCTCAAGAGAAGCTCGTGCGAGGGTAACCCTACCCGCCAAGGAAAGAGATTTCGCTTTCCATCCTGAGAGCTTCTTATCCAATTTATCCAGAATGCATTGATAAGTGCCAATAGTGGTTCGACTACGGAGAATCGGAACACCGAGATAACGTCCCAAATTTTGCGTCAGGGGCATTCCGAGATGGGCATCCACCTCCTTGCAGAGTCTCTTGTCTGTGTTTTTTGAACTAGAAAATGGATGACTTCTCCTTGTTAACTGCAAGGCCAGAAGCTTCGCAAAAAACAGCTAGCCGGTCAGCAATAACCTCAGCCTGCGCAAGAGAGGCACTACCACAGAGGATTAGATCGTCTGCATAAAACAAATGTGAAATAGGCGGCCCTCCCGGGGACAAACGGATTGGGCACCAGTCACCGATATCAACAGCTTCCTCAATAAGATGGCTTAGTCTCTCCATACAAAGGGTAAACAGAAAGAGGGAGAGGGGGCACCCCTGCCTGATACCCCGTCCCGGAGTGAATGAATCTGTCAACTCGCCGTTCCGAAGAACCTGGAATCGGGCCGAACGAACACAACACATAATTAGTTTGACAATATGAGCAGGGATACCTGTGGCACCGAGTGTGTCTTCCAAGAAGTCCCATCGCACCCTGTCATAGGCCTTCATGAGGTCGATTTTGATGACCATTCTCTTGAATCGACCCTTATCATGCTCCATGGTATGAATCATCTCCTGGAGCACAATGATATTCCCAAAATTTGTCATCCAGGGACGAAGCTCGCCTGATTGGATCGAACCCAATTATTCATATAAGGCCGGAGCCGGGTAGTAAAGCATTTCGTCACTGTCTTATATAAGACATTGCAAAGGCTGATTGGCCGAAGTTGGCTCATAGTCTCCGGGTGTGGCACCTTTGGGACCAAAACAATGATAGTGTCGTTGACAGCCTTAATCAAGTCAGGGTTGTCAAAGCAATTACCCACAAACTCGCAAACCGAGTTCCCAACCAGATCCCAATTGCGTTGGAAAAAGATCGGATAGAATCCGTCTTTACCCGGGGCCTTCAGGCGCCCCATATCCATAATCGCTGCCTTAATCTCCTCCGATGTGGGCGCTTGACCTAGAGAAGAGGCGCAATGACTATCGAGGCTGTCAAAACGGTGATTGAAGGGTTCCGAGGGCCCATTATCATCTGCAAACAACTCAGCAAAGTAAGCAATTGCGAGGGCATTAAGCTCTCCAGGCTCATCCACCCAATTTCCGACCGTATCCCGGAGCATAAGAATTTTGTTCGTAGCTCGTCGGCACAAGACAGATGTGTGAAAATAGCTCGTATTCCGATCGCCGAGAAGAATGAAATTATTTCTAGACTTCTGAACCCACATGGCATGCTCAACCCATAGGGTGCTCTCGAGCTCGGCCCTGCAATGAGTAATGCGAGAGGAAAATTTTGTCGGCGCTGACGAATTGGAGGCAACGAGTTCCAATTCCTCGAGATGTTGCTGAAGAGCGAGCTTACAGTGGTGGATAAGACCGAAAGTGTTCTTATTCCAGCTGCGAAGCTTCCCCGACAGCCTCCTCAAGTTATAAACAGCGTTACTCCGTGGTGACCAAGAGGGAAAGTAGCACCCGTTTGAAATCCGGGTGGTTCAACCAAGGTGCAAGGAAGTGAAACGGCTTCCTATTAGAGCGAGGAATCGGAGTAGCATCAGTGTACACAATAATGGGTCGATGGTCCGACCTAATTCGAAAAGCATGCTTTAATTCCAAAATTCGGAAAAGCATTAACCCAATCTGCAGAAGCTAGAGCTCGTTCAAGCCGTTCCTTAGTTTCACCACGGAACCAGGTGAATGGTGGACCTAAGAAGCCTAAGTCAACAAATCTGCAATCACTGACCAGCTCTCGAAAGGAGGCCGCCTGATAAGGATTGAAAGCAGCTCCACCTTCTTTTACTGCTAGTTGGAATATGGTAGAGATTAAAAACATCAAACAATAGTTGGAATATTTTAAAGTTACTGGCTGTGGGGTTCGAACCCACGCGCACTTATGTGCAGAAGATCTTAAGTCTTCCCCTTAACCACTCGGGCAAACCAGCTATTATGTTTTTCCTTAACTTGATTGTGTGATTATGAGCATACTCAAACGTGAAATACCATCGTTCATCATCCATGATGACTCAAACGAGTCGCTTTCTTCTCAAGATTTGTAGTCCCACCACCACCACTCTATAATTAAATAATTCAATTTTGGTTGTGATTACTCCCACCGACAAATTCTACTATGACCATCTCCAATAAGAAGTGACAAATTGCTATCTCAAATTGTCAAAGTGCAATTTATAAGACTCCGAAAAGGTGTTTTGCTCCAATAGTGGACAGTCTTATATATAAGACTTCACTTTAATTTTCTCATTAGTATTTATATATGGTTGATTTTTTTATCTTTTTCTCATAATTTTTTCTTTATTTATATGTAGATATTATTCATTAATTACAACGAACATTTTGATGTAATTTTTTTAAATTTTGACGTAATTTTTTCCCTGTTAACTATGACATCATCAATGACAACAAATCAATTATTTGGTCAAGTGTTCATAGATTATTCACATGCTTGAAAGAATGAGTTTTCACGCCCGGGTTGGCTGTTGCCGACGATCTCATCCTCAGACACTTCGACACAAGCTAAGGCTTCAAGCTCTAGTCCTATTTGGCCCTCGACTTGTCATTGTCTAAGAATTTGATGAGAGATTTTTAGAAGTAGAAGAAGTAGTGTTCGAAACATGTAAGAGGTACAAATTGTGTATGAATGAAATATAGTATATATAAAAAATTGAATTAAATGAATAAAAAAATTACAACTAGCTATTGGTGTGTTGGGATTAAAATAAATCTTTTGCTTTTCCATTTCATTTCTAGGTGCAACATTTAATTTTCTTAGTTTTTTAATATGACAAGTGTGGCCAATGGGTGGAAGCCACCTCAACCTCCACTCATTGGTGAGTGGATTTGGGTGGGTCCAGATCATTCAATGAAAAGTAGCACTTCGGCACTTTGCCCATATAAATTTAGCACTCAAATCATTCAATTCTAGCAATTTGGCAATTTGGCAATTTGGCACTTGCTATTGGAGTACATTTTGAAGCTAAATTTGGCAATTTGGTAATTTAACCCTCCTTATTGGAGATGGTCTTAGTGTCCTTATATAAGGACACTCTACTAAGAACCGTTAGATTATGAACCAGATCTGACGGTTTAGAATATATTGGATAAATTAGTAAATTTGGTACCTATTTAAATGATCAGGGTCTGTGGATCATTCATTAGCTCATCAAAGCATAAAAAAAACCTCTCCCTTCAAACCTTAATAGCCACCGCCGCATGTACTCTCTCAAGATCTCTTCATCGACCCACTCATCACGTGGCTGCCGCACCAGCAGACCTTTGATGAGCCACACGCCAACCGCCACACCACGCATGCCCAACCACTGCATGCCAGGAAAACGACGTATAGAGAAGCACTACAAGAATACGTTGATTTAACAACGGAATAATTACATTTTAACAGTGCTCATGGCTAATAAGCCCAATCGGTACTTTACGTTTGGATCATTAACAAATCAGTACCCACAGTCTCAAAAATAACTTTTCAGTGCCAGTCGTTTGAGAAATTAACACGTCCATCCGAAATCCAAATTCCGTCCATTCTCGCCGTTAAATTGCCACATCAGTTGTCCTATTGGGATGAAATTTGGGTCCTGGCCCACCAATTAAATCCTTATCTCTCCAACCGTTAGCATGTACCCGGAAAATAAATGCTTTTGTTTCGTTGGTTTAACCAGAAAGTTTCTTTGAACCAGAAAGTTTGAATTCCTCATTCAACTTGGCCAATGTTCTGTCAGCGTTAAGTTGCAAGAAGGTTACTAAGTTAGTAATTCTGTTTGCAATTCATCTGCAACTTTGTTGTTCTCTTGTTTCATGTTCAGAACTTCACCTTTGAAATTTTGCAGCATGGTAGCTTGTGAAATTGAATTGTTCATCTTCAGCACTCTCTTTTAGTGATGCTGTGATTTCATTATGAATTTCACGCAAAGATGAAAATCTTCTTTTAAGTTCATCTTTCAGGAGCATACATACCCCTTATCTAACCAAACTGTTAGCTCAGTATGGATTTCTCTTAGGTGCTTGTATTAAATGGCTTTGCATCTGATTTCAGCAGTAGATCATCAGATTTGTTGCAGGAGCAGATCAGCAACATTCTTTTGAGTTGATTCTAATAATTAATCTAACAAAACTGATTTATTTTGCTCAGAAATTATGGAATTTTTACCACGTATCCAGAATTTAGTATTTCCTGCTGTCAGGTTAAATTTCTTCAGAAAGGACAATTGTGACATTGCAAAAACTACACAGTACACAATAGATTCACCAAAATCCAACACACCGTGGCTATTATCCAACACCATTGTAGACTACCATCCAAAATAAGTTTTGGGATCGACATTAACGGCGAGAAACATCAATTTCGTCAGTAACAAAAGCCTAAATAAATCAACTACAGCAATCAAAATATGACATCCCCTTCTCTGCTGCAAATAATGATTATACATTCTTCGCCTTCTTCTTGAACGAGTATTCTTCGATGGAGAATCCACTTGAGTTGAATGATGGGTAGAAGGATTTGGCATGAAAGACGAAGCATCTGGAGTACTGTTGGCGATTTAGCTATAGGAGAGGACGGTGCTGGTATCTCATTTCCTCCAGCATCAGCAGAAGTACATTAAGCAACAGCAGCAACAACAGAATCCTATGGGCGCAATAAGTACCTCCAATTGAAGGTAGGATGACAATATGCAGACCAAGCTTTAGAGACATTATGTACCTCCATTCGTCTTGGACATATGGAAGTAGGTGACAATCGAGATAACTTCTGTTTCCCATATGAAGACGCTTCATCACTTTCGACCGTATGTCCTTGAGGCATGATAGGATATGCATTACACGAGCCTCTAGTATGAACCTATTTAATGCCTCACTGTGGTTGTTAAGCACCATATCACATTTTGTCGTAGTGCGATAGAAAGCCCTACTCCACTCGATTGTTCCTTCTTCTTTAACCATTGGTAGGGAGTCTCATCTCCTACTTTGTAACCCTCCCCTTTTCATCCATATAACCTTCCCATTCTGCCTTGTATGTGGAAGTAGTAACTCCCCATAAAAGGTTTTTAAGAAGTTGAGATCGTGTGAATTTCCCGCTGAAATTTACGTATAAGTGACGAACGCAATATCTATGCTTAGCGTTAGGAAACATATCATTCATCACATTGACCAACCCCTGCAAAAAACAACAACAGTTGTAGTATAAATCACAGCAGAAAAATTAATCACAACAGCAATTAATTACAGTAGCGACCATAGTTGTAGTATAAATTTGTGCAGAAAAATTAATCACAGCAGCAACAAGAGTTGCAGTATAAATCACAACAGAAAATTCACTTGTAACTTGATAAACAAAGGAGTTCAAGTACACTACATATTCCCTACATATTCCACCATTTTAGCTTAAGCAGATTACCTGATCATTAACAAAGAACCTAAGTACAAATCTAAACTACAAGTACACATAGTAAAGAATGAACAAAAGCAAACTTAACTATATCTAGATTAAAGGCCTAAAGCAATTACAATGAGCAACTAATCAGAAGCAACAGTTTAATAACACAAATTTAAAAGCACAAGCCTTTTGCTTATCCGACATAAATGTCTAATTCGGGTCGATGGCTAAGTCTGCAGCGACCAACGGCATGAACCATCCCCACGTTTGGTCACATTCCTTCTCGACAACTGCCCATGCAACAGGGTACATTGAGTCATCTCCATCAATGCTAACAACAGTTAGAAGCTGCCAACCGGGAACACCTTTCAAAAAACATCCATCTACTGCTATCACCTTTCGACATCCCGCCCTAAACCCATTTTTCATCGCAGCCAAACACACGTGCAGGAACTTGAAGGACACCGTCGACAAGAATCGCTCAGAACTAGGAGTTGAGAGAAAGTTGACTGAAAAACATCAATTTATAAACTTTTCATATAATATTATTTTAAAGAAAATAGGTTATTATAATAGCTCACGAATTAAAATTGAGCCGGCTCGTGAGTCTGGCTTAATGAGCTAACAAAACAAGTTGGCTCACGAGTCTGCTTAGCTGACCAACTTATTAGCTCAACCTTGACTCGTTTAGCTGACGAGCCAACTCGCTTACGAGAAGCCGATCTCACAAACAATTTTTATTGAAAAACAACCCGAACAAGTTCTCGAACACGACTTTGCTCATATACAACCTGATTTGTACAATATTCCAAATAGTTTTTTGGTAGTTTGTTATTATATTAACACAAGATCAATCGGCTTCCTGAATAGCTTTATGAATAAGAAACTTGCCCAACTCTCACCAATGTACAATGCTAGAACAATAACCAAAAGGCTACCTACAATGAATTACATCATATCATGTACATAATCTGCAGGAGCCTCAACTATACTATGTAATTCCTTTTGGGAAATCTGCAGGGAGAGGTAAAATTACATGGTCATTCTGAACCGGCATTGCATCATCCCTATAAGATTGAATCAGATTTCTAGTCTGCATCAGCTGTGGCTTGAACCTGTGCTGCATACTGCAAGTTCCAGAGAACATCCTCGAACGAAGGCCTTTCCGACGGTTCTGTAGATATGCATTTGCTTGTGATTGACACCACCATTGACAGTGACTCCTGTGAGCATGTGGTTAGCACAACTGGATCCACAATCCTTCTTCTTCCATCTTGGCTCCCAAAAGATGCCTGCAACATTTTCTCCCTTCAGAAAAAGACACAAATATGTATATATCTAAAGAGAGTCTCTTTTCTTATCTTTCTGGAAGAGTACCATTTCATTGAGCAGAAAAGTCTCCCCTTTCACAGTTACTATAGGCCCAACAAGTGATTCCAGCAGTATAAACCCGAAGTTGTACACATCATCTTCTAAGTCCATTCTGTAGCTACCCAAATAAAAGATAACATTTTTTGACCCATTAATCCCAATTCTTCTTAATATAAGGATGAGATAGCTCACAGAAAGGGAAAAGTTCATACCTTAACTTTGTTCCTTCTCCCTTTGCCTACAGCACAGATGAAAAAAAAAAAAGAGGTCAGTAGTTGTTGATTTGGTAGTAAATGTTGCAAAGAGTTCAAAAGTAATAAGTTCACCTCTAGTTTGTCAAAGTCTTCAGTGATGATGGGCATGCCGTAGTCACTTAGCTTTGCAATCTGGTGCTCATCAAGCAATATGTTGTTAGTCTTCAATCGGTTGTTGAATGTGCCCGGAACCATACTAGCATGTAGGAACTGCACAGCCTTGGCAACACCAATTAGAATGGTGAGTCTATCCGGCCACCTTAGCGCTTTCTCACGAAAGTGTTCTGCAGTATACACATGCACCATGTATAGCTGTTATATTCACCAACACCTGCCAGAATTCAAAGCCTTGGAGGGAGAGCTACACTACTAACCTGATAAATGGGAACGATAGTTTCCATTAGGTACATATTCATAGACGAGGAAGACTTTGTTGCTATCGTCTTGTCCGTTGCTGTAAATGCAGTGACCCAACAGACTAACCAGATGTGGATGGTGAAGCTTTGAGAGTAAGTCTAGTCTCACTTTAAGTTTTTGGATTGATTGTTTCTTGAGCAAAGTCACAGACCGTATGGCCACAAGGGTGCCATTCTTTAATCTACCTTTGTATACCTGCCCAAAGTTAACCAAAAGCTCATTCTTCCAATCCAGACTCCAGCATGGAAACTGCAGAAACCATTTAAGAATCTCATGCACTTTCTGATAATTTATTTTACCTTCCCGGTAGAGCCTTCACCCATAAAGGATGACGAGGAATTGAAGTTGTTTGTGGCTTCCTTCAGTTCCTCCAAGGGAAATACATGGCATGCTGGAGTACCATGTCTTACTAGCTTGCCTGTTTGAGAAATGAATCCTAGAAAATATACATACACAAGATGCCATTTCAAGAGTTCCACAGAGGAATCCAGATATGTAACAATTATCAAAACCATCATCCTAGAACTTACTTGCATTTGCCAGGACTTGAGAGGAAACAGCAATAGGTGGTAGCTGATCATTATCTTGCACATCCTTGAAATCTGTATTATTCTCAAGTGTTTTTCTAGGGAGACATGATCTGTAAATAAAGTAAACCCCACATGCTAACAGCCCTAGAAAAACCAGAGCTCCTCCAATGACAGCAGTTAGTATCCCTGCTATTCTAAACCGTGACTGTTTGGCTTCTTTGCAGTCTGATTCCTGCAGCTGATTTGGGGAATCAATGGATAAACAATTGCCACCAGATTTAACCACTCTCTTATTTGAATTACTCTCTAAACAAGCTGGGATACCACCAATTAACTTGTTCATGGATATATCAACAAAACCAAGCTTTGAGCCACAGCTGAGATGGACTGGAAGCGAACCACTTAGCATATTAGAAGCCAAATTCAGATAACTGATGCTTGGCAAGGAGAACAAAGAAGAAGGAGGTGTTCCTTTGAGGTCATTTAACGACAAATCCAGATGTTGCAGCTGATTCAACTGTCCAAATTGTGCTGGAACTTCACCTGAGAACGAGTTATTGCTCAAGAGAACATGGAGCAACCCTTTTGGAAATAGAGGCAAGTCGGATTCCAATTTGTTGTCTCTCAAGTCCAGTACACGAAGATTAGTCAAGGCATCCAAATCAGGAAGTTTACCCGTCAGCTGATTGTGGGACATTGATATAGCTGTTAAAGTTCTGATTCTGCAAATTGAAGAAGGAAACTGACCCTCGAAAGAGTTACTCTTCAAGCTCAAAATTGTGAGGCTTGATAATGAATCAAACCAATCAGGGACAGTACCGTTAAAGTAGTTGGCATCAAGAACCAAAGAATTCAGCTTGACCATTCTTGAAAGCTGAGGTGGAACTGAACCAAAAATGAAATTAGAACTCAAGTCCAGAAGCTGAAGAGAGTTTAGCCGACGAATCTTATGAGGAAGTGGACCCCAAATCCCCAAAGACACAAAGCTCAGAGCTTTTAGTGAAGTGAGCCTTGTCAAAGTGGTAACAAATGAATCAATAGAGAAAGTGTGAGATAGAGTGTGGTTGGGAACTGGGAATCCGCTGAAATGACCGAGCTTGAGAAGCTTCTTGTCTCCCATGATCTTGAGCTCTGTAATGAGGTTATTGTGACAGACAAGGGTCAAGTGTGGAGTGGAAGGCAAGTTACAGAGGTCAGCATTGTAGTTATCCCAGACGTTCAACAGTGGAGGGTACTCCAATTGCTTCCTGAGTTGAATAAGGAGCTGAGTCTGGTAGGTTTGCAGCTGAAGGGAGAGTGGAACAAGGAAGGAAGCCCAAGATAGGAATAACAGATTACAGGGAGACAAAATGAAAAGCAATTGCACAAGGAAGCAAAGAAAACGTTGATGATGAACATTGTAATCTATGTATACTGTATAGGAAGAAGAAGAAGGAGAGATGAAAGAAGCGCAAATTGTAAACTTGGTAAATGAAGGATGTGATTATGATGTGATGTGAGAAAAATAAATGAGGAGCAACAGTGGTATTCCGTCCTTGGGGCATTTATTATGAACAACAACAAGTAACCTATTCTCCTCCTCTCTTACTTACTTATTAGTTGTATTGTATGTACTATCAACTAACTGCTAACTGCTAAGACTGTTGTCTCTTTCCACGTGAATCTCGGTCTCGACGCCGCCGGTTCTGATCCCAAACTTCCTATTTTGTAATAATTTGAAGTAAAATACATACATACATACATGTCATCTTTGTGAATTTTAAAGCATCTGCTAAATGACTAGTTACAACATACAATGCTCTACTTTGGCTAGTTACAAAAATGCACATGGTTTTCATAGGCTTCAATTCAAAATTCTGCATTTTTTTCTTTCTCCTGCTAATCCAAAGAAACCCGCTAACATTTGAGACTAGTAAGCAGCGTAACAAAACGCTCTAGTTTGAGAGATAATTGATAGTCCCGTGCATATTAATTACCAACAGCAGCAGCATAACAACTCCTACTCCTACTCCTACTGTTGGTTAATTATTATCTTAATATTGGCAGGCAAGGCAACATATTATTAAATTATTATTATTAAATTATATTATTATTATTATTATTATTATTATGATGGGAATCTTACTGACAGAGTGGTCAATTATTCTAACTCCCACTTAATTTAGGATCTGCACCAAACTAATTAAGCAGGAGACCAACTACTGGTGTACTAGTGTGCGTTGGATAAGGGGTTAATTAAATCGCCGAATTATTACATAACAAATTAAGACTAAACATCCACAGTCCTAACAGAGATGAAAAGTGCATATGGGCAGAAATGAAATGAGCACTTATAAGTTGTGTACGCATTGCTATTTCAGGCACCCAAAAACCTAGAGCATGAAGCAAGAGTCCTCAAGTTAGTACTATCCTAGAGAACCACCGACACTGAAGGAAGCAAACTGGGATTTTGTTGCACCTAAGAAAAAACAAAAACAAAAAAATAAGGAGCATGATAGGATAGTAAGGACCAAAGGACAAGGAGAGTGGCCCAACTTCAGACCCTACACATCAGACCTTCGATGTATCACTCTCTGTCTTTCAATTAAAGGCACCTGCATGCCATGCATCCCCATCATGTCTCTCCCAATCCCAGTTACCACCTAACTCTTCTTTTTTGAGCTACACATTCTCAAGTTCAATAAACATTTGAGGTCAGTAATATCATTCATTACATACTGCAGATGCTTTTGCAACCTCAAGGGTTAGCAGCTAAATGTTATTATGACCAGGGAGAAACAAGCAGGATACAGCTGTAATTACACTAGCAATAGGGGGAAACATCATCAAGGTACAGCTATGACGTTTAAGTCTTATTTTGGCTTCAAGTCGTCGCCAGAAGAAGATTCCAAGTAAGAGATTACAAGATCAGCTGCCTTGCAACCAGATGCTATTGATTTTCCAACGGACAGGCCACCTTTATGATTACCTGAACAGTTGGGTATTCATTATAGGATATGAGAAAAGATATAAGGGTACATTGATGGAAGATGATATTAGAGTACCATTCACGCTTTAAGGCTTTAGCCTATCACTTGCAGAGTATCAATGGAAACCCTTTATAAGACACAGACATAAATAATATACAAATAGATATACATCCCAAACTTCAAGTCCATAAAGGGGCTCTACCTGCATAGAAGAATCCTGGGAGATTCCTTTCCATCTTGTCTATTGCTTCTAGAACTGATTGATAGTTACGTCCATAAAGGGGAAATGCTTTGCCCCAATAAAAATGACTGCCAATAGAATCAGTTCAAGTAGTAAGAAATTACTAGATACTTTTCCGAAATCTTGGCAAAAGTACGTAAATTTATCATACTTGACAAATGTGGGCTCTCCTTCCACTCCTAGCAGCTGTCTTAGATCAGACGTAACTATCTGTTTGAGATCATTCCTAAAACATAGTTTGTGGGCAGGGAGCCATTAGTGTCAGATACCAGCATAATCCCCAACACTTGCATACTTCTGCAAACAAAGAGAGGAAAGGTACTGAAGTTTCTCATACGTTGAAGCTTTTGCTAGTTCTTTGTTTCGACTTCCACCAACAAATGTTGTATAGAGATAGTGGTCATTTGGTGCACGGTCTGGGAACATCATAGAGGAAAAGAGAGTACCTGTGCAAGAGAATATGTGTGAACTAACATTTCGGAAACTAAACATGAACTTCTATCCGAATTGAGCATTACCAAGAGTCTTTAAACCATTCTGTTGCTCCTTGGATGGGATAAGGACCCCAAATCCTTCAAGTGGTCTCTTGACATTCTCCTTTTTAAAAGTAGTAATCAAGACTGAGAGAGGCAGATATTCAACCTGTTTCATGATAAAACCAGATTCATAATCATATCGTACGCGACTGAAGGGACTAGTGGGTATCAACTCTATAGCAGCAATAGTACCTCAGGAAGAAAATCCAGCGGAAAGATTTGGCTACTTTTCGTAATCTTCATGTCTCTCACACTGCATAAAGGTGCCTAGATGACAATGTTATTATCAGTATAGAATGATCTCCTGGAAGCTTCAAAACTGAATATATATTTGGACAGATCCTTGTGTCCATCCACAGGCACATGTTTTGAAGTTCAAAGGAGAAATTTCTTGAAAAAAAAGTCCATGTCTGTGAAATTTGAGGAACAGGACTTCGAACAAAATTCAAAGCACCAGTAAAGGGAAATAGGTATACAGTAGGAGAACAAAAAAAGATTAAGAGTGAAGCAGTACTAACCGTCATGATCACAGCATCGTAAGGTGAAACTGGGGAAGGCTTGTCAGCTTTAGATGCAAGAGAAACTGACCAGTTGGCTGAGGTTGATTTGGAATCGCAACTGTAAGCAAGTGACAAGACCTTGGATCCTAGTCTTAGCTCATCTTTCTCAATTTCTTTGCACAGTCTATCAGCAAGTGTCTAGAAACAACACAACATCAAGAAGCATGAAATGGCATCAGCATCCAGACTATACAATGAGAATACAATATGCATTTATTCAAGGTGCTAGAAAGTACACACTAATGACCGATGACTCTGAACATTGGGAAGGTGGAAAGTTGAGTGTCAGATGCTTGGCTACGTAAATCTTCCAAAAAACAACAAGCAACAACTGAGAATATTTTTCTCAGGCAGGAAAAGACCTGAATATATCTTCACCAACATAATGCAATGGGGAATGTTGAATACTTGAAGCAGATAAGAAAACTTCAATCTGAGGCAAGAAATAGCAGGAGAATTCTAGTTACCTGCATTCCACCAAAATAGGAAAATGAACCGTGTTGCTTTTTCTTTCCAGAACCTTTTTTGTCTCCAGCCCTATCCTTTTTAGCCGATAATTTTGCTTGAATTGCTCCAGCTATGATAGATCCAAACCTGAAAAGGATACATATTATTTTGATTCCATAACTCCTAATGTTTGCTGGAGAAGAACAAAGTGTAGAAAGAAAGAGTCCGAATAGGAGTTTTATTCCTAATATTATATTGTTTCTTAGTTAGGAAGTTAATATCTTATAGATATCCTAATTAAGGTAGAAAACCTTATAATTCTACTATATATACCTATGTAATCAGCCTTTGAGCATAATAAGATTCACGGAAAACCCTAAACTACATTTGATATGGTATCAGAGCCGACGGTATTTTGTTCTGCCGCCGGTGCTAATCCGCGTCTGTCATGACCACCGACGACGAGGATTCTTCTTCAATCTTTGACTCCATTCCTCCTCCTTCTACCTCTTCTCCTGCCACCTCGGCATCGACAGAGAGTATGGCGTCAAATCCTGACCTCCTCTCCGGAGGTCTCACAATACCGAAACTCAACGGTCGAAACTACCTCCAGTGGTCCAGATCAGTACAAATGTTCATTACTGGTCGAAGCAAAGGAGGATTTCTAACCGGTAAAACTCCCAAACCTGATGATGCTGATACCAAATTCGAACAATGGAATAACGATGACAACCTTGTTCGTTTTTGGTTGATCTCAACCATGGATTCGAAGATCGGGAACAACTATCTACTACATCCTACGGCAAAGTCAATCTGGGACCATGCCAAGAAAACCTACTCAACTACAGACAACTCTTTTGCCTTATTGGAGCTTGAGACTGAGATTTTCAATCTCAAACAAGGAGAGATGAACACTAATGAGTATTACAATGCTCTTTCTCATGCTTGGTTACAGCTGGATCACTACGAGACCTACGACTGGGATACCACGAAAGATGCTGAAACATACAAAAAAGCAGTAGAAAAGAAGAGGACCCTCCATTTTCTGCTCGGATTAAATCAGGAGTTGGACGATGCTAAGGGCCGTGTTATGGCCACGAAACCTTTCCCAGCCTTGGAAGAAGCCGTGGCCGAGATACGACGGGAAGAGTATCGCCGACATGTGATGCGGTCGGACTCCAAATCTGTCCTTGACGGGTCCGCTCTTCATACTGGTGTTTTGGCTTCCAAACCAGACCCCAAGCAACTCTCGTCAGCAGCTCTCTTCTCAAAGCAGAATAAGCCAAAACCGGATGATGTAGTCTGCGAACATTGCGGAAAACTTTGGCATACGAAAAAGGAGTGCTGGAAATTGCTTGGCGGTAAACCTAAAGATTGGAAATCAAAATCAGAACTACGAGCCATCCAAGCTCGTGCTAATTCTACGGCAATAGTTACCCAATCCAACGATGGTAATCAGTTCTCTGCAGGACAGAAGGAAGCTATTCAGAAAATGCTGGTTGAGGCTTTAAAGGGTGCTCAGCTGTCCACCTCGATGTCAGAAGGGTTCACGAGCATGTTTGCTCAAAATGGTACGATCTCTACTTCCTACCTTTCCCTTAGACAATCATCCCACGTTTGGATTTTGGACTCCGGAGCATCGGACACTATGACTGGATGCAGGGAACTAGTTCAGGATATGAAACCTTACCCTAGAGTTGCGGGTGTAAGGGTGGCTGATGGCAGCCTTGCTACAGTTGAGGGTGTTGGTTGGGTTCGGCTGTCCCAAAAGATCACTCTCTTCCCCGTTCTCTATGTTCCGAAACTGACCTGCAACCTTTTGTCCATTAGTCAGTTGACCTCAGATCTTAAGTGTGAAGCTAAGTTTGGATCATCTGGTTGTGTGTTGCAGGAGGAGGAATCAGGGAAGATGATTGGCAAGATTGAAGTGAAGGATGGTCTTTATGTGCTTAGTACTGGCGAGATGGACAACAAGTTATCGAGTGATAGATTAAGTTTAGCTCATAGTGTTACTAGTATTCCTGCTGCTAAAAAGGATATTTTATTATGGCATTTTAGTCTCGGACATCCGAGTTTTGTGTACTTGGAACGTGTCTTGCCTCAGTTATTTCGGAATAAAAAGGTTACTTTACCAAACTGTGAAGTTTGTCAGCTTGCAAAGCATACTCGCTCTACTTATTCCAGTATTGGTTATCGTCCTACCAAACCGTTCTCTGTCATCCATAGCGACATTTGGGGTCCTATGCGTGTTAAAAATCTGCACAACACTCGATGGTTCATCACGTTCATAGATGACCATACCCGCATGACCTGGACTTTCCTGATGAAAGATAAGTCTGAAACTGCAAATCTGTTCCAGCATTTCTATACTATGATTGATGCTCAATTCCATACCCGGATACAAGTGCTGAAAACCGACAACGCAAAGGACTATTTTAACAGCATCCTTGGATCGTTCCTCACTGAAAAGGGTATCGTTCATGCTAGTTCGTGTGTTGAGACCCCTCAACAAAACGGTATAGCTGAATGCAAAAACAGACATCTCTTGGAAGTTGCTAGAGCATGCATGTTTACTCATAATGTTCCGCAATACCTATGGGGAGAAGCTGTCCTCACAGCTACATATCTGATTAATAGAATGCCCTCTAAACCTCTTGGCTATCAAACTCCGAGAAAGATCCTCCTACAACAGTATCCTCACATCAGCAGCTTCTTGTCTGATCTACCGCCTAGAATATTTGGTTGCACAGTTTTTGTGCATGTCTCGGCAACTCATCGAAGCAAACTTGAACCTCGGGCAATCAAGTGTGTGTTCATTGGCTACTCCACCAACCAGAAAGGGTATAAGTGTTATTCTCCCTCAACGAAGAAACTATACAACACTCGTGATGTGTCTTTCTTCGAACAGCAGCCTTACTTTGCCCAAACTGGTCTTCAGGGGGAGTCGTCTACCACAGAATCCCAGTATTGGGATCTTATTGCGATTGATGCTCTACCCACAATACCACACGAGGTGGAGCAAGAGTCTAATAGCCAGGGGGAGAGTTCTAATGAACTTCTTGTGTACACTAGACGGAAAAAACATGCTGCCACAGAAACAGCCACAGAACCTGAAGCCACAGAGGATAAAGAAGAGGAAGTTTCAACTCCTCCTACTGATTTGGATGCCCCAATTGCCCACAGAAAAGGTGTGCGAACTTGCACCACAAAATATCCTATAGGAAACAGTGTTTCATATGACCGCCTTGGGGAAACTTATAAAGGATTTCTCACCAGTCTAGATGGAATACAATTTCCGAATAATGTTCAAGAAGCTATGAAGCAACCTCAATGGAAAAGGGCAGTAGAAGACGAGCTGAATGCTCTTGAGAAAAATAAGACATGGGAAGTTGTCAAACTGCCGCCAAATAGGCATATAGTGGACTGTAAGTGGATTTTCACGGTAAAGTACAATGCAGACGGAACAATAAAGCGGTATAAAGCTAGACTCGTAGCTCGTGGATTTACTCAGTCTTATGGAGTAGATTATGAGGAGACATTTGCCCCGGTGGCAAAACTAAACACAGTTCGAGTTCTTATGTCCTTGGCAGTGAACTTGGATTGGCCTTTATACCAGCTCGATATTAAAAATGCTTTTCTGAATGGGGAACTGGCTGAAGAGGTTTACATGAAAATGCCACCAGGAATTTCCACATTAGAAGATGGTAGTGTTTGCAGATTAAGAAAGGCTCTCTATGGGTTAAAACAGTCTCCGCGAGCCTGGTTCGAGAGGTTTACTAAGGTTGTTAAAGCTGGGGATTATTATCAGTGTCAAACTGATCATACTATGTTTGTAAAGCATGCCGGTTCTGGAAAGATATCTATTCTTATCGTCTATGTAGACGACATTGTTATAACTGGTGATGACGAGGAGGAAATTACAAGTCTGAAGAAGCAACTTGCTAAAGAATTTGAGCTCAAAGATCTTGGAGAATTAAAGTACTTCCTTGGAATCGAAGTAGCTCGATCTAAGAAAGGTATTGTTCTGTCACAACGGAACTATATACTTGATTTGTTGAATGAAACTGGTTTTCTAGGTGGAAAACCAGCTGAGACGCCAATGGAACAGAACAAAAAATTGAGTCGAGACGGTGATATTCCTTCAGTGGAGAAACACAACTATCAAAGGTTAGTTGGCAAGTTGATCTATCTTGCTCATACGAGACCCGACATAGCATATGCAGTTGGTATTGTCAGCCAACATATGCATAACCCAAACGAAGAACATATGGAGTTAGTTACTCGGATTTTACGTTACTTAAAGGGTACTCCAGGTCTTGGTCTACTCTTCCAGAAACACAGCACGCATGGCATTAACGTTTATACTGATGCCAGTTGGGCTGGTGAGCTCACCAACAGGAAGTCGACTACGGGGTATTGCACCTTTGTTTGGGGAAATTTGGTCACATGGAGAAGTAAGAAACAAGATGTTGTAGCTCGAAGCAGTGCTGAAGCTGAGTATCGAGCGATCTCACATGGTATATGTGAGGGAGTCTGGTTGGCAAGAGTTCTAAAAGAGCTTAGAATTGAAAGTGGGAGCCCTGTCAATCTTCTGAGTGACAGCCAATCAGCTATTAGTATGGTGAAGAATCCAGTTCACCACGACAGAACAAAACATGTTGAAGTGGACAGACACTTTATTACAGAGAAAGTGAGTACTGGAGTCATTCATATGGCTTACGTTCCATCGAAGCAGCAAACAGGAGATGTGTTCACCAAAGCTTTGTCTAAGGAGATGTTTGACAATTTTGTGTCCAAGCTTGGGCTGGTTAACATCTACACCATCAAGCTTGAGGGGAGTGTAGAAAGAAAGAGTCCGAATAGGAGTTTTATTCCTAATATTATATTGTTTCTTAGTTAGGAAGTTAATATCTTATAGATATCCTAATTAAGGTAGAAAACCTTATAATTCTACTATATATACCTATGTAATCAGCCTTTGAGCATAATAAGATTCACGGAAAACCCTAAACTACATTTGATACAAAGCTAAAGAGGTCGAAAACAAAAATGAAAACTAGCAATATGAATTAACGGAAAAAGTATACCATTGTTTAAGGAAATAAAGTATCGTGCACAAACAAAAGCCTTCGATCTACACAACAAAGCTTTTGGCAGATGTAGTTTTAACACTCTTAAGCACTAATGGCATAAAAGGTATCTGATGACATAATTTAAATTGCTAATATAAATAAGGAATGAGTCTGTTACTTGAGGAGAGAAAAATACACAACAATACACAAGTTCACATAAAGTAATTTAAGTACCTGTTCTCAAGATTCCACAGCTCAGGAAAAGAATGCTGCACCTGGTTCACGTAAGGGCAAGGTTTCAGAGCATAATTATCATATATGTAGGGTAAATGAGACAACAATAAGTGATCCATGTCACAACCCTACTGACCATATCCCAATAAAGAAGTAAATGAAACAAGTTGCAACATCTAGCACATTTTCATGCTGCTTACTCTCAACTTCAAGTATAACTATTCATTTTATAGCTTTGCATCTTTCCCATGCAGTGAAACACTTGATAATTCTTGTTCAAGGGTATGTAATTTCTCGTATTTGTGTGTCATCATGTGTGTCCGTATTGTGTCTCGTGTTCCCTAACAAGCATTGAGCAGGAACAACTTGTGCATGTTCTAGAAAGAAGTTACTCACCGAAAGAGACTCCGGATCACCTCCACTTGTGCCAGCAACAATAGGGTCAATTAAATAGTTAACAACCTTATGAGCAGAAAACAAAAGAAAGTAAGAATGATGATCTTGAGTCTCTAATAACTTGAAATGTGATTGATTAAACCAGTCGAAAGGAGTTGGTGTCACACGTAATACATACCTCTTCTCCAAAATGTCGCTGAAAGAACTCTCCGACGCTGCGAAGTGACACAAAATTGAAGAATTAGGTCAATCGAGGGAAGTTGTTCCTCGTTGATTGCTTAAGTTTATTATTGATCTAGGTATTACATATATACAGGTCTGGGAAGAAACCTTCCTTAATTAGACTTCTAACTACCATAATTAACCTATATACAAAAAAGGAAGATAAATACAAACAAGGAAAGAGAATAACTATCGTTATTCTCCACACTCCCCCTCAAGCTTGGTATAGATGTTGATCAGGCCAAGCTTGGACTTGAAATGTTCTAATAGATCTTTGGACAGTGCCTTAGTCAAGACATCAGCCGTTTGTTGTCGTGATGGAACATAGCTCACATCAATAATTCCTTGTTCCACCTTCTCTGTTATGAAATGTCTGTCTATCTCCACATGCTTCGTTCTGTCATGATGGACAGGGTTCTTAACAATGCTCAAGAGCTGCTTGACTGTCTGTGAACATGTGAACTGTATCATGTCCTGGCAAGTTCAGCTCTTTTAGGACTCGTTGTATCCACATAGCTTCTTGTATACCAAGAGCTAGTGCACGGTACTCAGCTTCAGCACTGCTCCTGGCAACTACAGATTGCTTCTTGCTTCTCCACGTTACTAGGTTACCCCATACATAGGAACAATAGCCTGTGGTAGATCTCCTAGACGTGACTTCACTCGCCCAGCTAGCATCAGTGTACTTGTCTACTGATCTGCTTGCACTCTTTTTGAACATTAGTCCCAATCCAGGTGTCTTCTTCAAGTACCTGAGTATGTGAGTAACTGCCGTGAGGTGTTCTTCTGTAGGATTGTTCATAAATTGACTCACTACACTCACTGCAAAGACAATGTCAGGTCTAGTGTGTGAGAGGTAGATCAGTTTCCCTACTAACTGCTGGTACCTTCCTTTGTCAGTAGGCTTCACTTCTTTTTCTCTGCTGAACTGGATATTAGGCTGCATTGGAGTATCTGCTGGCTTGCATCCAGTCATCCCAGTCTCATGTAGTAGGTCCAGAATATATTTCCTCTGAGATATCAGTAGCTCATTACTTGTTCGAGCCACTTCCATAACAAGGAAATACTTCATTTCTCCCAAATCTTTAAGCTCAAATTCTCTGCTGAGTTTTAACTTCAGTTTGCTTATCTCTTCATTATCATTCCCTGTGATGATAATGTCGTCGACATAGACAATAAGAATTGCTACTTTCCCATTGTCTCCATGCTTGACAAACATAGTGTCATCAGTTTGACACTGTTGGTAGTCATTCATGATCACAGTCTTCGAGAATCTTTCAAACCATGCTCTCGGAGACTGCTTAAGTCCATATAAGGACTTCCTTAGTTTGCATACTGAATTTGCTCGTTGTTCATGGATTATTCCCTCTGGAATTTCCATGAACACCTCTTCTGTCAAGTTTCCATTTAGGAAAGCGTTCTTGACATCCATTTGGTGCAACGGCCAGTCCTCATTGACTGCCATGGATATCAAGATTCGGACAGTCTTCAACTTTGCAACTGGAGCAAAAGTTTCTTGGTAATCTATCCCAAATGACTGAGTAAATCCTCTAGCCACCAGACGGGCTTTATACCTTTCTATACTCCCATCTGAGTTGAACTTTGGTGTAAATACCCACTTACAATCCACAGTTTTCTTCCCAGGAGGTAGAGGGACGATTGTCCATGTCTCATTCTTCTCCAAGGCTGCCAGTTCCTCAAACACAGCCTGTTTCCATTCTGGAATTTTCATTGCTTCAGCTATATTCCTGGGAACACCATCTAAGTGAGTGGTGAATGCCCGAAATTTAGGATTCAGTCGTCCATAGTGCACATACCTCTGGATAGGATGTCGGGTGCACTCCCTTACTCCTTTCCTTAGGGCTATTGGCCATTCCAAATCATCATCAGCTGGTTCCGCTTCCTCTACAGCTGTTTCGACTGTTTCAGTTTCACCCTGGTGATCATGAGTTTCGGTAGAGGGTAGAACCTCACTTTCTGGCCTCACAGTCTCACCCGGTTCACCTTCTTCAGGAATGTTGCCAGATTTCTTCCTCCTTTCATACACATTAATGATTTCTGGAGGATTTCTCCTTTCCAGCTGTTTGGAATTTCCCTCAGCACTGTGATGAAATTGATCGGCTGTGTTTCTGACATTCGGCACGACCAATCCATCCAGAGCAATGATGTTTTCCCAATCACGATCTTGAGCTTCCTCATACTGTACCCTCTCCCCCTGAAGCTCAGGATTGTAGTATGAGTGATTCTCAAAGAAAGTCACATCCATTGTGGTGAAAACTTTGCGGGTGATGGGCGAATAACACTTGTACCCCTTTTGCCTTGATGCGTACCCAATAAATACACATTTCTGGGCACGAGGGTCAAGTTTTGTTCGCTGCTGTTGTTGAACATGAATAAATGCTAAGCACCCGAAGACTCTAGGTTCAAGCTCAGACATGTATGCTTGTACATGTGGATGGGCTTGTACCAGCACCTCCTTGGGTGTCCTGTACTGCAGAACACGACTAGGCAGTCTGTTAATGAGATATGTGGATGTGAGCACTGCTTCTCCCCACAAGTACTTGGGTACATTGTTTGTAAACAGTAGGGCCCTAGCAGTATCTAGAAGATGTCTATTCTTCCTCTCAGCTATTCCATTCTGCTGGGGAGTGTCGACACATGAACTGCAATGTACAATCCCATTTTGAGACAGAAATGAACCCAAGACTGAGTTGAAGTAATCATGGGCATTATCTGTCTTGAGAACTTGAAGCTTAGTGTGAAACTGAGTCAGGATCATCTTATAGAACTCCTGAAATATGGCAGAAGTTTCTGATTTTTCTTTCATCAGAAATGTCCATGTGAGCCGAGTATGATCGTCTATAAACGTGACAAACCACTTGGCACCATTGACATTTTTAACTCATGTGGGACCCCAAATATCGCTGTGAATTATAGCAAAGGGCTGAGTAGGCCTGTAATTCATTCCAGAATAAACACTTCTTGTGTGTTTTGCCAGTTGACACGTTTCACATTGAAAATCCTTAGAAGTTTTATTCCGAAATAACATAGGCAACAATCTTTCCAAATATCCGAAGCTAGGGTGTCCAATCTACTATGCCATAACATCACTTGGCTATCAATACTATTAGTACTACTAGTAGCTAAAGCTCTACTCTTCCTTCCACTCGATCCTTCATCACTAGGGCACCCTTTTATGATGAAGAGGTCTTCATGTAGTCTACCAGTTCCAATCGTCCTCCCGGAGCATTCCTCCTGCAGGGAACAACGATCAGAACTGAAAACAGCCTTGCAATTTAAATCCCTAGTGATCTGACTAATGGAGATTAAGTTGCAGTGTAGGGTTGGAACATATAAGACAAGAAACAACTCAATATCATGACTGATCCGAACCCTGCCAATCCCTTCAACTGGTGATAAGCTTCCATCTGCTATTCTAACTCCAGCTTTCTTAGGATAGCATTGATAATCATCCAACACTTCCTTAGAACCCGTCATGTGATCAGAACATCCTGAGTCTATTATCCATTGATCACATGTTGTAGAATTTACAGAATAGGCAGAAATCTGATTACCTCGGTTAGCAAATAACCCTGAGTATACATCAGGAGGACTTGGCTGCGGTGGAGGTGCTTTGCTCATCATTTTCGAGAAGAGTTTCTCCAGGGCACCAGCTTGTTCCTTGGAGAATGGAGTTGGTTCAGGTTCCTTGTCCACCTGCTTCTCAGATGCAGCAACATGAGCACGCCTTCTCCTTTCAGATCGAGATTTCCAATCTGCTGGTTTTCCAATCAACTCCCAGCATTCGGCCTTCACATGCCACTGTTTGTGGCAGTGTTCACAAACAGGGATAGAGTCCTCATCCCGATCTCTGAGTTGAGATTGAGTCTGCTGCTGTCTGGCTCGTTGGTGGCTTCGGACAGCTAATGCAGAACTCTCTCCTTGGGATTTTATGTCAGGGATCATGAGTTGTCTCCTACTCTCCTCCCTCTTTATCTCAGCAAATGCCTCGTTGAGGCTTGGGAAGGGCTTGGTGCTCATGATTCGTCCCTTGACATCATCCAGATTCTGACTGAGTCCCAGCAGAAAATAAAGAGTCCTTTTCTTCTCTGTGTGCTTCTTGAAGCGTGCTTGGTCAGCTGGTGTGTCCCAGACTTGATTTTCATACATATCTAGGTGAAGCCAATAGCGTCCTAGTATGTTGAAGTACTCCGTGACATCTTTGTCTCCTTGTTTGAGGTGAAACAGTTGTGTTTCGATCTCAAATAGGCTGAAGAGTTGTCGACAGTTGAGTATGTGGTACGGGCTGCCTCCCAAATAGCCTGAGCAGTTGGTGAAGAAGATAATTCTCCCCAATGTGTGGCATCATGGAATGAATCAGCCAAGTACGTACCAAGTTATCATTCTCATTCCAGTTCTGGAACTGAGGGTCTTCAGGATCAGGTTGCTTGACTGCTCCCGTCAGATACCCTCCTCGGCTCCGACCAGTGATATGCATCTCCACGGTCTTAGACCATTGGAGGTAGTTCTTCCCATCCAGCTTATGCGTGGTGAGGATTCCAGCATAGTCAGCTGTTGCAGGGGCCATGGTGCTCGAGGATCCTCCAGATGCACCTCCCACAACATTCACAACACTGCTACTGGTGGCTGCTGTTGTCATGGTTGTAGACTAACAGTGAAGATTGTTGATTTAAGAAGTAGAAGAAGAAGAAGAGCCAACCGAGAATAGACGTGCGGCGGCGGAAGAGTTAGGTCAGAGAAGGCTCTGATACCATGAAGAATTAGGTCAATCGAGGGAAGTTGTTCCTCGTTGATTGCTTAAGTTTATTATTGATCTAGGTATTACATATATACAGGTCTGGGAAGAAACCTTCCTTAATTAGACTTCTAACTACCATAATTAACCTATATACAAAAAAGGAAGATAAATACAAACAAGGAAAGAGAATAACTATCGTTATTCTCCACATATATGCTAAAAACATTAAGGCATACTCCAAAGGAACTTGATTAATAGAAAAATTACAAAATGCATCAAATTCAAACAAATCCATGAACAGATTGATGACCTTTCTGCTGCATAAGCATCAAAAGTTTTTGAAGGATCATTTTTCTTCCACAAAAATGGTTCCAGGATTATCTGAAACTGTAATAAGAGGATAATGGATCAGTTTCTTTCTTCGAGGGAAGCATCAGATGAAATCTTCGGAAAGAGCAATAGTACCAAATGAAAATAATCAAATTTTAGTTCTTTACAAGTAACCATGTAATATTCTATATTGTTCATCAATATCCAAAGATTTCTGAAAAGTGAAAGTTCAAATCTTAATGTTCACCAAAAAAGCTTCAAAAACAATTGTCAATGACCCCATGGAATTTATTGACACAAGGACAGTTGTGCCAACGTACTAAAAAATAGTTAGGTCATATAGCAAGTGTCAATTTCAAATAACATATTTCCCAGAGGTAATTGGATTGTCATGTAAAGTCTTTTGCCATACCACAAGTCCCAACAACAGTAAACGGAACCATGTAGATATTTTCTCACGTTATGCAGCAGATTGCACAGACCTTTGATTTCGTGGAAAGAATGCTACTCGTGATCAAAGCAATGGGATTTGTTGGGACCTGGCACAAGAACTTAAGTAGAGTTACTCCAACAGTCCTTGATAGTTGTTAACACAAAGAAGGCTGCATAGTATATAAGCCACGGAATAAGCAATGAAGGATCAATGAATTACCAATACTGGCATCCCATTTCTTGCAATATACCGTTTGTTCTGTGAAATTGGCTGCAAGAGTAAGCAGAGGTCCATCAAAATATGCACAATATTTCAGCATGGGAACAGCTCAATGATGTCATAATCCAGATAGGACTCAAGAACAGCTGAACAAATTTAGGGTTTCCAGTTTCTTGATTTTCTTAAGTAGCTAATACAGGGACTGATATGCTGAAAGTAAGAGATTTTGGACGATACAGAAAAGATCTTACAAATTGTTGCGTTTCTCGAAGCCCGAGTTGATCAAGCAATGTTGTGACCTCCATGTCACTCTCGGTCTGGGGAGCAATCAAATGGACATAAATTAGTACTTGCCTACTTCCACAAATTCATTAAAAATGACTGAGCATGAGGTTAATAATCAGAGAGAAGGTTGAATCATTATTCACAATAAATATAGTGTGAATCAGTTAGTAGCGGAACAGGAAAAAAATATAAGCAGTACCATCGTATTCGCCCCCTCGTCCCAAATGAAACCATCTTGAGAAACACTTCTCAGCTTCCCTCCAGCTCTGCCTTCAGCTTCAAACACGGTAACATCATAGCCGTTGGATTTCAACTTGTAAGCAGCAGCCAGCCCACTTCACACAAAAAAGCAAAACACCTCAACAACATCAGAATTCAAACCAATGGACACGAGAAAACCTCGAGAAAGCAGCAGTTTCACGGAAGTTTCAATTCTATCATTCACCACAGGGGAAGATCATAAAGTCGTGTGAGTAGAAAGCATCTTGGAGCAACAGAAACAGCTAGTAAAATACCTGATGCCGGCGCCAACAACAGCAACCTTCCTCCCCGGAGAAGCTGAGAATGAGAATCGAAAGTAGTCGGTTAATCCAAACAAGGAGAAATTGTGAAGCGGATACATGCAATTGAGTGTTTGTGTAAGTAGGAAACAACAAAGGAAGCACAGAGACTCACTTGATTGGTCCTTATCTTCTTTGGTAGCAGCTGAGCCCATCCGGAGATGATATTTCAGAAATTCGGTGGGAAGTGAAGTGAGTTCCTACTTTCCTTCCTTCCTTCCTTCCTTCCTTCCTTGTTCAGATATCTTTGTTGAATGGGGGTAGTAGATGAGTAAACAATCAGGGGACCTGTTGGCGCTATGGTCGTCGATCGGTGTGCATTTGTCACTGTCTGTCAAGTCAAAGCGGCAAATTGGGCTGTAATGTGAATAGTCCAGTAATAATCGTGGATATTGAGCTCATATACTTTAGGCCCATATAAGAGGTTTAGTCAAATTCATTAGGCCCGTAGGAAAGGTCTTGGTCTGTTCTCCTACTTTACTCCTTGGGCCGTAATGATGTTTGTTATCTCGTAAAAAGGTATAATACACACTAGTCTTTTGGTCGGCCGCCGTTGGCCGGTTCAATAAAGTAAAGTATGAGTTTTTTTTAAATAAATTGGTAAAAAATATTGAAAGTAATTAATAAAAAATTGCAAACTATGTATTTGTTATGACCTATTCAAATTACTTATTTTAACTATGTATATCAAAATATGTATGATGACCAAATCATTATAAATTATTTTATTGATAAGTCATTAAGTTGCTTCTTTCAACCCAGTTTAGTTATGTAGTTATATTATATGATTTCAAATATTTATTGTTTAAAGTGTAATAACTAAAAGTATATAGTTATCTCTTAATATTACCTATTTTTTACAACGAATATCCACTTAATTGTTATGAAATAAGGATTCAAAAAAATTATAATTAAATAAAAAATATTAAAAGAATTAATTTATTGAAGCGAGAGATTAAATAAAAGAATTAGCATTTTTTTACAATGTGGGTAATGAATTTTTTATTTAATTTAAAAATCAAGAGAGATAAAAAAATATGCAAAAAGGTTAGAAGGTGGGTACTAATTAAAAAACATTAATAAAGCAAAACAAATAATTATTTCATTAAGTAATTAAAAATTATTCTATTGGTTTAAATCCTAAAGCGAAGTTTGGATTTTGGTACCCACTTATTAAAATCCTTAGTATATAATATAGATTTACATTCTTTTACTATTCAAAGTTAACACAATTATTTCTTTATTATATTTCAACCGAATTAAACTTTCATACTATTCGCTCCTTTCTGCTGCTTCAATTCAAGCTGGATTTGTCGAATTCTGGTGAAATTGTTGAGTTCCATATTTTTTATATGACAAAACGCGCGTTACGTTAAAATCCAATGAAATGAATCTCGCTCCAACCTCATTTTCATCTCAAAGACGGATATCAATTCCTTTTCATGTGAGGCAGAATTGTCAAATTCATTTCATTTTTGTACGAGCTGCCCAATTTGAACTTTCTTCTTCATTGTTGCTTCATCTTCTCCCCTTACTCCCCTTATCCTCCGCCATTTACATCCCTCTTGTCAAATTTCAGCAAAGGCAACATGGATAAATGGTAGCATCAACAACAAAGATGGGGAAATCAAGCTTCACATTCCTGACGAGCCTTGTATCATGAATGACGGTAACAGAGGACAACATGGTCAGTGATGCGAGCTTGTACCTACTTGAGATCAAGAAATTCTCTACGCAAAACAGTGGAAATCCACTCAACGACAATAGAGGCGATGGGAGCAACATTCATCGTGATTTGATGAAGTGTGGATATTTAACGCAAGGAGACTAGGAGGGAGAGAAGGGTAACCATGCACCCATTATTTGTCAACTGACTTACTAAAACCAAATTTAAAATAAGAGAAGGAACATGAAGAGTAATATCCTTAGTTGACACAGTACCAATCCCATCAACTTTCAACTGTTGTCCATTTCGTAACGACAATGGCAAGATTATTCACCGGAACACAATTACGAAATAAAGACAAATCTCCAGTCATATGATTAAAAGCCATTGAATCTAGGTTACCAAGATCGAGTATTACCTATTATACCGACAATAGAAAAGGCTGCTTGGGGAGCAGCTGGTAGCACCCGAGAGAGGGCCTCCTGAACCTTTGCGTCAATGAATGGAGTACTAGTTGTAGCCAAAAAAGGAGATCCAGCGAGCAAGTTAGACGAGTCAATTTGGAAGGCTGATGAAGAACTCATGGAAGCACGACGTGCAGCTCCACTTTGCAAGGTAGGGCAGTCCAATATGATATGACCATGTTGCTTACAATAATTGCATAGATTGCGCTGACGACAATGCGCAAAGGTATGCCCAATAACTTGACAATGACGACACTTCACATCCGTAGTAGGATGACGAGACGATGCTTGCGATGAGTTCAATTGTTCAAAGAAGACCTATTATGTGTCCGAGCCGACAATGTCGATGAACTTGTCCGACTTGAGCTCGCAGAAAAGTGACCGACGACTGCCTGCCACAAAAACCGTACCTGTCTCGATTGAAGGAGAAACACCATCAAGTTGAACCTAAGTGTGGAGACGAGTCTCAACATGAAGTAAATCACCCAATATTTCGTCCATGTCAATAACATTCTTCAAGATAGCTTGCAATCGGACAACTTCGAATTTTGGTCGAAGTTTCATAAGAAACTGAAGCACTCGAGTATGACGCCTCTCGGCCAAAACTTCCTCGCTAGTTGCGGCAGATAACATAGGCGAGGATAGAGGAGATCTTGCTACGTCCAAAGATCGAGCGTTGCAGTATATAAACTATTAATGTCTCGGTCGCTTGAGTTAACTTGGCAAGTTCGTACTCAAGTTCAAACAAACGAGAGGCATTTGCCTTAGCATATAATTTCTCAAGATGAATCCATATAGCCGTCGTGGAGGTAAACGTCCGAAGAGTAAGAGCGATTTGTGGTTCAATCGAATTAATAATCCAGCTAAAAACCTTAGCATTGTTTGTGCGCCACATATCCAACTCCTTAGTGAATTTATACATGCCAGTAGCATGGCCTTCTTCTGTTGCTGATTTAGTTGCTGCATCGACAGTTGTCGTCAATGGAGTAACCAGGATTGGTACACGGGGGGAGCCGAATTGTAAATAAAAAATTGGTGCCACCGGCAAAACAAAATTCTTCAAATTTGGATAATAGTAGAAATTTTTTATTCATCTAATACTAAGTAGAAATACACAATAAATATTTTGATTATAGGTTGCTTAACTAGTAAAAAGATAATTATATGTGCCACCGACAATTTTTTGTCAAATTTGGATCATTTATGATCAAATATTTTAATTATTATGTACTATAAGTAGATTATGAGTAACTATTACGTAAACTTTAAGACAACATTTCACCGAAACAACGTAGTGGGGGAGCCAAACTTCGAATTTCCCGGCGCCAAATTCCGAAAATACAAAAAAAATACATGTAATTTTACACTCGATACCGGGGGAGGGGGCGCCGTGGCTCCCCCCTTGGTACCGCCATTGGTTGTCGTGATCACCGAGAGAGCCGAAGGGTGAAGTTCCGACGTCGTGCCATGTAAGCAAGATATTAAACCATTCCTAGCAACGAAATACCTGAACTGAAATTCCCACAACGAGTAGTTCTTCCAATTGAAAGAAATCGCCACAGACTCTGATTTTTCCTCAAGCTATGATACTATGATAACGAGTTAAGCGGGAGATAAACGAGATGCGAAAACAACAATATAACGTGATTCCTCAACAATGTGTTTAGTGTTAGTAAACACTATAAGATCCATTCAAAACCCTCTCCCAACAACTCGAGTTATTGAGATGCAACGGTTCTTGACATTTAGTACATCCATGAACCAAAGGAGAACCGATATTACTCCAGAGTTTGTACAATTACAAACTAAATCCCATAACCTAAACTCCTTATCAAATGGTGTTTATTAACCCTATCGGTGGCCATAAACAAGCCGAAACCAAAAACCAAGTATTACGCTAACAAAACATAGATTCATTTCTCTATTTCACATACATGACCAAGCCAACACATAGGTTGGTAAATATAAAAAAATCATGGTATCTTACTGTTTAATTATAAAGAAAAGAAAAGAAATGTTAGCACACAATTGTGAATTTAGGAACTATTCCTTAATCAGGTCATGATGGCCAATGATTAGTTCTTCATTTTCTTAATTCGAATTTGGTTTGGTGGTCTTGCCAACTGAGATAACTATCAATTATCATATCTTATAGCATTCATCATAATCCCATCAAACCTTTGTATATGTATTGCGTCTCAACTGGGCTAAGCCTAACAATTGCCCGCAAAGTATTATAATTAACATGCTAGAATATTCATCATCATAAATTCAACAATCATTTAGTTAGTTTTTTAACACATAATTAGCTTAACTATATTCGGTTTCTTTAATTAATCAACTTCCAACGAGCCCCCAACTTCTCCGGATGGAGAAAGGTGACATAAAGATTATTATGTCTCTTAGACATAATCCTTTCTAACCACTAGATTATAAGATAGATCTAAGGCCTGTGAGACAAAAGTAATATTATAGTGCATTTATTACCCTTATTTAATTATTTTTTCTAATTTAATGTAATACATTTTTCCGTCTAGTAATAATCCCTCATCTATCTTCATCCCCACAACTCTTAACACACTAACTATAGGATTGAGAGAGTCCTTTTTTTCCTAAATAGTGATTGTTATCTTTTGTGAACCAATACATTAACAAAGATCAAATACTAGTATTTTGATGATACTAGTATTGTAATAATATTAGTATCAGTTCATTGAAAAATTCGGTGGAAAAAAGTTCAAAGTACTAGTAAACCCATTTTTATGTAACTCAAATTTCAAACCCCAAAGGTCCAAACACTAATTTCAAAGCCATTACCATGAATAATACTAGTATTGACATGAAATTATAAGCATTATAATTTAAAGGGATAATAGGTCGGGAGGCCCCTATACAGTATATTATTGAAAGATAACAAACACGCCCCCTACTATTAATTGCACCAAACAGACCCCTCTACTTAGAACATATAACAAACAACCCCTTCCATTATATATGTGACAAACGCCATTACTGAATTGGTGACACAGTTGCACGTCACTAACTCGTAGGTTGTTAGAGTTTACAAACCAGCCAATTGGAATGTCATAAACCCTAAATAGATTGGATTATCTGTTGCTAATAACCCTGAGTTAAAACAGAGCCGTTTAGGTTGTTAACATTCCAATTGGATGACGTGTAAACTCTAACAACCTACGAGTTAGTGACGTGTCAATTGTGTCAGCAATTCAGTAACGTCGTTTGTCACATTTGTAACTGAAGGGCTTATTTGTTATATGTTCTAAGTAGAGGGGCCTACTTGGTGCAATTAATAGTAGAAGGGTTTGTTTGTTATCTTTCAATAGTACAGAGACCTCCCGACCTATTATCCCTAATTTAAATTACTAAGACCAATACACTTGTATTTAAATCAATACTTAAAAATATACTAGTATTTTAAGAGCACACATCGTAACTTTCACTATATTTATCAAAACAATTAAACAAATAGTCTTGGATTCGACATGTTATGAAAATACTAGTATTAGCATACTAGGTATGTACTGTGAATACAACTGAATGATGAGAAGTGGCCAACCAACGGTAGGATTTGTCATTTGTAGGTAGGATTAAATTTTTAGTTAAATATAATGATTTTTGAATTAATATTAATGAAAAGATAAATGTGGTGAGAGAAAAAAGGTAATAAATAATAAGGAGAATAATTTATTGCGGTTAATTAATAAAATTAATTACCTTAAAAAACAAAAAAATAAAAAATAAACCAAGGCTCCTGATTGGTTTATGTTATCTTGACATAATAATTCTTATATCATCTTCCTTTCTCGGCCTTTTCACCAAAATAAATAAAAAAATTAAAATATTTACATAAATAAATACGTTTTCAAACTATGTACAAAAGTAGGGATTTTCGCCCAACTTGTAGGAAATTTTTTCCAAGAATTAGGTGAATTCACCCAGAATATGACGTGAATTGGTCTGACCGGTCTCCTAACCGGTCAGAAAAAAATCAGATTTCGCCCAATCTGTTTCCTTCCCCATTCCAAATTTTACATTTCAAAAGAACTTTGCAAATAAGCCACCCGATTAAATAGTAATTATAAAATGATCACTAGGCTAAATAATTTTGTAAAATAATCATTGAAGTTTGAATTTCAATAATGAGTTTGTTCTACCGTGATCGTAACTAAACTGAATTCGATCCTTACTCGCGAACTTGTCGTTGATTAATTCTTTAACAAGTTAACGAACCAAATTAAATGAGTTTTTTTATAAAAAAAAAAATTAAATGAATTAACGAATCGAGCTCGCTCGCTCTTCGAGTTGATCAGGTAGACTCGAACTCACTCATTTATTATCGAGTTGGCTCACGAGCTATCTTACTTGAGCTAACTCGTAAATAAATTTAGCTCGTAGCCGGCTGGAGTAAGATAGCTCGTGAGCCGACTTTCTCCCAAACTTGTCTTTTTGAAATTTGGGAGGGGTGGTAGACTTTTGATTATAAGCTAAGTTAGTTAAGTTAAGTTTAGCTGATTGTATGATAATTACTTATTTGCTTTAAAATCCTGAACATATTAATATGATGCCATGATTATTAAACTAATATTATGGAGATTTGGAAAGCAATTAACTTGGCGGCTAAGCGATTTAAAATTGCAATGATTGAGGACTCTGCAGTACTGATCATCAACATATATATAATTATGGTTCAAATTTTGAAGTGCCCGATTGAAATACAGCCTTTTTTCAGACCAACTTAATTTGATTATGATTTGTCAATCTTTGGTTGGGAAAATTGTGGATTAAACAATCCATATAAAATAAATTGTGGGGTAGTTAGTTGGGGAAATAGTCTGTGTTTAGTTGGGGATTGGGTGTACATATCCTAACACTAATTCAAAATTCTTCTTACTAAAGTTAAAACACAAATATGATAAAATTTTAGTGTTAAAGTATTGATATTCTGGGGTGTCAAAGTGTTCACCATTTACCAACATTATATGCAATGAATTAGGATACTCAGTAAAAAGTCTCAATGTTACGTAGACATACAGATACCAATTGTGTTGTGGATGGGTAGTGCATACTATCTTCTTCACTCCATTAAATAGGAATTGGTGGGAAATCAATGGACAGACAAGTATTGCATTTTCCCATGCATCTACTTTTTGGGAAGAAAATGGTACGCCCATACCACAGTACAAATTTATGTTTTATGTTTTGCTATGTGGCTGCCTAGTTTGCTACGTAATCGATCCTTCATATCTGTACCAACAAATGTGTTATACTAAGTCAAATTCTATTCTAAACATAATTGCTGCTAACTAGCTATTAATGTAGTTCCACTTTCACATGTGCTGCCACCTCTTGACTACAGGCACAACCTCAATATAACTAACTCCTTTTTGTAAAGACTTTCAACTCCTATATATAGTATTATTACTAGATTTCGAATGCAAACGCCTTCCTCAAAAACCTCGACATGATTGAAGAAAGGCAAGAAATTGCCAACATACGCCTATTCACAGAGAAGGCGCAACTAGCCAGGAGAGTCAATGCACACCTCAGACCACACCACCTCCAGCAAGGTGATCTGGTCATCTGGAAGGTGTTTCGTCCGATCCCTTAGCATGGAAAATTGAACGCAAACTAGGAATGACCATACAAAATCAGAGAAGTCACCCGCCCAAGCACATTCAAATTGGAGAACCTTTCAGGAGATCCTACCTAAAAAACTTGGAACGCTATGCACCTCCAGAAGTCTGAGGCAAGAATAGAGGAGTAGTGTAACGACCCAAGTCTGGGTAGCTTCTGACTTGGGTTGGATTTCGAAGTTGGGACGAAAGCTTCGTTAAACCAAATGGCTGTCGTAGTAGTATGACAACGCCTGTTATGGATAAGGATGCAACGGACGTTGCAGGTTCAGTAACAGTCGTTGTAGGGTGCTGATAATGGGCGTTATAAGAAATGCAACAACCGTTATGAGCGCATGCATACTTAATGGTATTTAAGGGTTGATAAACAGGATTTGAGATAATAGAGGAAAAGGAGAGGCGGAGCTGTCGAGCTATAGAGAGGAAAAGGGTTCTAGAGGAATAATGAAGGTTTGTAGATCAACTGTTGAGTATCCGGTCGAGGTTTCAAGTGTGGAGGCCTTCTTGGATCGGTAAGTGGATCTTGTCTCGATATTCCTCTATTCAATCTATTCTGGGTTCTTATTATTCCTCTTCTGGTTGAGCGAGGTAGCTCGGGGTTTCAAAGTTCTTGGAATGGCAGATCAAGAATCAAATTCGTGCTAAGGGTTTCATCGGTGTAAGGTGAGAGTTTTACGGTTTACAGTTACCTCCAGCTTGTGTTTATCAGTATGAGTTTAGGGATTTGGTTTGGTTCTTGATTTGTTTGTACATTCTTGTGACGGGTAATCGGGTCTAGCCACTAGATGGCTAGACGGGAGAGGGATAAGGGTAACCAATAGGTATTAAGGGTTTTGGTTCTAGTTAAGGCCAGAGGCCAGGTGATGTGAACCGCCACAACCGTGGGAAGACGACCCTAACGACCGCAAGTTGATCTCCTAGCAACGTGTTGAATCTATGGAACCGTGATAAAAATCAGACTTTGACCCACTAGCTATAAAGAGCTAAGATTTCTTGTTTGGATGTACTTGGCATCTTCTCTTCGTAGCCCTTGTCTTGGATGGTCAGCCATCCTCCCTTGGAGCAGTCTCAGGTGGTGGCCTGATCATAGCTCCTTGCATGGGCTTCCACGGATCAGCATCCATGGTGTGCTCTTTGATGCTCCAGCCATGCATCCCTAGGACTAGGTCTAGCTCCATCTTCTTTCGTCCTTCTCCAACTCCAACGAGGCTTGTTGGAGGTTCATCCCAGGGCCATAAGGATTCTAGTGCCTTTAGAAAATCCCAAAAGGCACAGGCCAATTGTTGGGGGTAAAAGTCCGATTTCCATCCCGGTGCCATACATTCAGCTCGTTGCTAGGAGATCAGCTTGCGGTGGTGAGGGTCGTCTGCCCACGGTTGCGGTGGTTCACATCAGGTAATGCGGGTGGCAATGTTTATGAGCTTGCAGGTTAACTACTGATCAATGATTAGCAATAACCCTCTTCTTTCTATTTTCTGCTTTATGTTTTCTGGATGGGTTTACAGGTTTGTGGAGATGGAGCTGGAGAGTGAGCTGGCAGGGTTATTGGGGTTATCGAATGGTTTCCTTATGTTTAAACCTAGCTTTGTACAAGCATAATGTAATGACATTTGTATGTTGTTGTCACCTTTGGTTAATGTAACAACAACCAAGACGAGATCCGCTTATAGGTAGACTCTTAGCTAAGTTGCGTGGGCTCCAAGGCCCACCACAAGAAGGAAGAAACCCTAGCTACCTAGGGTTTCAGCTTAGAAGCGGAGTCCAACTCCTACAAGGGAAGGGACTCCCAAATAGACTCAAGCACTGAAGAGTATAAATAAGAGCTCAACCCTCAAAGGGACGAACACAACATTCACACACATAGAGACACGCTTTAAGCTATAGGCTTCGAGTAGTACGCTTAAGGGTGTCATTGATGACACTAGATTTATCGTGATTAGCATCCTCATTTAAGCGACATTTCATTGCTTGTAACCCGACTTTTGGGGTAGTTTAGTGAGTTTTCATTCATTAATCATATTTCATACCGAATTGGTTACTTTGGCCCGTTTCGGGTCTATTTGATGTGTTTTCTAGTGTCTCGTTGAGTACACAGGGTTTTGCCGTAAAATAGGTAGCCGTCGGACGTGCCGGGAAGCAATGGAGCCTCGATGAATGACCCATAATCAATCAGAGAACTCAGACCAATCGAAGAAATAATTAATCCTGCCCAGCTAAAGAGTTATCACCGAGAATGTCAATATTCTCGACGAGATTTTGTGCACAAAGTTAAGCAAATTCTCGTCAGAAATGGAGTTGGAGTTTATGAAGGAGTTCTCGACGAGAACTCCAGAGTTCTTGTCGAGAACATATGAAGGAATTAATTGGAAATCACGTCACCATTTGAAGACAGTTTGCACATAAGTTTTCGGTGAGAGTTCCCAATATTCTCACCGAGAACTTGGCTCTTATCCGGTGCAGAGTTGGAAAATCTCTTATATAAGCAGCCGCTACCCCCAATTGATGGGGGACAGAAACATAACTCATAATATAGAATTTCAGAGAGATAGATAGAGTTTAGAGAGCATCTCAGAGTTCCCCGAGAGATCCTGACACCTCTTTCCACTTTGGAGTGCTCGGAGCTAGGAGTGAAGATTTCTCGAGTTTGAAGCTTGGTCGGAGTCGTCATAATTAGGTTTTACAGTTCTTCTCTGTTTTCCCTTGTTAAGATGAACTCCTATGTTGTTTTCGATTCTCTTGATTTAGACATGAGTAGCTAAACTTGTTAAGCTCAGATTAGATGAACCCTAAGTGACCCGGGGCTTTAAGCGGTCACGGATCGGTGGTAATTAGATTTTAATTCAGACAGTTTCTCTTGCATAATTGATTTGTTCTTCGTGTTGTGTTTTTTTTCTAGCTTGATCACCTAGATTAGATTCTTGTTCAAATAAGGATAGTTGACGAACGTTCGCCTTATTTTAGAACATCAAATCAATCAATTAACCTATTCAATGGACTATGCCTTTCGTAGGAACCATTTAGGGTTAATCCGCTTCTAGAGTAACTCAATAAACTCATTCAATTTCACTAGTTAGTTTTCCGTTGCAGAAGTGAACACACGGACGGTTAATTAGTTGTGGTAGTTAGATCCGATAGAGCAAACATTCGCGGACTTAGACCTAAGGGTAAGGAGTTATGGTGGTGTCTGAGAACTGAATGAATTAGGATCGAAAGTCTCCGATTTTGTGATCGCCAATGTCCTGGTAATCTTAGGGGGATTCGAGTCTAAGCTTTTTCTGTCAAATCGTTAGTCAACCTTAATCAATCAAACTTTATTTTAATTCAATTTCATTTCATTCGTCTTATAGATTAGAAGTCGTGGAACTGACACCGCGCACAACTTGTTTAAACCTGAGTAATTTACCAGCTTCTTTGAGTAAACAATTTGAAGAAACCTATGGGTAGCCTGGGTGCTTGCCTACAGAGTGAAGAGTAGAGATATATGGAGCTTTAACAGTCCTACAGGTCGTGGCATTGGGGGGAGGTTATGAAAGTCAGAGATGAGGCAAGAAACCATATCACTTTTGATGCTGAGGGAGATGTAATGTGGAATGGGCAGTATATACCAAAGTACAAGGTTTCTCTGGTTTGCGAATCAATCAGAAACAGAAATCCTCAAGTTAGCTGGAGTTCCTTGCTATGGACAGGCTATTCAATACCAAGAAACAGTTTGCTCCTCTGGACTATCCTTAAGGGTCGTATCTCTACGATGGACAAGGTGATAAAGTGGAATCCTGGCGTAGATGTGACTTGCACGTTGTGTAATCTGAATACTGAGAACAAAGACCATCTGTTTGTCAGTTGTCCTTATGCTATGAACTATCTACATAGCTTCTTCCAAGGTCTGGCATCCTCTTCTTGGGATAATATGGTCGATATGGTGATAACTGTTTGGGGTGATTCCAGCTCAACAAGCAAAGCTAAGAAGTTAGGATGGTGTGCTGTGATCAGTGAACTCTGGAGGGAGAGGTGTCGAAGAGTTTTTGCAAAGGTGAAGATCGATGAGATAGGTCTTTGTGGAGGGTTAGACAAGATTTAAAGCTTTTTTTTAGTTGTCATAAGAATGGGAGGGAAATTCGTGAGGATTTGAATTTGTAATAAGTTTGAGAGTTGTGTGCCTTGTTTGACCCAGTTTTTGTTGTTGAGTGGCTAGTTTTAGCCTTGTATGGACTCTCATGTTTTTTTGATGAAATATAATAACTAATTATTCATAATTTTTTTTGAAGAAACCCCGAGAAATTCGATCTATCTTGCTTTTAGCTTGGTAGTATTTGGTACCCTGTTTGGCACGTTGTCAAATTGGCGTCGTTGCCGGGGACTCTTCTCTATTTTTTGAAAGAAGAGTTGGCATTTATTCTTCTACTTTCTATCTTATCACTTTCCATCACACTTCGATTTTACATCGGTTGTTCTTGTTTTTGTTGACTAGCAGATTGAATGCAGGTATATGAACCGCCCTCTCACTCGTTCTCAACTCAATCCTAATAAGACTAAGAGCTCAGACAAGCCAAGCAGTTCTTCACCAACCAAGCAACAGCAAGCGAAGAAACAAGTGACAGTGGAGCCACCCCCATCCTTCATCCCCATCAAAGTTGAGGAGTTCAAGGAGAACTCCTCTTTTTCCTCCACGTCATCAGATTCCCCTCCACCCTCTCCCAAAATGGTGGATCGACAACACCACCACCGCCACCACCTCCTCATGTTCAACGTACCATGGCGGATTATAACAAGCCGAGCACGACTAGTGTTCGGTCAAACATCTCCGTCCCGGTTAATGAAGCAGATCCTGACTATGAGATCAAAATCCATTTCCTATGAATGATCTCTAGGGATGTTCAATATTGATTTGAAGGGAAGCTGCATGACAACCCATGCACTCACCTGGCAGACTTCCATTTCCATGTGCAAGACTTTCAAGAGTGGGAATCTCGACAAGAACACCCTATGCTTGCGAGCATTCCCATTCTCACTCCGAGGCGCCGCCAAGAGGTGGCTTAACAATATTTTCCTCCGGCCAGAACCACAACTTACAAGGATAGCATTGCTCGGTTCAGACAGAAGGACGGAGTAAGCTTATACGATGCTTGGAATGAATTCCAAGAACACCTCTACGACTGCCCTCATCATAAATTCAAGCAGAGACAACTAGCTGAGATCTTTGCCCGAGGGATGAACGATGAATTGGCAAAGTGGGTTAACTCCTTGGCGAAAAGAGATTGCACTACCCTCACACCAGAAGCTGCTCTACTTCATTTTGCTAGTTGCGCCTCTAAGTCCAGAAACTGGGAGAGACAATCTGAAGCAGCTAAGAGCCGATTAAGCCTTGAAGAACAGATCAAGGCCGAAGTATAGAAACACATGAAGAAGGTTGGCGCATCCACCAACTCTCCAGCAGCCTTTGTCTTCGTTGTTGATTGCGAGTGGTGTGGGGTTTGTGCTCACAATGGAGGAAGTTGTCAGAACTTCGATAAAGCAGATGTCTGGTCTATAGATGAAGTGAATTTTGTTGGTCAATGCTTCGCCAACAATAAAAAGGGCTACTCTGAATACCGTCAATCCAGACAACCGCAACAACAATATCAACAAGGACGCTTCTAAGAGCGTCCTCCATATAACTCCGACATGAACCAGAATCAGAAATAATCGACCATCTGGGTCATTTCAAGAACAGAAGCCGAGTAACCAACCAAGTGGAGCTACTAGCCACCTCACCAGAACCGGGTAACTACGATACAACACCTGGAAATCGCCAGATCAGTACTTCAAAAACAGTTACCAAGAACCACCTGGGTTCACCGAAGGACAACAACCTCAGAGATCCGTGCTACAGGATACGAAAGAGAGTGAAATGGAGAAGAAGCTTAACCAGATCATATCCAGACTCGACGACCATGATGCTCAATTCAAAGCTCAAGTTGTTCTAAATCTAGAGCAGATAAATCACACATAGAAAGTGGAAAGTCAGTTAAGCACCCTTATCATCCTCATCTCTAGTGGTCGCCCCACGGGTCAGCTACCAAGCCAGACACAGCCAAACCTAAGGAATGAGCATGTTAAGGCCATCTCGACAAGAAGTGGCAAGCAACTAGCTGGTCCTACAGCTCCTGGTCCGGTCATGATTCCAGATTCTATATCCATTGACATGTCAGAGATCGAGGAGGAAGATCAAGAAGAAGAAGAAGAAGTGACTGTCCCACCTCCTCCGAAGCCGACCCCCCTGAGCCACCTCTCCCTCCTTATCAGCCGAAGATTCCATTCCATCAAGCCTTGAAAAAATGACCTACGACTCTCAGTTCAAGAAGTGGTATGGATACTTGAAGAACACGGAGATGAAAATACTAGTCATTGATGCCATGGAGATGATACCACAGGTTGGGAAAGTCATGAAGGACATCACAAAGAACAAGAAGAAGGAAGAGGCGTCTTTCGTCTCCCTTAACAAGGAAGCTCTGCCGACCTCTGCCACACGCTATCTATACCTCCTCCAGCTAAGTGTAGCGATCCTGGTTCTTTTACTTTACCATGCACTATTAATGGTATTAAAATTGATAGTAGCTTTAGCTGATTTAGGTGCTTCTTTCAATGTCATGCCTACTTGATTATATGAGAAATTGAATCTAGGTGAATTGAAACCGATTAGTGTGCAGTTAGTGTTTGCTGACAGATCTGTCAAAGCACCTAGGGGAATAATAACAGATGTGACTGTCTGTTGTGGTCCTTTTACTATTCTAGCTGATTTTGTCATAATGGATACCCGAGAGGTAGATGTTACTCTCCTCCTAGGTCGACCGTTTCTGGCAACAGTCGACGTGACCATCGATGTTCAGCATGACTCGTTGACTTTAAGGGTTAGAAAGGATAGGGTGATGTTCCGCCTCAAGGACTGTATGAAATACATTCCAAGGAAGATGCACATTGTTTATCAATTGATACTGTGGAGTTGGCTTTGGTCTAGTACTAATGACATTTCTAGTGTTTCTTCAAAGATGTGTATGACAAGAACTAAACAAGTTACCCATCCAAAGAATGAGGCTCAAGCACAGAAGCCAAAGATAAAGGAGGCACCGAAGGCACCCACCGTTGAATCGTCATGAGCTAGAGATCCTGGCGAAGTAAAGAAGGAGAGCAAAGTGAAAAATAAGGTGGCTTTGAAGCCAATTACTCCGCCATTATCCTTCAAGCCACCGGACAAAGACATACACTTGAAGGATTTATTCGGGCCATTCGAAGTTACTAGACACCTCCTCGATGGGCGAACTCAATTCACTCACATCAATGGGAGGCGATTCCTCTTGATCGGAGGTACGCTGAAGTTGTACTTCATGGACTCTGATGCGAGCGTGAAGGAAATCCTGAGTTGGGACTGCTCTTGATCATCATCCAGGTATCGTCCAGCTCAATAACGTTAAACGAGAGCGCTTCGTGGGAGGCAACCCACGGTTGGTGGTGAGCCCTAAGATCGTTGTTCGGGTTCAAACAAATAAACTAACAAAGCTAACAAAAGCTAGGGTAGATCGTATTCCACGGGCCTTCTAAGATTGACTACTCAAATAAGCTAGCAATTTATTCGGATGCAAACACTTCATGCGTGGTGTGAGTTCCACGACTTCTAATTCTAAGAAATGCAGAGAAATTTAAAAATTAAACTAAAGCAGATTGGAAATTAGGGTTGAAAACAGAGATGACAGACGAACTTAGACTTTGAATCCCCTTCGTTCCCAGAGCATTGGCAATCAACAGATCAGCGGATTTCGATTCTCATTCAATCAATTACTAAGACACCACCATAAATCCTTACCCTTAGGTCTAAGACCTGCGAACGTTCGCTCTATCCGTTCTAGCTACCAAGATTAATTAGTCACCCGGGTACGATCGCCTCTCACAACGACTTAACTTAACTGGTGGAATTACTAACGATTTATGAGTTACTCTTGCAGTGGATTAACCCTAATCGGTTCCTACGAAAGGCACGCTCCAATTATAAGGTTAATTGTTCAATTTGATGTTCTAAAGTAAGGCGAGCATTCGCTTCTATCCTTAGCTTAACAAGAATCTAATCTAGGTGATCAATCCAGACAAGAAACATGAACAATGAAGAACAAACCAAACATGAAAGAGAAACTGATTGAACTCTCGAATCTAATCACCGCCGATCCGTGACCGCTTTAAAGCCCTGGGTCACTTAGGGTTCATCTAGTCTAAGCTCTAAGAGTTTAGCTACGCATATTCATTACAAAAGAATCAAAGACAATGAAAGAGTTCATCATACAAAGGAAGAACAGAAAAGAATCTGAAAAACCTAATTGGACGACTCCGGCAGAACTTCGATCTTCCGGTAGACTGCAATCCTAGCTCCGAGTTCTCGAGATGGAAGGGATGGCGTCACGATCTCTTTCCGGCTCTTCGAACTCTAACTCTTCGCTTCAGAAGTTGAGAGGATTCTCTAAATTATGATGTATTGTTGTATATTATGAGGTATCTCCTTTATTGGGCCGCCGGTTAAGTATTTATACTTAACCCTAATTCAACCGGATTTTAACTGGTATTTTCGCCGAAAAAAATTGAGGAATTTTGGCGAAAATTCCTTTGTAATTGGATGGTCCGCCGGCTGATTTCTCCTGTAAATTTCGGTCCCCTAGTTCTCGGTCAAAAATTTCCTATTTTCGCCGAAAAACTTCTGTTGATGAGCATCCCAATTTGTGCTGATATTTTCGCCGAAAATACTAAAGGATTTTCGGCGAAAATTCCTTTGTAAATCGAGGCAGGAATTGTTTTGACTTGATTGGCTCCTTAGATCGATTCCGGTGCAATTCCTCGAGGTTCCAACGCCTTAGACACGTCCTTGGCTACTTTATTTGACTGCAAAAACTGTGCTAGCATAAAAACACTAGAAAACCATCAAATAGACCCGAAACGGGCCAAGGTAACACAAATGGCACGAGATAGGGCAATCGATTGAATATTCGCTATTCTACCCTAAAAATCATGTCTTAAGCAAGGAAATGTCGCTTAAATGAGGCTGATAATCACGTCAAATCGAGTGTCATCAAAATACCCCACACTTAAGCTTTTGCTTGTCCTCAAGCAAACTGAATAGAAACGCTCATGTTCATAGATGATAAGATCGATTAAATTGGAGCTCAATCAAACACAATGAATTATTAGACCGATAGATCCTAGAACAAGAAACCTAACATGCATACAGATCAGCCGAACTACCTGGTCTCACTAATAATCTGCACACGACAAGTAGTAGCAACCAATTATGCACGAATTTGACCTGACCGACCAGACTCCTCACACAGGATATATTTAGTATAATGGAAACTCTCACTCTCTGTGTTTAAGGACGTGTTTCTGCTCTCAATCATTTTCTGTTACTGAATTCTGTCATAGGTTTGCATTTCGACCACATCTCCACCACTGTGATAACATGAGTAACTAGTCAAGAAGGACTTCCCTGCTAGGACCGTAATGAATTCTACACTACAAGGGTTTATGATGCGATGGATGATGGGAATGTATGATGATGGCTTTGTGCGGTGTAGCTTTCGACTAACTTCCCTCGAATCTAGCCTATGGCTTCCTACCGTCTAACCAGATACGGGTGGAATAATGAACGCTCGTCCTATGATACCCTCAAGCAACCTAGCACTTTTTATTTTTTTTCTTTACACACTTTTTCTGACTTTTCTTTTGACTTCGTTCTTCCATTTGTAGGGAGAAGAACGTTTTATTGAACTAAAACTTTGAAACTTTTTGGCTTTTCTGACTTTTCTTTTTTTCATTTTTTCGAAACTTGCTTCTTTTCCTTTTTCTTATTTTTTTTTCTTTTGTGCCGATTTTTCTTTTAGTTGCTAGAGGGGTTTACACGTCTGGACATAATAGCTAAGACCACCTATTTAATGGCTATAGGCAGATTACCACAAACCGACTTCCGGTAGGTCAATCTAGAACTACAACCACAGGAGATCAACGGGGAATGAAAGAATGGGAAATGGCTGTAATGTATTATCGAACCGAAAGAACAGGCCAAGCTCAAGGGTCTGCACCTAAATGGATTTTATCGTTTAGGTAGGCTATCAGGCTTAGTAGCTGAATCTAGGTGCCCCTATCATTCTAGAACTCGTGTCATCGTGTGGTCTCGAGTAGGTCTCATGAAAATTCTAACTTATTCAAGCAAACAGAAAACCACTCAGAAAGAATTGAAATTGCAAGTTACGTGCAATGGATCAAAAGCTCACAGTTGGTTTGCTAGTCGGATTAGGTCTTTTTCATGCAATCAAGGCTACAAACTACAAGTGTGATTTTTGATTTTTTAAAAATTCTGTTCTGACCAGGCAATTTAGCATCAAAGTATACAAGTTGGTTCTCAAGTTCTAGGTTAAGCAGTCTAAGCATCATTATGAAAGGTTGAACAACAACTTAACATCAAAAATCAAGAACTGAGCCATTCTAATGCTAGAGAGACTGGAATGGAATCACGAGGCACACAAAAACACAATTCAAGGGCAATCAAGTTCATGCAAGGTTCTCTAGCATCCTACCCCACACTTAAATCAGACTGTGTCCTCACAGGACTAATTCTAGAGTTCAGAGTGAAGTAGAAGAACCTGGACCGAGATGGTTGGTGTAGGGGATGAGCACGAGTCCTCGGAGCGGAGGGAATCTACCCAAGCGAAGCAAAGGGAATCTCCCTACTGCCTACAAAACAAAAACAAATGAAACATAAAAAGGAAACCGGGACAAGTGCCCCGGATCCACACAGAAAAAAGTTGGATCGAAATCTGAAAAGAATAAATAAAAAGAAGGGACAAGAAAAAGGATACAACCCGGTCACTGCTGGTCAGGCGCGCCGGGAGGTGGGAAGTGAGGTACTCGCCGAGCTGACGTTGCCACTCCATCTGTGCCTCGTACCGCCTATCAGCGCGGTGCATATGCTGCTGCATAGTAGTCCATCTCGCCTCTTGAGTGGCGTTGTCGGTGATGGCTATAGGTCGGTGCTGAGGGTGAGGCACTTGGTATGGATCGGGGATGACCGGCGGCGGCTGGTGCGCATACCCTGCCTGATGATGTGGCGAGGGTATATGGTCATGAAACTCTGGCTGCGGCTGGGGCTGTTGCTGTTCAGTATCATCTTCTTCTCCCGATTCGTCCTTGTCTTCGAGAGGAGGATCCGCTGGCACCAGGGGACTGACGTCCAGATCAATGTTGTACTCGACCACCAAGTCTCCTCCAACGTTGCGTACTCTGCGGCGTGGGATGTTCGGGCCATATTCATTGTTGAGGCCGAAGGAAATGATGAGCCGGCCTACAAAGTTGCCTCCCAGGAGTGCGCGGGGACGACCGGACCTCTGAGTCTTCTTGCGGAGTAGGCGAGCAAGTACCCATCCGGGATGAAGTGGGTATCTCTCCCGGATGGCGCGAAGAAGAAGTAGCTCATCCATGCTAATATGGTGGCGGTCCTTGTCTGGAGCATATAAAAGAGATCTACGCCAAACCATATGAATATATTTAAAGAAAGGGTGAGAGAACGACTTAACTGAGTTATGGTCCCCGAGGCGATCACCGGGCACTCCAGTCATGTGGCTCCAGAGCGCATGGTACTCCTCGTCGTCGTCGTCGTCCCCCAGCCAAAGTGATGGTCGTGGTAATGTTTGTAGGGGATGCCTAGATGAGCAGCAAACTCATCATAGGTGAGCTCCCTGTGCACCCCGCCTAGATAGAAGGTGACAACCTTCCTGTGCTGCCTCCTCTTGTGCTCATCCAACTCGAATGTCGCCCAAAACTCCTGGAGAGCGACGTCTGGGAAGTCGTCGGTGAGCGTGGTCAGCTCCAGCAGGCCGGAATGGGTCAGTGCATCGAGCACGTTCCGGTACCAGTCGTCATCGTGCTCTGAGAGCGACTCCATGGAGAGAGGGCGAACATCAGCTCCACGGGTGTGCTCAAACCGCTGGTAGCGCTCAAAGTAGTGCTGAGGAAGGCGGGCAACGGTGCGGTAATATCCAGCACGGCCAGGGAAAGCTGGTGGAGGGCCCTGAAGCGGGGTGTGACGGGAGCGGGGGCTCCGGAGCTCGAGGCACCATCAAGTCGTGCCTTGGTCCTGCGCTCAAAAGTGGCGTTCCTAAACATGAAAACAAACCCGATTAGTCAAACTAAAACCCTACCCCACACTTAGTCGAAAAACTCAATTTCACTAAGAAACGAGGAAAACCGAGTGGGGGTAAGCAAAGCAGATTAACCGGTAATCACAAGCAATAAAATACATGCTTAGGACAGCCAGAATGGAATCAGCACAATCAGAGTTCAGAAGTCAAACCAACATTTCAAAAAGTCAACATTATAGAACATTGAACCCTAATCATGGCAAGACTATCACAAAGCGGGAAATGACGGTATAATATAATCTCAAATGGCAAACACAATAATCTGAATGAGAATGAACACATAGGGCAGCCAAATGATCAAAAACAGTTCATGGTCAAACCGACATTTCTCAAAAGTCAACATCACAAAGAATGAGACTTAGGCATAGCAACACATGATCAAACGATATAACAATTAAGCACGATACTCCCTAAGCATGCTAGAACAGTTCAACAAGTTCAGCTAACCTAGTTCACACGAAATCAGTCGGCACGCAAATCGAGGCAAACCGAAAAGTCAACCAAAAGTCAACCCTGACGAAATTCAACATCCAATATGTCAACAGATTCAAAATGAAAAGTTCTACAACTTACCTTGAAGACATGGGTGCTAAAAACGAACGATTTGGGAGAAATTGGTGAAAAATGAAGATTTTAGGGTTTGGGTGAACTAGAGCTGTAGAGCTCCGATTCGGCTGTTCTAAGGCTTGGTTTGATCGGAAAAGGGAGGGGAAGGGTACGGCGGCGGCGGCGATGGCGACGGCGGTCGGCTTTGGTCGGCGGCGGCGAGTTAAGGTGGCGTCGGCGGGGTTGGGCAAAAACAGGGGGGAGGGGTTGTATTTTCGGGTTTGTGTCGAAAATGAAGTGAGAGAGAGAAGGAGGATAAGACCGGATTTTAAGTGAAAAATTGGGCGATTTTCAAAGGAATTTTCGGCAAAAATAAGTGCAAGTTTTCGCCAAAAATTTTAGTTAAAAACGACTGCCGGTTTTCAAAAGAAATTTTTACCGAAAATAGTAGTGTTTTTTCGCCGAAAATGTGAAACAGGAACGTTTGGAAAACTCTGTGGTATTTCAAAGAGAATTTTCGCCGAAATATGGGTATTTTCGTCGAAAATATTGAACTCTACGATTGAAAATATTTTCGCAATCCCGGCAGACTTCAGAAAATCACAGTTAAATCCAAAAAAATTGGAAAGACCTCAAACGACTTGAAACTGACACTATGACACACAGACTACACATGAAAATATGAAATCAAATAAACTGACACTTTTGGCTCCCCCGAACCGACTCTAAAATATTAAGGTTGACACAAATGAAAAAACTGACTCCAGCCGTGGGTTGCCTCCCACGAAGCGCTCTTTTATTAACGTCCTTGAGCTGGACGATACCTGGATGGTATTAGGAGACATCCCAACTCAGATTCTCCTTAATGCTTGCATCGGAGTTCATAAAGTAGAGCTTCGGGGCTTCTCCGGTGAGCATGAATTTCTTCCCGTTTGCGTGTAAGAGCGTTGTACGTCCGTCAGGAAGGTGGTCAGTAATCTTGAATGGTCCGAACAGTTTTGTCGAAGGATCATCTTCTACAAGGAAGACAGTGGACGGAATGAGAACGATCGGCTTCTTCTTTTCTTTAACCTCCGGCTTGATATCACCATGATCGGTGATCGTCAGTATTTCCTTAGGAGATGCTTTTGGCTTCTCCTTCCATACTTGTTCCAGCGCCGGTAGCTTGGAACGAGTTGGTGGTGCAGCTGGCTCGGTAGAAGGTGGCGGTATAACTGGTCTCCAGACCATGTGAGTCTTCGTCTTCTTATTCTTTCCCCGAGATCTGCTAGGTTTTGTGCTCGGTGGCTTAGAAGAGGCTTTCATTTCCTTCTTCTTTGGCGGCTTTTGAGGGACAGGTTTTTTGTTTCTGCTTGATAACCTGTCCAGCACCTGCAACAGCAATTGATCTAGGCACACTAGAAGAGACATCAGTAACGGAGTTGACCGGAGTCAACTCCACAGTTTCAACAGCTAAATAATGAAATTCTTCATTCTTAGGATTATATTTCATTCCGTCTTTAAGGCGGAACGTGACAGTTTCTTGACCAACTCTCAAAGTTAAAGAACCATTTGGAACGTTAATTTGCATTCCAGTGGTAGCCATGAAAGGTCGTCCTATAAGAATGGTAGAATCATCCTTACTAGTGTCAATGATAACAAAGTCAGCTAAGAACGTGAAAGGACCATATTTAGTAATAACGTCTTTGATTTCTCCCCTAGGAGTCTTAAGTGATCTATCAGCAAAGATAAATTGCATACTAGGCGGTTCAAGTTCTCCTAGGTTTAATTTTTCATATAGACTCATAGGCATAACATTAACAAACGCGCCAAGATCAACCAAACAACGTTCTATCTCAACATCATTTATGACAAGAGGTAGAGTAAAAGAACCAGGATCAGAGCACTTAGCTGGATATGGAGAGGATGGTTTCTTAATACGAGCATCAGGATATCCTTCTTTATTCCCTTTCATGCCAGTCTCGATCCTTGCATTTGGCAGCAATGCTCTTGGAAAAGGAGGCTTCACGACGTACGGTGCAAGAGGAGGATCTTCTTCCTTAGGCGCCGATTCCAGTGCTTCCTTCTCCTCTGGAGATTCAGCGATCCTGTTTAAAACAGCACAAGCATCAGCAATTAAACTTGGAAATTTTCTAACAGATACCATCTTGGCTTGCTCCTTTCTCGGATTCGGCTCTGTCTGGCTCGGAAGTTGGCCAAATGGTCGACCAGATGCTAGCATGCTCGAGATGTTGTTCACAGCTTGCTCAATTCTTTGACCGGCTGCTATCTGTTCCTGATTGAGAAGAGCTTGAGCTTTAAACTGACTGTCATGATCGTCGAGTCTGGTGATGATCTGACTAAGCTTCTTATCCAGGTCACTGACATTGTTCTCCTTCTGGTACTGCTGCCCTGGATAGGTGTTATTCAAGTATTGATTCTGGCGATTGCCAGGAGCAGTTCCATAGTTACCCGGATTGCGGTGCGGCGGCTGGTAGACACCTGCCGGCGGATGGTTAGGCTTCTGATCCTGAGCTGGACCAGCCGGGTGGTTATTCTGGTTCTGGTTATGGACGACGCCAGCATTGTAGGGAGGTCTGTCTTGATAGTTCCCTTGCTGCCTGAAGTTGCGGTAGCCAGCATAACCATTCTGATTATTAACGAAGCCTTTTTGGACGAAGTTTACCTCTTCGGCGGACCAGACTTTTGTCTTACCAAAATTCCGGCATCGGCCTCCGTTATGTGCGCAAGCTCCACACCACTCGCAATCGGCAACATAGACAGAAGCTGCCGGCGGTTTGACTGGTGTGGTAGACTTCTTCAAATGCTTCTCTACTTCTGCCTTGATAACTGCTTCAAGATCGAGCTTGCTCCTTGATCCTTCAGATTGTCGTTCCCAGTTCCTTGACTTGGAAGCACAGTTTGCGAAGTGAAGAAGAGCAGCTTCAGGTGTGAGCGTAGTGCAATCCCCTTCAGCTAGAGAATTGACCCACTTGGCAGATTCTTCTTGAAGACCTCGAGCGAAGATTTCAGTAACTGCCTCTGCTCGAATCCATGATGAGGGCAGTTGTAGAGGAGTTCTTGGAATCGATTCCAAGTATCATATAAGCTTTTCTCCTTCTTTCTGGGAGAATCTGGCAATGCTGTCCTTGATGGCTGTTGTTCTGACAGGAGGAAAGTATTCTTCAACGAAGTCCTGAGCCCGACTATCCCAATTAGTGTAATTACCAGGTGGTTTGCCAGTAAGCCACCTCTTAGCGGCGCCTTTCAGAGAGAACGGGAAAGCTCTCAAACAAAGAGTATTCTTGTCGAGGTTTCCGTTCTTGAAAGTGCTGCAGAGATCAAGGAAGTCTGCAAGATGAGTGCACGGATTGTCTAGGGGCCTGCCTTCGAACTGTAAATCCCTAGAGATCATAGTCAAGAATGGAATCTTGATCTCATAGTCAGGATCTCCTTCAATGCGCGGTACGGCAATGGCAGATCGAACGCTAGTCGCGCTCGGCTTGTTGTAATCGGCTAGACTTTTCGGTGCAGGCGGCGGTGGTGGTGGATTTCCGCCTGGTGGTGGTGGTGGTGGTAATTGATCAGTCATGATAGGAGATGGAGGAGGTGAAAGTGACTCGGTGTATGAAACGGATGTAGGTGACGGTAACGGTGAAGATGAGGGACTCTCCTTCAGTTCCTCAATCTTAATCGGAGTGATGGGTGGAGGTGGATTGGTTCTGCCTCTCCTTGAAATCTGTGATTATCGAGGTGGAGCAGAACTGCTTGGTTTCTCTATACTCTTAGCCTTGTCGGTTTGAGAGCAAGTCCAAGGGCGGCGATGCATACACCTGTAAACAACCTACAAACAACAAAAACAAACAAGAACCAGTGTAAAATCGAAGTGGGTGGGAAAAATGAAAGATGGAAAGTACAAGAATAAATTGCCAGTTCTTCTTTCAAACAATCAAAAGAAGTCCCCGGCAACGGCGCCAATTTGGTGAGCCCTAAGATCGTTGTTTGGGTTCAAACAAATAAACTAAAAAAGCTAACAAAAGCTAGGGTAGATCGTATTCCACGGGCATTCTAAGATTGACTACTCAAATAAGCTAGCAATTTATTCGGATGCAAACACTTCGTGCGTGGTCTGAGTTCCACGACTTATAATTCTAAGAAATGTAGAGAAATTTAAAAATTAAACTAAAGCAGATTGGAAATTAGGGTTGAAAACAGAGATGACAGACGAACTTAGACTTTGAATCCCCCTTCGTTTCCCAGAGCATTGGCAATCAACAGATCAGCGGATTTCAATTCTCATTCAATCAATTACTAAGACACCACCATAACTCCTTACCCTTAGGTCTAAGACCGGCGAACGTTCGCTCTATCCGTTCTAGCTACCAAGATTAATTAGTCGCCCGAGTACGGTCGCCTCTCGCAATGACTTAACTTAACTGGTGGAATTACTAACGATTTATGAGTTACTCTTGCAGTGGATTAACCGTAATCGGTTCCTACGAAAGGCACGCTCCAATTATAAGGTTAATTGTTCAATTTGATGTTCTAAAGTAAGGCGAGCGTTCGCTTCTATCCTTAGCTTAACAAGAATCTAATCTAGGTGATCAATCCAGACAAGAAACATGAACCATGAAGAACAAACCAAACATGAAAGAGAAACTGATTGAACTTCGAATCTAATCACCGCCGATCCATGACCGCTTTAAAGCCCTGGGTCACTTAGGGTTCATCTAGTCTAAGCTCTAAGAGTTTAGCTACGCATATTCATTACAAAAGAATCAAAGACAATGAAAGAGTTCATCATACAAAGGAAGAACAGAAAAGAATCTGAAAAACCTAATTGGACGACTCCGGCAGAACTTCGATCTTCCGGTAGACTGCAATCCTAGCTCCGAGTTCTCGAGATGGAAGGGATGGCGTCACGATCACTTTCCGGCTCTTCGAACTCTAACTCTTTGCTCCAGAACTTGAGAGGATTCTCTAAATTCTGATGTATTGTTGTATATTATGAGGTATCTCCTTTATTGGACCGCCTGTTAAGTATTTATACTTAACCCTAATTCAACCGGATTTTAACTGGTATTTTCGCCGAAAATATTGAGGAATTTTTGGCAAAAATTCCTTTGTAATTGGATGGTCCCCGGCTGATTTCTCTTGTAAATTTCGGTCCCCTAGTTCTCGGTCGAAAATTTCCTATTTTCGCCGAAAATTTCTGTTGATGAGCATCGCTGATTTGTGCTGATATTTTCACCGAAAATACTAAAGGATTTTCGGCAAAATTCCTTTGTAAATCGAGGCAGGAATTGTTTTGACTTGATTGGCTCCTTAGATCGATTCTGGTGCAATTCCTCGAGGTTCCAACGCCTTAGACACGTCCTTGGCTACTTTATTTGACGGCAAAAACCTGTGCTAGCATAAAAACACTAGAAAACCATCAAATAGACCCGAAACGGGTCAAGGTAACACAAATGGCACGAGATAGGGCAATCGATTGAATATTCGCTATCCTACCCTAAAAACCATGTCTTAAGCAAGGAAATGTCGCTTAAATGAGGCTGATAATCACGTCAAATTGAGTGTCATCAGTTGGAGTTTGATGACACTCAATTTGACGTGATTTTCAGCCCCATTTAGGCGACATTTCATGCCTCTTTGATGCCATTTTGATGAGTATTTGGTGAAAATGTGTTTATTATGTAATTTTAGACTCTTAGTGCGTACATTATCCATTTCTTGGCTATTTTACCCTTTTTGTGAGCTTTTATGTTGAGCCCCCAGGTTACCACATTATAGAGGACTCTCTCACCAGTCCAGCGCTTCAAACGGGGACCAAATCGGAGTTCAAACGAAGCGGGAATCATCAAAACAAGTTGAAATTCTGCCCAAGAGGCTTTTAACTAAAGTTTTTGGCGAACACTTCCAAGTTTTCGGCAAAAACTTATTTGAAAACCACGGCAGAAACCCTATTTTTCAGCCTTTTCCAACTTGTAAAGGGTTTCTGGGGCTACATATGGACCTTTCAAGGCCAGAATGGACATACATTGAATTTTGAGAGATCAGCCACGACTTGGGGACAATTGAGAGAGTATTTCGGAGCTATCGGAGAGATCGTGACGCCATCAATCCATCCCGCAAGACGCTCGGAGCTAGGAATTGAAGATTCTTAAGATCGAAGCTTCATGGATCATCCAAAATTAGGTTTTTCAGATCATTTTCTGTTCTTCCTTGGTTTAAGATGAATCCTTCTGTCGTCTTTGATTCTTGTTTGTCAGATATGAGTAGCTAAACTTGTAGAGCTTAGATTAGATGAACCCTAAGTGACCCGGGGCTTTAATGCGGTCACGGATTGGCGGTAATTAGATTTAAAGTTCAATCAGTTTCTCTTTGCATGGTTGCTTTGTTCTTGATTGTTTATGTTTCTTTTCTGGTTGATCGCCTAGATTAGGTTTGTGTTGAGTTAGGGTTTGTCGCCAGACAGCTTCCTTGCTTTAAAACATTAAAACTTGTCTTTCTTGATCACCTAGTTTAGATTCTTGTTAAGCTGAGGATAGTAGCGAATGTTCGCCTCACTTTAGAACATCAATTCAACCAATTAAAATATTCATTGGAGTGTGCCTTTCGTAGGAACCAGTTAGGGTTAATCCGCTTCAAGAGTAACTCATAAATCACTAGTAATTGCACCAGTTAGTTTTGTCGTCGCAAGAAGCGACCGTACTCGGGTGACTAATTAATCTTGGTAGTTAGATTGGATAGAGCGAGCGTTCGCCAGTCTTAAACCTAAGGGTAAGGAGTTATGGTGGTGTCTGAGAATTGAATGAATTAGAATTGAAAACCGCTATTCTTGTGATTGCTGTTGCCTTGGTGATCTAAGGGGGATTCGAAATCTAAGCTTGTCTGTCGTCTGTCTAAACCAACCAATCATTCTGCCTTTTAATTTCATTTTAATTTTCCTGCATCTTAGTCTATAAGTCGTGGAACTCACACGCACAACTTGTTAAATCAGAAAATAATGAATCCCCCTTTTAATTTCGACTGCCTCCTCTTTAAATACTCGGCTGATTTTGCTTCGAATTTTCGGCGAAAACTTCATAAGTTTTTCACCGAAAATTCCTTTGAAAATCCTCTGACAGCTCCTTGATTTCTTCATGTATTTTCGGCGAAAACTCTGAAAGTATGTTTTCGGCGAGAACTTGATTGTTCTCGCCGAAAACTCCTTTAGTAAAACTGCATTTTCTTTGATTTTGCAACGGCCATATCTCCTCCGTCCTAGCTCCGATTGACCTCCCGTTTGATCCTATGTGCTCCTTGTCACCAGTACTTCAATGCCAAAACCTGAAAATGCAAAGAAAACAATTCCAATAGACATAGAATTGGCCTCAAAGTGGCAACCGGGCAACAAATGGACACTTAGTACAAAACTTCAATAAAGGCATATTAATCATGGCATTGAAGGATCAAACACGGGCATTTCATATGTCAATCATAAGCTAAAATTTCACTAAATAAAGTCACATCAAATTCCCTACGACTAAGCTTTGCTTGTCCTCAAGCAAATGTATTGGAAAACATCCAAGTTCACAAATGACAAGATCGGTCCCATGAGATTCAAGCAATAACAATTTGGCTTAAACTGTTCCACAAACAAACTTAACCTACACATGCAAGAACGTCAACTAAATAAGTCTAGACCTCACTATTTTCTGCACACTTCAAGTAGTGGCAAATTGGGATACAGGAAAACCGACCACGACAACACCAATTCTAACCAAAAGGACTTGAACTCAGGAAATGGAACAGATTAGGTGGGTGGTAGGAAAATTTGGAGAGTAGTGAGTGATCATGATGTGGCTATCGACTCGACTTCATCCGCTTCTAGATCCGCACTTTACAAACTCTGGCTAGGATCAAGGGCCACATTCGAGAACTCTATTTTTTTTCTTTCCATTTTCATCATTTTTTTCTTCTCTTTTTTTTACTGCATACTAGTGCTCGATCCAACACTTCACTTAGGTGTTGAACCTGCCTAGCTCGCAGCTTTTGCCTTTGCTAGTGCTCAACCCGACACTTCACTTAGGTTCCGAGCTTGCCTAGCTTTTCTTTTCTTTTGAGCATTTTCTTTTCAAATTAACCACTTGATCCTTAGCCCTTTACAACTTCAACACAAGATTTCGAATTGGATTCCGTCTAATCTCAAGCCACAATCACGAGGGATCAAAAAGAGAATGAAAAATATGGAAAAGGGGTGAAAATTCTGATTGCCTTCATCATCTTAGACCGGTGTTATCGAGCGGTACAAAAACACGTATCAAACCAATCAACCAACATACAAGAGTGATAAAATCTCTGTTCTGGCCTAGACTCATTTGATATTAGTGCTAAACATGCTGGTTATAGGTTCTAAGTGGAACAGTCTAATCGTCATTGTGAAAACTTGAAGTCAATTAAACACCAAAAGTCAAGAACTGAACGATTCTACAATAGAGGAATTCGACATTCAATTAAGATCATGCAACTCATCAAAGCAAAGCCTTAGACTTTTACCGACAAATAATCACACCAAACCTCAAACTCCCCTACGACTAACATGAGCATTGTCCTCAATGATCAAGAGAGAGAGGGTAAGGTGGAACGAAGTTACCGCGTTGGTAGAGAGGAGCATAGGACGTAAAAGTGGTGAAAGAGTTCCATGATGATCATTGGTGAAGAGTGAACCCAATTGCTTGCCAAACATTACTCAAAAAGCTAAAACAACACAACAACCTCAAACAACAATTAAAAGCGGAAAATTAAAGATAACATGGGGTGCCTCCCAAGAAGCGCTTGGTTACTGTCTTAAGCTCGACGATACCTGTGTTATGGTGTCCAACTTAGTACCTCCTTGATGTCAAGTAGCTTCTTCCATGATGAAGATTGAGCTCCAAGTAGCAATAGAAGCAAAGGGTAGACTAGCCAATGAGCAATGATGCTTGTATAACACTTGATACCTTGGGGTGGCTCGCTACCTTTGAAATTTGGAACTTGAGGAAGAAAGTATGGTAGGGGCCATCCTTGAGCTCCATCGTCTCCAAGTTGGTGATGCCACTCGAAGAGTCTTCCGGGTCAAGGAGAGGTGGCTCCACTTCCATGGTTACCTTAGGAGAGGTTATGAAGCTTGTGTCCGTCTCTTGACACAAGTACTTCATGATCAAGCAAGAAGATTGAAGAGTACTCACAATCTTTGGTGGGGCCACAATAGGGTGGTGTTGTTCACTTTCGTGCTCCACTCTCGGTGCCACCTCTTCTTGAAGCGTCTCTAAATCAACTCTCACCTCCTCTAAAGGGTCATCATCCTCAAGTCTCCTTGATTCTTCTTTCCTCACATCATCGTTACTTGGTGTGTCCTCGGGAAGAACATGTCATTCAATCTCCTCCACTACCAACTCTTCTTCCGTGTCAAGCTCCTCGGATTCACAATTGTCATCTTCATCATCATAAGCTTGCTCCAAATGATTGGGATGTCGTTCATTCTCAAGAATCTTCGTAACGAGCTCTATGCTTTGGGATAAGCAGTTAACTCGGTTTGCATTATCCTTCGCAATTTGTAAAACTTCTAGCATGAAAGGAGGTGGAAGAGGTTCCTCATGGCTCATGAACTCTTCTTGGGGAGACTCACATTCCTCTTCTTCCATGACAAGCACTTCCGGTTCAAAGGTGTCGGTGATGAGCTTCACACTTTGATTTAAACGATCCAACCGAGCCGCATTATCTTTCGCAAGTCGCAACATCTCCTCAATTGTGGGGGAGGTGGAGAGTGTTGTTCATCCTCGAGAGCTTCCTTGATGAGTGTCATGCCTTGAGCTAAGCGATTAAGTTGGTTCGCATTGTCATCCGCAATCTTCAAAGCTTCCTCAAGTGTGGGAAGAGGTGGAGAAGGCTCCTCATAGCTTACGAACTCCTTTCGAGGACGCTCACTTTCTTTCAACATTTGCAAGAGCTCCTCTAGCATAGAAGGCGATGGAGAATGTTGTTCATGACTTGTGAAATCTTCTTGATAATACTCCGGCAAGACTTGATGGTAGGGTGGAGATGGATAGGGACATTGCTCATTCCACATGGGTGTTGAAGCTTGTGGTTCTTGACCCCACCATTGGCTATCTCCCTCATAAGTTCCTTGGTAGTAGTTGGATGGAGTAGGATGACCATAGTATGGGTTAGGAGATGGATTCCACCCTTGATAGGTACCATAACCTTGATTTCCATGCCACGAGTTCATCGTACTTGCAACCTTGCTCCCATGAGCTAGATAGGTGGATAAGGGACCTACAAACACGCACAACAAACACAACCAAGTAGTACAACAATGCGGGATAACAAAACCACAAAAACAAATAACAAAGAAGCAAAACTAAAACAAAAGGAAGTGAATAGAACGGTCCACTACTAAATGCTTTCAAAGGATTGAGAAAGTCCCCGGCAGCGGCGCCAAAAACTTGATGTGCAAGATTTAACTCGCAACTATCAAGGTCGTATTCCACGAGGGCTCTCTCAAAAGCTAATACTCACACGGTTCATGGATGGTCTATTCATTTGAAATTGATTTTAGTTTGAAATAAGAATAAAAGAAAACATAAAGAAAACTAAACAAACAAATAAAGCGGTGCAAATCAAAGGTGAAGGAGGATAACTTGGAAAGATAGCTTCATCATGCTCAAGAGGAATAAATGCACAAACAAGCCAAACATGATCGAGGTTGCAATCGAATGACCACGCAAATCCCTTCTATAGACTCAATGCACTCTCGTCGCACTAAATCCCTATCCTAGAACCACTCAACCTAGGCTCTCGCTCTCAAGCTAAGTGACTAAGGATGCATTAAAGGTGTTTGATGAAATGCAAAGCTACAAAACCCTCTCCTATGACTCTATGACCACTAGGCTAGACACCAAACTCTCATGTCAATGTCCTAACACTAAGAGAATCATCGAAAGACTAATCAAAGTTCAATTGAATGAAAAACCTAATGCACACCAAGTGTTCGATAAAATGCACAAGTGAGAAATCATGCAACTATGGTTGAATTGAGATGATCTAATCTCTTAGAACACACTCCCTTCAATCCCTAGACCTACAAACCATGTAATCTAAGCACTTTCATGCATTACATCACAAATGATAGACCAAATCAAGCACATAACACAATTTGGAATTAACAACAAGTCTAAAGATCATCTTCTTACAATCCAAGATCAATCATGGCATATTTGTACAATCAACCTCTATCCTAGCATAACTATCTATCAATCCAAGGAAACCTAGGAAATCAGCCACACATGGCCAAGGGTACAAAAGAGAAAGAAGGAGAGATGGTCACCAAGAGCTCCATGGCAATCCTCGTCTTGCAAGCTCCTCTCCCCAAGGTTGTGGGCTTCAATACAAGCTCCTTACTCCAATTTGCACCAGAAGTAGCTAGGGTTGTGGATTGGAGATGAGGAGAAAAGTGTTTGAGAAGTTGAGAGAGGAGGGTTTTGATGAAGTGTGAAATCTGAAAATAATGAATCCCCTTTTAATTTCGGCTGCCTCCTCTTTAAATACTCGGCTGATTTTGCTTCGAATTTTTGGCGAAAACTTCATAAGTTTTTCACCGAAAATTCCTTTGAAAATCCTCCAACAGCTCCTTGATTTCTTCATGTATTTTCGGCGAAAACTCTGAAAGTTTTCGCCAAAAACTTCTTCAAGAATCGGCTCTAAAGCTTCGGTATTCTTCTGTTTGCATTTGAACGAATGTTTTCGGCGAGAACTTGATAGTTCTCGCCGGAAACTCCTTTAGTAAAACTGCATTTTCTTCGATTTTGCAACGACCATATCTCCTCCGTCCTAGCTCCGATTGACATCCCGTTTGATCCTATGTGCTCCTTGTCACCAGTACTTCAATGCCAAAACCTGAAAATGCAAAGAAAACAATTCCAATAGACATAGAATTGGCCTCAAAGTGGCAACTGGGCAACAAATGGACACTTAGCACAAAACTTCAATAAAAGCATATTAATCATGGCATTTAAGGATCAAAAACGGGAATTTCATATGTCAATCATAAGCTAAAAATGCACTAAATAAAGTCACATCAAATTCCCCTACGACTAAGCTTTCCTTGTCCTCAAGCAAATGAATTGGAAAACATCCAAGTTCACAAATGAGAAGATCGGTCCCATTGAGATTCAAGCAATAACAATTTGGCTTAAACTGTTCCACAAACAAACTTAACCTACACATGCAAGAACGTCAACCAAATAAGTCTAGACCTCACTATTTTTTGCACACTTCAAGTAGTGGCAAATTGGGATACAGGAAAACCGACCACGACAACACCCAATTTTAATCAAAAGGACTTGAACTCAGGAAATGGAACGGATTAGGTGGGTGGTAGGAAAATTTGGAGAGTGGTGAGTGATCATGATGTGGCTATCGACTCGACTTCATCCGCTTCTAGATCCGCACTTACTCTGGCTAGGATCAAGGGCCACATTCAAGGGCCACAAATCGGTCCTAGCTAGAACATGTAACGTACAGATCTAGAGGCGGATGAAGTCGAGTCGATAGCCACGTCACTTTTCCTGCCTCCACGTCCACATCATGGCTAGAGCTTAAAGTCTTTTTGATTAGAATTGGTGTTGTCATAGTCGGTTAATTATGATTAATTGTTTTGCCACGAAACGTGCTTTGTTAAAACTACTACTTGAAGTGTGCAGAAATTAGTGAGATCGAAATTTTTTTGGTTGATGTTCTTGCATGTGTAGTGTAAGTTTCTACGTGGAACAGTCTAAACCAAATCGTTAGAATTGAATCTCAGTTTAATCTCGCGTCATTTGTGAACTTGAGTGTGTTCTACTTCAGTTTGCTTGAGGACAAGGAAAAGATTAAGTGTGGGGTATTTGATGACACTCGATTTGATGTGATTTTCAGCCCCATTTAGGTGACATTTCATGCTCCTTTGATGCCATTTTGATGAGTATTTAGTGAAAATGTGTTTATTATGTAATTTTAGGCTCCTAGTGCGTACATTGTCCATTTCATGGCTATTTTTACCCTTTTTATGAGCTTTTATGTTGAGCCCCTAGGTTACCACATTATAGAGGACTCTCTCACGAGTCCAGCGCTTCAAACGGGGACCAAATCAGAGTTTAAACAGAGCGGGAATCATTGAAACAAGTTGGAATTCTGCCCAGGAGGCTTTTAACTAAAGTTTTCGGCGAAAACTTCTTTGAAAACCACGGCAGAAACCCTAATTTTCAGCCTTTTTCAACTTTTAAAGAGTTTTTGGGGCTATATATAGACCTTGCAAGACCAGATTGGACATACATTGAATTTGAGAGATCAGCCACGACTTGGGGAGAGTTGAGAGAGTAATTCGGAGCTATCAGAGAGATCGTGACGCCATCAATCCATCCCGGAAGACGCTTGGAGCTAGGAATTGAAGATTCTTAAGATTGAAGCTTCACGGATCATCCGAAATTTGGTTTTTCAGATCCTTTTCTGTTCTTCCTTGGTTTAAGATGAATCCTTCTGTCGTCTTTGATTCTTGTTTGTCAGATATGAGTAGCTAAACTTGTAGAGCTTAGATTAGATGAACCCTAAGTGACCCGGGGCTTTAAAGCGGTCACGGATCGGTGGTAATTAGATTCAAAGTTCAATCAGTTTCTCTTTGCATGGTTGCTTGGTTCTTGATTGTTTATGTTTCTTTTCTGGTTGATTGCCTAGATTAGGTTTGTGTTGAGTTAGGGTTTGTCGCCAGACAGCTTCCTTGCTTTAAAACATTAAAACTTGTCTTTCTTGATCACCTAGTTTAGATTCTTGTTAAGTTGAGGATAGTAGCGAACGTTCGCCTCACCTTAGAACATCAATTCAACCAATTAACCTATTCATTGGAGTGTGCCTTTCGTAGGAACCAGTTAGGGTTAATCCGCTTCAAGAGTAACTCATAAATCACTAGTAATTGCACCAGTTAGTTTTGTCGTCGCAAGAAGCGACCGTACTCGGGCGACTAATTAATCTTGGTAGTTAGATCGGATAGAGCGAACGTTCGCCAGTCTTAAACCTAAGGGTAAGGAGTTATGGTGGTGTCTGAGAACTGAATGAATTAGAATTCAAAATCGCTGGTCTTATGATTGTTCTTGCCTTGGTGATCTAAGGGGGATTCGAAATATAAGCTTGTCTGTCTTCTGTCTATACCAAATGATGGGGACATCCTTGGGTCATCAACTGGTCCAATCACTAGGAGTCAAACCAAGGCCTTAAGGAACAAGGTGGCAACATTCATGGAGGCTTGGAGTATGCCAAAGCATGAAGAATTGGAGCAAGGATGCTGGACATTACTTAGGATGGTTGACGAGACTGAATGATGATCCAACGGCAAGATTCAAATGTTTTGTGATCTTCAATGACCATTCTGCCATTTAAGAAAGTGGAGGGGCCTTCATGAACGAATTTCATCCCCATTCATGCATTTGTTTTCATGTTCATTCACTTCCAAATTGGAACCATGCACTTGCATTAATGTTCATTCACTTCCACTTTGGAACAAGGGAATGTACTTAGTTAAGTGTGAACAATTAATTTTGTAGTTTTTCTAGATGACTAGATTCATCGAATCTGGTGTAGGACACATTTTCTCCTACCCTATTTAAAGGGTTCTTTGTAGTTTGATTCAGATCAGCTTGTTTGCTCACAATTAAAGAAATTCAGACTTCGGTTTATAGTATTTGTTCCTTTAAGCTTTTGCTCGTTGTTGCTTGGCTTAGGAAGTTTGGTTTATCGAGATAAGGGTATTCACCCCTTAGTTCGTGGTACCGCACACACTTGATACCTCGAGTTCTTAGCTCTATAGCTAAGGGTTCTGGTCTGATTTCCACCTTCTATCCTGATTGTGTTTTCGTTTGCAAATTGTTCAAACCGAGTTGTGTGGATTGAGCCAACCTTGGCTTTGGTTCATATCACCAACCAATCATTCTGTCTTTTAATTTCATTTTAATTTTCCTGCATCTTAGTCTAGAAGTCGTGGAATTCACACCATGCACAACTTGTTCAAACTTGAGTAATTTGCCAACTTCTTTGAGTAGTCAATTTGAAGAAACCTCGAGAGATTCAATCTAGTCTACTTCTGTAGATTAGTTATTTGAGAAAACACGCTAAAGCCGTGTCATCAGAGTCAGTTTTAAATTTCTTGAGTCAGTTTTTCGTCGTTCGAGTCATTTTTGGGGGAGCCAAAGTGTCAACTGTTTTAATTTTATCTGTTAGTCTTTTTGCCAGGTCAAGAGTTCTCACCGAGAACTTTAATGTTCTCTGCAAGAAAGTGGATATTTGCTAGTATAATTTTATCTCGTCCCTATTTTGATTTTGTTTTCAAAAAAGTTCTCGGCGAGATGGTTGGCCTTTTCAGTCAAATTTTTCTTGTTGAGTTTCTGTTTTATTTTCAAAGAAGTTCTCGCCGAGACCTTCAATATTCTAGGCGAGAAATTTAGGGTCTGTTAGAAAATTTTTCGGGAAAAAAAGAGTCAAAATATTTTCAAATTCCCCCTAACCTTCTTCATTTGACTTTCTTCTGTGTGGATTTGGAACAATTGTCCCAGTTTCCTTTTGATCTTTTTGTCGTTCTTGTTTTGTGGGACTTTTTGTAGCTACTTCACTCCGCTCTAGGTTCTCCACATTCATCCACGACATCGACCATCACCTCCCAGGTTTTTTGGATAACTCTATTCTCTTTTAGTCCTGTGAGGACACAATACATTCTAAGTGTGGGGTAGGATGCTAGAGAACTTTGCATGATCTTGTTTGCTTATCTGTGATTCTGTGGTTCATTTCGATTCCTCTTGCTAGAATTACTCAGTTCACAATGATGCTTAGACCGCTTAACTTGCCTGCATTGATGCTAAATGAACCTGGTCAAAACAGAAATTGTTATCACGCTTGTACTGTCACCTTGAATTGCATGAAAATGATCGAATCAACTAGCAGCCAATTGTGAGCTTTTGATCTATTGCACATAGCTAGCGACTTTAATTTTTTTTGAGTGGCTTTCTCGTACATTGAATGATTTAGGATTTGCATGAGACCTATTCGAGACTACACGATAACACGAGTACTGGGAGGATAAAGGCACCTAGAATCGCTACTTCAACCAGAAGCTATCCCAACATTATTCCCTCTAGGTGTAAACCCTTGTGCTTGGCCTGTTCTTTCGGTTCGATATTACATTACAACCATTTCCCATGTTCTTGTTGACCCCATTGATCCCATGTGGTAGTTGTTTGAGATTAGCTAACCGGAAGTCGGTCTGTGGTGACTTGCCTATAGCTAGTAAACCGGTGGTCTTAGCTAGTATGTCCAGACGTGTAAACCCCTCTAGCAGCACTAAAAGAAAAAATTAGAAAACAGAAAATACAAAGAAAAAGTTCAAAAAGTTCAAGTCAAGTAGTAGTAGAAAGTCCAAAACGTTCTTCTCCCTACATATAGAAGAACGAAAGCAATAAGCAAATGTAGAAAAACAAAAAAAGAAAATTCAGAAAAAGTGCTAGGTTACTTGAGGGTATCATAGGACGAGCATACATTATTCCACCACGTGTCTGGTTAGACGGTAGGAATCCATAGGTCCTGATTGAGGGAAGTTAGTCGATTGCTACACCGCACCTAAGCCATCATCATCATACATCCCTTCATCCATTCATCATAAGCCCTTGTAGTGTAGGATCATTACAGTCCCTTGCAAAGTCCTTTTGACTAGTTTCTCGTGTTGTCAAAGTGGTGGAGATTTTGGTCGAAATACAAACTTATAACATAATTCGGTCGAGAAAGTGATTGAGAGTATAAACACGTCCCTAAACACAGAGTGTGAGAGTTCTCCCATTTACTAAATATTTTGTGTGAGGAAGTCTGGTCGGTTAGGTCGGATTTGTGCATGGTTGGTGATTACTCCTCGTTTGTGTGCAGAGAATTAGTGAGATCGGTTTGTTTGGATGATGTGTATGCATGTTAGGTTAATTGTTCTAAGTGTATCGGTTTAAAATTCATTGTCAACAATTGAATCTCAATTTAATCAATCTTGTCATTTGTAAACTTGAGTGTGTTCTGATTTAGTTTGCTTAAGGACAAGTAAAAGCTTAAGTGTGGGTAGTTTGATGACACTAGATTTATCGTGATTATCATTTTCGTTTAAGCGACATTTCATTGCTTGTAACACGACTTTTGGGGTAGTTTAGTAAGTTTTCATTCCGTAATGATATTTCATACCGAATTGGTTACTTTGGCCCGTTTCGGGTCTATTTGATGTGTTTTCTAAGTGTCTCATTGAGTACACAGGTTTTTGCCGTCAAATCGGTAGCCGTCGGACGTGTCGGGAAGCAATGGAGCCTCGAGGAATGACCCGTAATCAATCAGAGAACTCAGACCAATCAAAGAAAAATTAATCCTGTCCAGCTAAAGTGTTCTTACCGAGAATGTCAATATTCTCGGCGAGATTTTATGCACAAAGTTAAGCCAATTCTCGTAAGAAATGGAGTTGGAAATTATGAAGGATTTCTCCCCGAGAACATATGAAGGAATTAATTGGAAATCGCGTTGCCATTTGAAGACAGTTTGCACATAAGTTTTTGGCGAGAATTCCCAATATAGTTGGAAAATCAAGTTAACTAAAGCAAACTAAACTAGAATGCACTCAGATTCACAAATGACGAGATCGATCAAGTTAAGGTTCAAGCAATCACAATGAATTATTAGACCGCTACTTCTAGAACAAGTGACCTAACATGCATACACGTCAACCTAACAACCTGGTCTCACTAATTATCTGCACACAACAAGTAGTAAACATAAATCATGCACGAATCTGACCTGACCGACCAGACTTCTCACACAGACAATATTTGGTACAAGGGAACTCTCGCACTCTGTGTTCAGGGACTTGTTTCTGCTCTCAATCACTTTCTCTACCGAAGTATGTCATATGTTTGCAGTTAGACCACAAGTATGTCACTTTCTCTACACGAGTAACTAGTCAAAAGGACTTTTGCAAGGGACTGTAACGATTCCTACACTACAAGGGTTTATAATGAGATGGATGAAGGGATGAATGATGGAATTGGCTTTGGTGCGGCGCAGCTTTCGACTAACTTCCCTCGAATCTACCCTATGACTTCCTACCGTCTAACCAGACACGGGTGGAATTGTGTACGCTCGTCCTATGATACCCTCAAGCAACCTAGCACTTTATTTTGCATTTTTTTCAAAATTTGCATTTTCTGATTTTTTTTTACATTTTCTTTGACTTCGTTCTTCCATATGTAGGGAGAAGAACATAACTGAACTAAACTACTTTGCTTTTGCACTTTAACTTATTTTCGAATTTTTCTTCTTTTTATTTTTCTCTTTTTTTTCTTGTGCCGATTTTCTTTTAGTTGCTAGAGGGTTTTACACGTTTGGACATAATAGCTAAGACCACCTGTTTAATGGCTATAGGCAAGTTATCACAGACCAACTTCTGGTAGGCTAATCTAGAACTACAACCACAAGGGATCAACGAGTGATGAAAAATGGGGATTAGCTGTAATGTAAAACGAACCGAAAGAAGGGCCAAGCTCAAGGGTTTACACCTAAGGGATTTAGCGTTAGGTTGGTATCTAGCTTAATTAGCTTTAACTAGGTGCCTCTATCCTCCTAGAACTCATGTCATCGTGTGGTCTCGAATTGTTCTAATGCAAATTCTAACTCATTCAAGATACGAGAAAGCCACTAAAAAAGAATTGAATTGCAAGTTTACGTGCAATGGATCAAAAGCTCACAGTTGGTTTGCTAGTCGGATTCAGTCATTTTCACGCAATCAAAGTGAAATACTACAAGAGTGATATCAATTTTTTGTTCTGACCAGGCGATTCAGCATCGATGCAATCAAGTTCGTTACAGGTTCTAGGTTAAGCAGTCTAAGCGTCATTATGAAGTATTGAAAAACAAATTAACATCAAAAGTCAATAACCGCCGAGCAATTCTATGTTAAAGGGATTGGAAAGCACCACGAAAATCACACAGAAAGGCAATCCAGATCATGCAAGGTTCTCGAGCATCCTACCCCACACTTAGATGGTCCTGTGTCCTCACGAGACTAAATGAGGATTGAGAGAAATGGGGAACCTGGAAGCAGATGGTTGGTGTAGTGGATGAGCTCAGAGCATTCGAGTGGAGCAGAGTAGTAGCTAACCGAGTCCTGACAACAACAAAAACATCAAAAGGATACCGGAACAAGTGCCCCGGATCCACAAAGAAAAAAGTTGGATTGAGATCCAAAAAGAAGAAATAGAAAGAAAAGGAAATGATACGACCTGATCACTGTCCCTCAGGTGTCGAGGGTTTTGTTCGGTCATGAACTACTGCAGAAAAAGTCATCTCGCATCTTGTTTCCTCCCGTGCTCCACCCGGTCCTTCTGCCGTTGATGGGAACCAGAGGAGTAGTCCCGTTGCCACTGCTCCATGCGAACTAGTTACTCACCAAGTGGGTCTGAGGGTTGTGGTGGTGGGGGAGCAGGCGCCGGTGTGGGAAAATTTGACCTAGAGAATTGTGTGTAGACGTCGAGACTTACTAAAAGGTCGAGGCCACATGCGACGGCGAGTTCGGCTCTGATGTGATCAATCTTGATGCTGGGAAGGCTGGGGTCCCACTTGTCACGGATCTGGAGTGTGTCAATCAGACAAGAGGCAAAAGGGCCGCCAGGAAGGGCAGTGGCTAGTTCCTTGGTAGTTGTGCGCTTCTGAAAGAAACGGGCTAGCCACCACTTTGGGTGAAGGCGTGCGAACTTCTCAACGGCACAAAAAAGAATGAACTCTTCCAGGGATATGTGGTGGCGTGCCTCCTTGCTGCAGTAAAACAGAGAACGAGTCCAAACATAATGAAGAAATTTGAAGAGGGGATGAGCGATGTTACCAACTGTGGCGCGGCTAGGATCGGACTCGGGGTCACCAGAGATGAAGCACCAGATGTCTGGATATGGGTCATGTGTCACCGAGTTCATTGCCTCAAAACCGAGGGAAGCTTCTGTGAGGGTGGCAATGGGGTTGAAAAAAAGGGCGAACTCGTCAAGGGTCTTCTCATACTAGACTCCACCGAGACGGAAGCAGATACACTTCAGGACTCGATGGGGTTTCTATGCGGTCCATTCAAACGAGCTCCAGAATTCCTGGAGGGCGACTAGAGGGCAGATGGAGCCGGATGCTGTTAGAGCTCGTAATTTGGTTAGCTCGAGGGGGGTGGGTGATGCTAGCGTGCCATCCCAGGTTGTGACTTTTCATGCTGTCCGGAGAGAGGATGGCCACCGTGGCTGGGGGAATGTCCTTGATCTTGTCATAGGTCACCCGGTTTTCCGGAGGAAGGGAGGTGATGAACGGATGGGGGCCCTCAGTGAGGATGTGAGCTGGAGTGATTGAGGGAGGGACCTCCGGGGCCACGGCTCTTGGGGCGAAGAGGAGGAGGTTGGAGCTCTGTCCAATCTGGCCTTTGTTCGTCACTCTCTGTCGGCACCAGTAGTCTTAAACTTACCAGGGTTTCTGAAAAGGCAAACTTGATGCGCGAGATTTAACTCACAACTATCAAGGTCGTATTCCACGAGGGCTCTCTCAATAGCTAATACTCACACGGTTCATGGACAGTCTATTCATTTAAAAAGAGTTTTGGTTTGAAATAGGAACAAATGAAAACATAAAGAAAACTAAACAAACAAACAAAATGGTGCAAAACAAAGATAAAGGAGGTTAACTTGGAAAGATAGCTTCATCATGCTCAAGAGGAACAAAAGCACAAACAAGCCAAACATGATCGAGGATGCAATCGAATGACCACGCAAATCCCTTCTATAAACTCAATGCACTCTCGTCGCACTAAATCCCTATCCTAGAACCACTCAACCTAGGCTCTCGCTCTCAAGCTAAGTGACTAAGGATGCATTAAAGGTGTTTGATGAAATGCCAAGCTACAAAACCCTCTCCTATGACTCTGTGACCACTAGGCTAGACACCACACTCTCATGTCAATGTCCTAACACTAAGAGAATCATCAAAAGACTAATCAAAGTTCAATTGAATGAAAAACCTAATGCACACCAAGTGTTCGATAAAATGCACAAGTGAGAAATCATGCAACTATGGTTGAATTGAGATGATCTAATCTCTTAGAACACACTCTCTTCAATCCCTAGACCTACAATCCATGTAATCTAAGCACTCTCATGCATTACATCACAAATAATAGACCAATCAAGACATAGCCATCAATGGAATTAATAACATGTCTAGAGATCATCTTCTTACAATCCAAGATCAATCATGGCATATTTGTACAATCAACCTCTATCCTAGCACAACTAATCTATCAATCCAAGGAAACCTAAGAAATCAGCCACATATGGCCAAGGAATTGAAGGAAAGAGAAAGAAAGATAATCACCAAGAACACCATGGCAATCCTCCTTTTGCAAGCTCCTCTTCCAAGGTTGTGGACTTCAATCCAAGCTCCTTTACTTTGATTTGCACCTTGCTCTAGGGTTGTGGATTGGAGATGAGGAGAAAAGTAATTGGAAAGTTGAGAGGAGAGTGTTTTTGTTGAAGGCTGAAATCTGAATAATGAGTTGTTGTCCAAAATTTCCACCCCTCTCTCTTTAAATAGCACCGCTGGAAATAGCCTGGATTTTCGGCGAAAATTCTACAAGATTTTCGACGAAAATGTCTTTGAAAAACACCGAGCGATTTGGCTTTTCTTCACAGATTTTTGGCAAAAATTATACAATATTTTCACCGAAAATGTCTTCTTAAATCGATCGGCCGTCTTCTGTAATTCGGTTTTCGGTTGAGAACTTAGAGTTCTCGCCAAAAACTTCTTCAGTTGAAGGGTGCATTTTTCTCGATTTTTCAACGATCATATCTCCTCCGTCCTAGCTCCGATTGACCTCCTATTTGATCCTACGTGCTCCTTGTCACCAGTACTTCAATGCCAAGACCTGAAAATGCAAAGGAAACAACTCCAATAGACATAGAATTGGCCTCAAAGTGGCAACCGGGCAACAAAAGGGCACTTTGCATAAAACATCCATAAAGGCTTATAAATCATAGCAAAATGAGATCAAACATGGGGGATCCCTAGGCTAATCGAGGACTTATAATACACTAAATATGATCACATCAAATTCCCCTACGACTAAGCTTTGCTTGTCCTCAAGCAAATGAATTAGAAAACATCCAAGTCCACAAATGACAAGATCGGTCACATTGAGATTCAAACGATAACAATTTGGCCTAAACTGTTCCACAAACAAACTTAACCTACACATGCAAGAACGTCAACCAAACAAGTCTAGACCTCACTAATATATGCACACTTCAAGTAGTGGTTAATTGGGATACAGAAAAACCGACCACGACAACACCGACTCTAATTAAAAGGACTTGAACTCGGGAAATGGAACGAATAAGGCGGGGAAAGGAGAATTTTTTTGAAAGTGGAGAATGATCGTGATGTGGCTATCGACTCGACTTCATCCGCTTCTAGATCCGCACTTTGCAAACTCGGGCGTAGGATCAAGGGCTACATTTGAGAACTCTTTTTTTTCTTTCCTTTCCATTTTCATCATCATTTTTTTTCCTTTTTCTTACTGCATACTAGTGCTCGATCCAACACTTCACTTAGGTGTTGAACCTGCCTAGCTCACAGCTTTTGCCTTTGCTACTGCTCAACCCGACACTTCACTTAGGTGCCGAGCTTGCCTAGCTTTTCTTTTCTTTTGAGCATTTTCTTTCCAAATTAGCCACTTGACCCCCATCCCCTTACAACTTCCACACAAGATTTCGAATTGGATTCCGTCTAATCTCAAGCCACAATCACGAGGGATCAAAAAGGCGAATAAAACATGGAAAAAGGGCGAAAATTCTGATTGCCTTCATCATCTTAGACCGGTGTTATCGAGCGGCACAAAAACACGTATCAAACCAATCAACCAACATGCAAGAGTGATAAAATCTCTGTTCTGGCCTAGACTCATTTGATATTAGCTCTAACATGCTGGTTATAGGTTCTAAGTGGAACAGTCTAAACGTCATTATGAAAGCTTGAAGTCAATTAAACACCAAAAGTCAAGAACCATCATCTTAGATCGGTGTTATCGAACGGCACAAAAACACGTATCAAACCAATCAACCAACATGCAAGAGTGATAAAATCTCTGTTCTGGCCTAGACTAATTTGATATTAGCTCTAACATGCTGGTTATAGGTTCTAAGTGGAACAGTCTAAACGTCATTATGAAAGCTTGAAGTCAATTAAACACCAAAAGTCAAGAACCGAATGATTCTACAATAGAGGAAATTGACATTCAATTAAGATCATGCAACTCATCAAAGCATAGCCTTAGACTTCTACCGACAAATAATCACACCAAACCTCAAACTCCCCTACGACTAACAGGAGCATTGTCCTCAATGATCAAGAGAGAGAGAGGGTAAGGTGGAACGAAGTTACCGCGTTGGTAGAGAAGAGCATAGGACGTAATAGTGGTGAAAGAGTTCCATGATGATCCTTGGTGAAGAGTGATCCAAAATGCTTGTCAAACCTTATTCAAAAAGCTAAAACAACACAAAAACCTCAAAGAACAATTAAAAGCGAAAAATTAAAGATAACATGGGGTGCCTCCCAAGAAGCGCTTGGTTACCGTCTTAAGCTCGACGATACCTGTGTTAGGGTGCCCAACTTAGTACCTCTTTGAGGTCAAGTAGCTTCTTCCATGATGAAGTCTGAGCTCCAAGTAGCAATAAAAGCAAATGGTAGAATGACCAATGAGCTAAGCTTGAGTTCCAATTGTTACCTTGCCATGGCCTTCTACCATTGAGTTTAGGAGTTTGAGGAAGAATGTATGGTAGGGGCCACCATTGAGCTCCATCGTCTCCAAGTCGGTGATACCACTCAAGGAGTCTTCCGGTTCAAATAGAGGTGGCTCCACTTCCACGGTTACCTTAGGAGGGGTAGAGATGCATGTCTCCTTGGGTTCTTGGCACAAATACTTCATGATCAAGCAAGAAGATTGAAGAGCACTAACAATCTTTGGTGGGGCCACAATAGGGTGGTGTTTTTCACTTTCGTGCTCCACTCTCGGTGCCACCTCTTCTTGAAGCGTCTCCAAATCATCTCTCACCTCCTCTAAAGGGTCATCATCCTCAAGTCTCCTTGATTCTTCTATCCTCACATCATTGTCACATGGTGTTTCCATGGGAAAAACATGCACTTCAATCTCCTCCACTACCAAATCTTCCTCCGTGTCAAGCTCTTCGGATTCACAAATGTCATCTTCATCATCATAAACTTGCTCCACATGATTGAGATGGCGTTCATTCTCAAGAATCTTCGTGACAAACTCTATGCTTTGGGATAAGCGGTTAACTCGGTTTGCATTATCCTCCACAATTTGCAAGATCTCTAACATGAAAGGAGGTGGAAGAGGTTTCTCATGACTCACGAATTCCTCTTGGGGAGACTCACTTTCTTCTTCTTCCATGACTAGCACTTCCGGTTCAAAGGTGTCAGAGATGAGCTTCACACTTTGAGTTAAACGATCCAACCGAGCCGCATTATCTTCCGCCATTTGCAACATCTCCTCAATTGTGGAGGAAGGTGGAGAATGTTGTTCATCCTCTAGAGCTTCCTTGATGAGCATCACGCCTTGAGCTAAGCGATTAAGTTGGTTCGCATTGTCTTCCGCAATCTTCAAAGCTTCCTCAAGCGTGGGAAGAGGTGGAGAAGGTTCCTCATAGCCTTTCGAGGACGCTTGCTTTCTTCAACCATCTTAAAGAGCTCCTCTAGCATGGAAGGCGGTTGAGAATGTTGTTCATGACTTGTGAAATCCTCTTGATAATACTCCTGCAAGACTTGATGGTAGGGTGGAGATGGATAGGGACATTGCTCATTCCACATGGGTGTTGAAGCTTGTTGTTCTTGACCCCACCATTGGCTATCTCCATAGTAGGATGAAGTAGGATGACCATAGTATGGGTTAGGAGATGGATTCCACCCTTGATAGGTACCATAACCATCACCACCATTCCACGAGTTCATCTTACTTGCAACCTTGCTCCCATGAATTAGATAGGTGGAGAAGGGATAGGTGGATAAGGGGCCTACAAACACGCACAACAAACACAACCAAGTAGTACAACAATGCGGGATAACAAAACCACAAAAAGAAATAACAAAGAAGCAAAACTAAAACGGAAGGAAGTGAATAGAACGGTCCACTACTAAATGCTTTCAAAGGATTGAGAAAGTTCCCCGGCAACGGCGCCAAAAACTTGATGCGCGAGATTTAACTCACAACTATCAAGGTCGTATTCCACGAGGGCTCTCTCAATAGCTAATACTCACACGGTTCATGGACGGTCTATTCATTTAAAAAGAGTTTTGGTTTGAAATAGGAACAAATGAAAACATAAAGAAAACTAAGCAAACAAACAAAATGGTGCAAAACAAAGATAAATGAGGTTAACTTGGAAAGATAGCTTCATCTTGCTCAAGAGGAACAAAATCACAAACAAGCCAAACATGATCGAGGATGCAATCGAATGACCACGCAAATCCCTTCTATAGACTCAATGCACTCTCGTCGCACTAAATCCCTATCCTAGAACCACTCAACCTAGGCTCTCGCTCTCAAGCTAAGTGACTAAGGATGCATTAAAGGTGTTTGATGAAATGCCAAGCTACAAAACCCTCTCCTATGAATCTATGACCACTTGGCTAGACACCACACTCTCATGTCAATGTCCTAACACTAAGAGAATCATCAAAAGACTAATCAAAGTTCAATTGAATGAAAAAACCTAATGCACACCAAGTGTTCGATAAAATGCACAAGTGAGAAATCATGCAACTATGGTTGAATTGAGATGATCTAATCTCTTAGAACACACTCTCTTCAATCCCTAGACCTACAAGCCATGTAATCTAAGCACTCTCATGCATTACATCACAAATAATAGACCAATCAAGCCATAGCCATCAATGGAATTAATAACAAGTCTAGAGATCATTTATACAATCCAAGATCAATCATGGCATATTTGTACAATCAACCTCTATCCTAGCACAACTAATCTATCAATCCAAGGAAATCTAAGAAATCAGCCACACATGGCCAAGGAAATGAAGGAAAGAGAAAGAAACATGATCACCAAGAGCACCATGGCAATCCTCCTCTTGCAAGCTCCTCTTCCAAGGTTGTGGACTTCAATCCAAGCTCCTCTACTTTGATTTGCACCTTGCTCTAGGGTTGTGGATTGGAGATGAGGAGAAAAGTAATTGGAAAGTTGAGAGGAGAGTGTTTTTGTCGAAGGCTGAAATCTGAATAATGAGTTGTTGTCCAAAATTTCCACCCCCCTCTCTTTAAATAGCACCGCTGGAAATAGCCTGGATTTTCGGTGAAAATTCTACAAGATTTTCGCCGAAAATGTCTTTGAAAAACACCGAGCGGATTGGCTTTTCTTCACAGATTTTCAGCAAAAATTATACAATATTTTCACCGAAAATGTCTTCATAAATCGAACGGCCATCTCCTGTAATTCGGTTTTCGGTCGAGAACTTAGAGTTCTCGCCGAAAACTTCTTCAGTTGAAGGGTGCATTTTTCTCGATTTTTCAACGATCATATCTCTTCCGTCCTAGCTCCGATTGACCTCCTGTTTGATCCTACGTGCTCCTTGTCACCAGTACTTCAATGCCAAAACCTGAAAATGCAAAGGAAACAACTCCAATAGACATAGAATTGGCCTCAAAGTGGCAACCGGGCAACAAAAGGGCACTTTGCATAAAACATCCATAAAGGCCTACAAATCATAGCAAAATGAGATCAAACATGGGGGATCCCTAGGCTAATCGAGGACTTATAATGCACTAAATATGATCACATCAAAACTCAAAACAAACCTGATGAGAACAAAGTTGCCTCACCCCACACTTAGTCAAAAATCTCAGTTTCACAAGGAAACGAATAAAACCGAGTGGGGATAAGCCAATCCAACAACCGATAACTAAAACTCATCACGATGCAAGCACACAAGGCAGTTAACGCACATCACTCATATTAAGCTAAACCGACAAGCATGGAGAAGTCAACATCTTGCAAAATCCGGCAATGTAAGCATAGCTAACCACGAGAAAAGGTATCCCAAGACACAATCCAAGGATCAACGGCATTTAACAATAACTAGGCATGGGAAAGAATGAACCGGACAGTCATATGGGCTTCAAAA
>CM068300.1:29345663-29687906 GCA_034768395.1 Linum lewisii | reverse complement strand
CTTATGTTCTATCAAATGAGAATCGTGAATCCGCTTGGTTCGTTCCTTAAAATGCCTTGTGCTCTCATAGGCGTTGAGGCGGTGTTCTTCGAGTTCATCTATCTGCATAAACCTTTTATCTCCTGCAAACTCAGGACGCAAGTTTAGATGACCAGTCCTTTCGAGACCGACCAACTGTTCTATCAAGAATCCGTTTGAGCTCACGGTTTGTCACGTCCGCTTGACCGTTAACTTGAGGGTGATAAGCAGTGGACATCCGATGGGTGATGCCAAAATGCTTGCATACCCGATCGAAGTGTCCATGGAAATGGGTTCCCCTATCGTTTATAATGAAGCGTGGGGCGCCAAAACGCGTGAAAAGACGTTGAAGGAACTTCCCTACCACTCTTGAATCATTAGTGGGTAGGGCTTCCACCTCGGCTTACTTAGAAACATAATCGACGGCTACAAGGATATACTTGTTTCCGTTGGAGGGTGTGAAGGGTCCCATGAAATCAATCCCCCAAACTTCAAAAACTTCAACAGTTAAGGAAATATTTTGAGGCATCTCATTGCGGTTTGAAATGTTACTTGACCTCTGGAACGCATCACAATAGCGGGCAAATTCATCACAGTCACGCAATATAGTTGACCAAAAGAATCCTGCTTCCAGCAACTTCCGTGCGGTTTGATTTGCTTCGAAATGTCCTCCGAACTGGCCTTCATGGCATTGTCGCATGGTGTCGGCTACCTCTTCAAGTGAAACACACCTTCTGATCATTCCGTCGATTCTGATTCGGAATAGGAAAGGGTCATCCCAGAAGTATAATTTGGACATCTTGATCAGCCTCCTTCTCATATTGTGGTCGAACCCTTCTGGAATGGTACCGGAGGCAAGGTAGTTGGCGGTGGCTGCATACCATAACTCATCTGATGCGGTCGCCTTACTAAGGGTCTGACCGTGATGAATTGCCCACGGCTCAATGGCTATGCTATTCACATGTTCTTGATATTCAAGACGCAACAACTCATCAGGGAAAGAATCATCGATGGGGGAGGTAGGGGGCTTACCTGGTTGGGATTCCTAGAGTCGGGATAGGTGATCGGCTGCTACGTTTTCAACTCCCTTCTTGTCCTTGATTTCTATGTCAAATTCTTGAAGTAAAAGCACCCAACGAATCTATCTAGGCTTTGAGTCCTACTTTGCTAGAAGGTGGCGCAGAGCAGCATGATTAGTGTAAACTTTGGTATGCGAAAGCACCAGATACTGTCTGAACTTGTCGAACAAGAATACAATAGCGAGGAGCTCCTTCTCTGTCATGGTGTAGTTTCGTTGAGCATCGTTAAGAGTCTTGCTAGCGAAGTAGATTGGATGGAATCCCTTCTCTTTCCTCTGTCCTAGAACGGCCCCAACCGCGATGTCACTAGCATCGCACATGATTTCAAAGGGAAGGTTCCAGTCATGTGCTGTGAGGATTGGCACGCTGGTGAGCTTAGTTTTCAAGATCTCAAAGCTTCAAGGAAACACCTTGTAGAACACGAAAGGTACATCCTTCTTCAAAAGCTTGGTCATAGGGAGAGTTATCTTGGAGAAGACCTTGATTAATCTCCGGTAGAATCCTGCGTGACCAAGGAAACTACGAACTGTCTTGACAGAGGAAGGTGGCGGAAGGCTAGCAATTGTTTCAAGCTTGGCGCGGTCAACTTCTATCCCAAGTGTAGATATCTTATGGCCGAGAACAATACCTTCGGTCACCATGAAGTTACATCTCTCCCAACTTAGAGCTAGATTCATCTCTTCGCATCGAGCTAGCACCTTATCCAAGTTAGCCAGGCATTGAGAGAACGAATCTTCATAAACAGGGAAGTCATCCATGAACACTTTTATAACGTTCTCTACCAGATCTCCAAAGATGGCAAGCATACATCTCTGGAAGGTGGTTGGGGCATTGCACAACCAAAGAGGAATATGACGATAAGCAAATGTACCAACAGGGCAAGTGAAAGTCGTCTTCTCTTGGTCATCGAGCTCTATCGGAACCTGGAAGTATCCGACATCCCATACAAGAAACAGTAGTATTCATGGCCAGCTAACCTTTCAAGCATCTGATCAATGAATGGTAAAGGAAAGTGATCCTTGGCAAATGTAACATCCCCGCTCAACCAAACGGTTTGGAACTCAAGATCGGTAGGCTAGGGTACTGGAATCAGTGCTCTTAAGCTCCCCTTGAGTTTTGGGTCATTCGGGTTTAAGTTGGGTCGAAGTTGCAAAGAGGGGAATGGTGATGCACCAAAAAGTGCTGATTTTGGGCCCTGAAGTGCGCAGGCGCACTTTTTCCCAATTAATTCAGCAAACTTTCGGTGGAATATTCAAAATGTGTGCCTTTTAGGGGTCAATGTGCGTCGGCGCACATTTTGACATACCAGGCGCACTTTTCATGCATAAAAGGACGGATTTGCACGGAAATCCATAACTTCTTTCCCCTTTCTCTCTCCCCGAAAAGCCATTGACGAACCTAGTGCGAGCAATCTTCGAAGGGTGATTCCGGGAGCTGTAGAGGTCGGAATTGAGTTCCGTTTGTTGCTATGGATTCGTAGCGACGAGGAGAAGAGATCGCTAACCTCCATTTTGGGTTTCTGGGTGTAGGTCGTGAGCAGTAAGGAAGGGTAGAGCTACGAGTTTGGTGGTTGGAAATTGAGTTTCTGGGGAACTAGAAGACGATTAGAGCCTCGTCTTCTATTCCAGGTGAGGGCTTAGCGTTGTGTAAGTAGTTTGGACAGCGTGAGGAGTTTCAATTGGACTTAGAACAAAACCTAGGTTATGCATGAAAATGATGAGCGTAAAAGGGGATAAACTGTTCTGTGAATGTACTTGATTGCTATTGATGATTGCCGTGATTGATTGTTGTTGTTGATTGCTATGATTTGGGGTTGGGTGTGAGCTGAAGTGAATCAAGTAATGGATTGACATAGAAATGAGAATTAGGATGGTTGGGAAATGAGTGCAGGTGCTATGTATTATGAATTGCTGGTTGTGGATGCAGGAGAGTTGCCCTGCCAATGTGGGGTCGCTCTGAGTATGAGGGACAGGTGGGTGACCCCTAGACTCATGACGTGGCCTCCCCCGTACTTGCAGGTGGGGGTGGCCGGTGAGCTAGCCGGTTACCTTTATTGATTGTGGTTGAGATGTGACAGGGGCATGTATTGGATGGAATACGTGTGCGTGGTGAATGGTGTTATAATGTGGATGGTGTGAATTGGGTTGTGGTTGTGGATGAATTGTGATGAGTTGGAAGTTCTATGTTAAAACTTGTATGTGAAAGTAGAACCTGAAGGAGCCCACACTGCCCCACCCGAAATACCGATGGTTTGAGTCTGATTCACTGGGGTGAATCCCTTGGTTGGATATCAAGGATGGTTGTCATTCTCCTTAGTGAAGGATCCCTTGAGGATGCGTCGGATGTCGTTCTCCTTCGTGGAAGGATCCCTAGTGGATGCGTCTGGATGATGTGATGGCCGGCGGTGGTGGTGTGGACAACTCCTTGGCGCCTAATAACTCACCTAGATAATGTGAATGTGAACGGTTGTGTGCTTGTGGTTGTGGTTGTGACTTGGTTGATGGTTGTGTTGTGATGATGCTGTGTGTGCCGTGGATTGATGTATTAGTTCTGTGTTATTCTAATGCTATGAATTGTGCTTGAGAACAAGAACTGACCAACGTGATCACCTAGACTTTTTTAGGGAATTAAAATATGGAAAGGGGGGTTGGGTATGGTTCCATTGTTGAATGTCTTGTGCGGAGTTGGGACCGCTCCATAGAATAGGACAACGTGTAGGTAGGCCCAGTGGGTTCACTCAATTTCAATAGGAAATTGATCCCTTTTCCCCTTTCAGGATCTCGTGCTAGTAGAGGTGGCTGAGGAGTTTGAGTTCGAGGTTGATTTCGTGAAGTTCTGGACGGAAGCCATGAGGTGAAGACTGGGATTACGTGGAGTTGACTTTTCTGTTCGTTTCAGTTGACTATGGGATTTTGGGGGGGGGGGTTTATGTACTTTCTGGTTTATGGTTGGATTGGGGGATTTATGATGGTTTGGATTGTACCCGGATTCCAGTTTCACGTTTTTATGAGGCCTCTTATGTTTTTATTGTCTTTTGATCACCGCCAATTTCACTGTTTTACCCTTGTTTTTACTCGGTAGTACCTGGGACCGGTTCAACCACGGGTTTACTCGGGTTGATTCGGGATGGGTGTTACAAATGGTATCAGAGCCTGGTTTGTCGCTGCTGTACGGTTGATTATCTTCTCTCTTTGGGGAGTAATTAACCTCGTTGGGAGGGGGGATGAGACATCGGTACGGGACCGACATTCCAAGGGTTTTTGTCAAACTGTTTTAAATGGGTGGGATGTTTTGAAATCAAGTGGTGAATTGAGTTGTTTGAAGTTTCTTGAGCGGTCAACTGAAATGGTTACTGTCCTCCTGTAGTGAATCCAGTCAAGCAAGGGGAAGTAGGTCCACTGGGAACTCGGGTTTTGGAGGAGGAGCTCCTAGGTTTCAGCCGAGTCTGTTGAAGGGATGGAATTTTGGGGAGTTCATTGGGGAAGCAGCTGATCCTGAGGTGGCAGAGCAGTGGCTCCAGGAATGTGAGTACAAGTTCCTGCAAATGGAACTTGAGGAAGGGTTGAAGGTGCAGGCAATGACTTTTCTGCTTAAGGGGCATGCACTGAATTGGTGGAGGTCGATGCCACAGAGTCGAGTGGTTCCGCCAGAGATGGAGTTGGATGAGTTTGTGGAGGTGTTTCGTGATCAGTTTTGCCCGGACCTTTGGCGTGAGGAGAAAGCCAAGGAGTTCATGAGTTTGGAGCAAGGGGAGAAGTCCGTTCTGGCATATTACATAGAGTTCACTTCTCTCTCTAAGTGGTATGATGAGCGGGCCAACCGGGAGAGGAAGCTCATTACCAAGTTCAAGAATGGGTTGAGAGTGGAGATTCAGGAGGGAGTCACCACCGCTGATATGGGGAGCCTTGTGTCAGTTAAGGCGGCGGCTTTGGAAAGGGAAAGGCTGGAGAACAAGAAGAAGGAAGAGAAGAAGAGGAAGGCGTCGACTCAGCCTTCTCCCTCGGTCACTCATAGCCACCCGGCTAAGAGGGCTCAGACATCTTACTCCGACTTTCGAGGTGCGCAGTCTGCTCCACAGAGGGGTGTGATGGTTTGTTATACCTGTGGTCTCCCCGGTCATAGGAGTGCTACCTGCCGTAGGGCGGGACTGGCGAGTAGAAGTGGAGCATCGGGAGGGTTGCCGATGTGTGGTATCTGCAAGAAGCCACATTTTGGGGAATGTCATTTACTGAGATCAGCTCCGGTGACCTGCTACACTTGTGGACAGCCGGGTCATAGGAGTAACATCTGTCCGAGGAGGAGTGCTGCACCAGCACAGTCTGTGGGATCGGTGCAGGGGCCTAGGGCTCCATCTAGGAGCTATGGAGGCAGAGTTGGAGGCAGTATGGGGCGAGGAGTTGTGAGTGCTAGCCGAGGAACAGGTGCTAACGCCATGCCTGTTGGAGCTGGAGGAGACCAAGGGAGGTTGTACGCTCTCACTAAAGGTGCGGCAGAGAATGCGAACGACGTGGTGACCGGTATGATCTCCATCTTAGATCTTTCCGTTTACGCTTTGTTTGATTCGGGGTCAACCCATTCCTTTGTATCTTAGAAATGTTTGAGTAGTTTGGGTGTTGTAGCTAGTAGTTTGGGTGTTAGTTGGGGCGTCAGAACTCCTTTGGGGACTTCTGTTCGGGTGGATAAGTGTGTAGAAGGTGTAAAGTGTTAGTGGGAAGTGTAGAGTTCTTGGCTGATTTGGTGGTGCTTCCTTTCAATGAATTCGACGTTATTCTCGGCATGGATTGGTTGCCTAGGCATGGGGCCTTGCTTGATTGCCAGAAGAAGGAGGTGTTGCTTCAGGTGGGGGGTGTTGGTCAAGTGGTGTTCAAGGGTGTTAGGAAGAGAGAATCCGCACCTATGGGGGTAATTTCAGCAATGCAAGCCTTCTCTCTGATCCAAGAAGGGTGTGAGGCTTTATTGGTGCAGGTGTTAGTTGAGCAGAATGAGGAGTTGGAGAAGGTACCGGTAGCTCGGGAGTTTGCGGATGTGTTTGAGGAACTACCCGGAGCACCGATCGAGCGTGAGGTGGAGTTCAATATAGAGCTGGTTCCTGGAACTGCTCCAATCTCTATTCCACCTTATCGCATGGCACCGGCGGAGTTAAAGGAGTTGAAGGAGCAATTGCAGGAGCTCTTGGATAAGGGGTTCATCCGCCCAAGCGTATCACCGTGGGGGGCACCGGTGTTGTTTGTGAAGAAGAAGGATGGGTCGATGCGGATGTGTATTGACTATAGGCGGTTGAACAAGGCGACGATCAAGAATCGTTACCCACTTCCAAGGATAGACGATCTCTTCGATCAATTGCAAGGGGCTGAAGTGTTCTCGAAGATAGACTTGAGGTCGGGTTATCACCAGTTGAAGGTGGAGGAAGGATCGGTGCCAATGACAGCCTTTAGGACCCGCTATGGACACTATGAGTTTCTGGTAATGCCGTTTGGTCTCACCAATGCTCCCGCCGCGTTCATGGCTCTCATGAACAAGGTCTTCCACGAATATTTGGATAAGTTCGTGATAGTGTTCATCGATGATATCCTCATTTATTCTAAGACTAGGAAGGAGCATGAGGAGCACTTGAGGATTGTTTTTCATAGGTTGAGGGAGCAGCAACTATTTGCCAAGTTCTCGAAGTGTGCCTTTTGGTTGGAAGAAGTATTGTTTCTTGGGCATGTGGTTTCTAAAAGAGGCGTGGAGGTTGACCCAAAGAAGATTGAAGCGGTGGTTAATTGGTCTCCACCTAAGGATGTGTCGCAACTGAGGAGCTTCTTGGGGTTAGCTGGTTACTACCGAAGGTTTGTAGAGGGGTTCTCTACCATAGCGTCTCCTTTACATAAGTTGTTGAGGAAGGAGTCGAAGTATGAGTGGAGCGAGGAATGTCAGAGGAGCTTTGAGGAGTTGAAGAAGAAGTTGACTTCAGCTCCGGTGTTGACTTTGCCAGTAGAAGGTGGAGAGTATGTGGTGTTTAGTGATGCGTCTTTGCAAGGATTGGGCTGTGTGTTGATGCAGAATGGGAAGGTTGTCGCTTATGCCTCCCGACAGCTTAGGGTGCATGAGGTGAACTACCCAACCCATGATTTGGAGTTAGCTGCAGTGGTGTTCGCCTTGAAGTTGTGGAGGCATTATTTGTATGGTGAGACGTTTAAGATCATGACCGATCACAAGAGTCTTAAGCACCTTATGGGTCAAAAGGAGCTGAATGGTAGGCAACGGCGTTGGGTGGAGCTCTTGAAGGATTATGACTGTACCATTGACTACCATCCTGGTAAAGCTAATGTGGTTGCGGATGCTTTAAGTCGAAAGGAGTTGGTGGATCTTAGAGCTTTAAGGGTAGAGATGCAGTTAGATGATGTGGGAAGTTTGTTTGCCAAGCTCAACATTAGGCCTATGCTGAATGATAGGATTGGTGAGGAGCAGCTCAAGGATGCTACTTGGTGGCTATTCGAGGGGAAGTTGAAAAAGGCATGGATAATGGATTTGAGGTAGTTGGCGGATTGTTGAAATGCAAGGGTCGAGTGTGCGTACCGGAAGTAGAGGAATTGAGGAAGGGGATTTTGGAGGAGGCTCATTCCTCGATGTATGTTATGCATCCCGGGATGACAAAGATGTACAATGACCTGAAGTTAAGTTTTTGGTGGCCAGGAATGAAGAAGGATGTGGCTCGTTATGTGGCGACTTGTTTGGTTTGTCAGAAGGCTAAGGCGGAACATAGAGCTCCGGGTGGGTTACTTCAGTCCCTACCTATTCCGGAGTGGAAGTTTGCGGACATCACCATGGACTTTGTATCGGGTTTTCCGCTGACTAGAGAGGGGAAGGATGTCGTGTGGGTAATAGTCATCGTTTGACGAAAGTTGCGCATTTCATACCCATTCGGTTTAAGCCTAGTGGGAGGTGTTGGCAAAGTTATATATAGAAGAGGTGGTAAGGTTGCATGGGGTTCCTCAATCCATCGTCTCTGATCGGGATCCGAGTTTCACGTCTCATTTTTGGGAGGGGCTGCATACAGCATTGGGAACTAAGCTCAAGTTCTCGACGGCGTATCATCCTCAGACGGATGGGCAATCGGAGAGAACGATCCTTACTTTGGAGGAGTTGTTGAGAAGCTGTGCTATGGAGTTTCAAACCCCTTGGACTGAATTGCTACCTTTGATTGAGTTCGCCTATAATAACTCGTACCATAGTAGTTTGAAGTCCGCTCCGTTTGAGGCCTTGTATGGGAGGAAGTGTAGGACGCCTTTGTGTTGGGATGAGGAAGGTGCGAGGGTGTTGTCGGGCCCTCAAGTTGTGCAAGAGACGGCTGATCGGGTTAAGGTTATCAAGGAGAGATTGAGAGCGGCTCAAGATAGGCAAAAAGCGTATGCCGACGGTCGTGCTAGAGAGCTGAGTTTCAATGTTGGGGAGAAGGTATTTTTGAAGGTGTCGCTGTGGAAAGGGCTGATGCGTTTCGGTAGAAAAGGGAAGTTGGCGCCTCGGTACATCGGTCCTTATGAGATCCTCGCTAAGTCGGGTCCGGTGGCTTATGTGTTGGCTTTGCCGAGGGAGTTGGAAAGGATACACAATGTGTTCCATGTGAGCGTGCTTAGGCGGTATCATGGGGACCCTTCTCATGTAATTCAGCTGGAGGAGGTGGAGATTGAGCAAGACTTGACTTATGAGGAGAAGCCAGTCGCGATCGTGGATAGGCAAGTCCGGGTCTTGAGGAATAAGCAGATTCCGCAGCTTAAGGTGGTATGGAGGAACCATGAGAGCGAGTCGGCTACTTGGGAGACTGAGGAGAGTATGAGGCGGCGGTACCCGGAGTTAGTGGAAGTGTATGATTCAGGTATTAATTCCCCTTGATGTATGCTTTTGTGTTTGCTTGTTGTGGTGTTGGTTCCAAGAAGGTCTAGGGTGTGCTTGGTGAGAGTAGAGTGTTGGGAGTGGGTGTAGGGCTGATGAGTAGTTAAAGGAAGGTTGGTGGTTCGTCGTTAGGAATTTTGGAAGTCAATAGGATACTTGGATTGCTGCGATTTTAGCTGTGTGTTCGGTATCATATTGCTAGGATGAAATAGGGATGATTTCGGGGACGAAATCCTTGAAGTTGTGGAGACTTGTAACATCCCCGCTCAACCAAACGGTTTGGAACTCAAGATCGGTAGGCTAGGGTACTGGAATCAGTGCTCTTAAGCTCCCCTTGAGTTTTGGGTCATTCGGGTTTAAGTTGGGTCGAAGTTGCAAAGAGGGGAATGGTGATGCACCAAAAAGTGCTGATTTTGGGCCCTGAAGTGCGCAGGCGCACTTTTAGAAGTGCCAGGCGCACTTTTCAATTAATTCAGCAAACTTTCGGCGGAATATTCAAAATGTGCGCCTTTTAGGGGTCAATGTGTGCCGGTGCACATTTTGACATACCAGGCGCACTTTTCGTGCATAAAAGGACGGATTTGCACGGAAATCCATAACTTCTTTCCCCTTTCTCTCTCCCCGAAAAGCCATTGACGAACCTAGTGCGAGCAATCTTCGAAGGGTGATTCCGGGAGCTGTAGAGGTCGGAATTGAGTTCCGTTTGTTGCTATGGATTCGTAGCAACGAGGAGAAGAGATCGCTAACCTCCATTTTGGGTTTCTGGGTGTAGGTCGTGAGCAGTAAGGAAGGGTAGAGCTACGAGTTTGGTGGTTGGAAATCGAGTTTCTGGGGAACTAGAAGACGATTAGAGCCTCGTCTTCTATTCCAGGTGAGGGCTTAGCGTTGTGTAAGTAGTTTGGACAGCGTGAGGAGTTTCAATTGGACTTAGAACAAAACCTAGGTTATGCATGAAAATGATGAGCGTAAAAGGGGATAAACTGTTCTGTGAATGTACTTGATTGCTATTGATGATTGCCGTGATTGATTGTTGTTGTTGATTGCTATGATTTGGGGTTGGGTGTGAGCTGAAGTGAATCAAGTAATGGATTGACATAGAAATGAGAATTAGGATGGTTGGGAAATGAGTGCAGGTGCTATGATATTATGAATTGCTGGTTGTGGATGCAGGAGAGTTGCCTTGCCAATGTGGGGTCGCTCTGAGTATGAGGGACAGGTGGGTGACCCCTAGACTCATGACATGGCCTCCCCTGTACTTGCAGGTGGGGGTGGCCGGTGAGCTAGCCGGTTACATTTATTGATTGTGGTTGAGATGTGACAGGGGCGTGTATTGGATGGAATACGTGTGCGTGGTGAATGGTGTTATAATGTGGATGGTGTGAATTGGGTTGTGGTTGTGGATGAATTGTGATGAGTTGGAAGTTCTATGTTAAAACTTGTATGTGAAAGTAGAACCTGAAGGAGCCCACACTGCCCCACCCGAAATACCGATGGTTTGAGTCTGATTCACTGGGGTGAATCCCTTGGTTGGATATCAAGGATGGTTGTCGTTCTCCTTAGTGGAAGGATCCCTTGAGGATGCGTCGGATGTCGTTCTCCTTCGTGGAAGGATCCCTAGTGGATGCGTCTGGATGATGTGATGGCCGGTGGTGGTGGTGTGGACAACTCCTTGGCGCCTAATAACTCACCTAGATAATGTGAATGTGAACGGTTGTGTGCTTGTGGTTGTGGTTGTGACTTGGTTGATGGTTGTGTTGTGATGATGTTGTGTGTGCCGTGGATTGATGTATTAGTTCTGTGTTATTCTAATGCTATGAATTGTGCTTGAGAACAAGAACTGACCAACGTGATCACCTAGACTGTTTTTAAGGAATTAAAATATGGAAAGGGGGGTTGGGTATGGTTCCATTGTTGAATGTCTTGTGCGGAGTTGGGACCGCTCCATAGAATAGGACAACGTATAGGTAGGCCCAGTGGGTTCACTCAATTTCAATAGGAAATTGATCCCTTTTCCCCTTTCAGGATCTCGTGGCTAGTAGAGGTGGCTGAGGAGTTTGAGTTCGAGGTTGATTTCGTGAAGTTCTGGACGGAAGCCATGAGGTGAAGACTGGGATTACACGGAGTTGACTTTTCTGTTCATTTCAGTTGACTATGGGATTTTGGGGGGGGGGGGGTTTATGTACTTTCTGGTTTATGGTTGGATTGGGGGATTTATGATGGTTTGGATTGTACCCGGATTCCAGTTTCACGTTTTTATGAGGCCTCTTATGTTTTTATTGTCTTTTGATCACCGCCAATTTCACTGTTTTACCCTTGTTTTTACTCGGTAGTACCTGGGACTGGTTCAACCACGGGTTTACTCGAGTTGATTCGGGACGGGTGTTACAGCAAACCTCTCCATCCACCTCTACAGAGGTCTCAGGTGGTGCCACTTGAGATGGAGCATCCTCCACTCCAACTGGAGTCTTAGATGCAGAACCATCTCCCCCTCCAACCAACGAACTAGCATTAGAGAATATTATCTTTGTTCTTGAAGTCCTCCACCAAATTCGTATCTTTAAGAAAGGCAAGAAGTATGACATGATGTTGAAGCTTGATATAAGGAAATTTTATGATTTGGTGGACTGGAACTATTAGGACACCATTCCGCGGGCCTTCGGATTCTCGAATACTTGGTGCAACTAGGTTAAAACCTGTGTGACTGTGTCCAAACAAAACGTTTCTCAGTGATTTTCAATGGCACGTCGTCATACTTTCTTCTCCCCACTAGTGGAATCTGTCAGGGAGATCCTCTTTCCCCTTTCTTTTTCTCCTTATGTATAATGCCTTATCTTTCATGATTGACGAAGGGACGGCCTCCGGTGATCTGAATGGTGTCCTGCTGAAGCCTAGGTGCCCACACCTAACCCATTGCCTTTTTGCAGATTATACTGTTATCTTTGGGAATGTTACAGTTCACAAGGTCTCTTCAATTCTAGGTATCATCAGTGGATATGGGGCCATCACGAGACCGAAAGTAAACATCTTCAAGTCGTCCATCTTCTTCAACGCTAATACCCCAAATGATATCAAAAGGGATATTGTTGCCAGTGCGGGCTTTGAATTAGGGTTGGGCCACTCGAAATATCTTTGGGTTCCTACTGAGTGGGGACGGTATAAGAAAGAAACCTTCAATTTTCTTCTTCAGTGGATGGACAAGCAAGGTCAAGCTGGGAAGGGTCTCTTTCTCTTCCATGCGAGTAAAGTGACGTTGTTAAAAGTGATCATCCATGCAATTCTGACCTACATTATGAGCCTTTTCATGCTTCCAAAGTCTATGATCAACAAGATGAATTCAGTCCTCTGACGCTTCTTCTAGTCGGGCTCTATACCCATGAAATCCATTCATTTGTTCAAGGGGCGAAACTCTACAAGCCTATGAATGAAGGGGGTTGGGTTGTAAGGAATTTGACACTTTCAATCGGGCATTGTGGAGCCCTCAGGGCTGGATAATTCTTGCTCAACCTTCCTCTCTCTAGGTCAGGCTCCTCAAGAGTCTCTACTTTCTTAATGGTTCCTTCATGCCAACAGGCAAAAAGAGAAGACCTTTGTGGATTTGGGCCAGTTTGCTTGAAGGGCGTATTGCTCTTATGCTTGGTTTCCTTAAGGTGGTGGGTAATGGTCAGGACATTGATGTTCTAAATGATCCTTATATCCCTGCGTTCCTGGGATTTCAGCTGTCTTCGATGGTTGAGGACCCGATGATGGTTAAGGATCTCATCGACCATACTTGGAGCTCATGGAATAATCTTCTTATTATATCCTTTTACTCTCAATCCGAGGCTAATGCCATTTGGCATATTCCTATGGGCCCACCGGATTTTGATGATTTTTGGACATGGAGTAAGGAACCTATAGGGCAGTTTTCCGTCCGTTTGGCGTATCATACCCTGAGAAGTAATGCTACAAATCCTACTACGTTTGTCAACGACCATTGTAAAGCCAGCTGGAAATGGCACTAGAATCTCTCCATCCCCCTTAAAGTTGTATTCTTTCTTTGGAGAGGGGTCAATAATTGGTTAGCGACCAACAACAATCTTCCTATTAGAAGATTCTCCCTCTCCCCAATCTTCCCACTTTGTGATAAGGAAGAATCCCTACTTCATGGTATTATTACCGTCATCACGCTCAGGAAACATGGGCTTCCATCCTTCCCTCGTTCACTCCTCATTTGTCTGTTGATTTCAGGTCATGGTTGTTTTCGTAGTAGGATACGATGCCTTCGATGAATTTTCCTCGTGTGGCTACGACTTGTTGGAACATTTGAAAGTCTCGCACTGCCTTTGTAGTCAACAGTACCAACCCTTCGGCTGTTATCACTTTGGCCCGGTGTGAGCGAGACCTTTCCCTTTGGAACTCTTGTGTTGACCCCCCACTCCTACTGTTCCTGGACAACCCCTCATGTCCGCTCACCTACAACTCCACTGCCTAGTAACGTCCTTCTAGATATTTATTGTAACGAGTCCTTCTCTTAGGAGCCCCATACGGCTGCTTATGGTGTCGTCATTACTGATCACCATGGTGTTGTGTGCGGAGAGAAAATTGTTCATGGTTGATGACACTCGATTTGACGTGATTATCAGCCTCATTTAAGCGACATTTCCTTGCTTAAGACATGGTTTTTAGGGTAGAATAACGAATATTCAATCAATTGCCCTATCTCGTGCCATTTGTGTTACCTTGGCCCGTTTCGGGTCTATTTGATGGTTTTCTAGTGTTTTTGTGTTAGCACAGGTTTTTGCCGTCAAATAAAGTAGCCAAGGACGTGACTAAGGTGTTGGAACCTCGAGGAATCGCACCGGAATCGATCAAAGGAGCCAATCAAATTCAGAAAATTCCTGCCGGTTTACAAAGGAATTTTTGCCGAAAATAACCTAGTATTTTCGGCGAAAATATCAGCACAAATCGACCGCCACCGGCTGAAGGAAATTTTCGGCGAAACTGTTAAGTTTTCGACCCGAAACGAAAATCATAGGAGAATGCAACCGAAGGGCCATCCATTTACACTAGAATTTTCAGCAAAAATACCTTGTTATTTTCGGCGAAAATATCAGGCAAATCCGGCTGGACTAGGTTTAAGTATAAATACTTAAACCGGCGGCCCAAGAGGGGGAATCAATCATTATTCATATTTTCACAAATCAGACTTTTGAGAGTCAGCCGACTCTAGGGTCGATAGATAGAGTTTAGAGAGTTCGAAGATCCGTGGAGAGATCGTGACGCCATCCTTCCACCTCGGAGAACTCGGAGCTTAAAGTTGAAGATCCAGGAGACCGAAGCTTCGCGGGAGTCGTCAGAATTAGGTTTTTCAGTTCTTATCTGTTCTTCCTCTGTATGATGATCTTCTTTGTTGCATTTGATTCTTTGTTATCGTTATGAGTAGCTAAACTTGTAGAGCTTAGATTAGATGAACCCTAAGTGACCCAGGGCTTTAAAGCGGTCACATATCAGCGGTAATTAGATTCAAAGTTCAATCAGTTTCTCTTTGCATGGTTGTTTTGTTCTTGATTGTTGTACTGCGTTTCTTGTCTAGTTGACGCCTAGATTAGTTTCGTTGTTCTTGTGTTTCTTTTCTGTTGATCGCCTAGATTAGGTTTGTGTTGGTTAGGGTTTGTCGCCAGACAGCTTCCCTGCTTTAAAACATTAAAACTTGTCTTTCTTGATCACCTAGATTAGATTCTTGTTAAGCTGAGGATAGAAGCGAATGCTCGCCTCACTTTAGAACATCAATTCAACCAGTTAACTTTATAATTGGAGTGTGCTTTCGTAGGAACTGATTAGGATTAATCCACTGCAAGAGTAACTCATAAATCGTTAGTAATTGCACCAGTTAATTAAGTCGTTGCGAGAGGCGACCGTACCCGGGCGGCTAGTTAACCTTGGTGGTTAGATCGGTAAGAGCGAATGTTCGCCAGTCTTAAACCTAAGGGTAAGGACTTATGGTGGTGTATAGAAACCGATTGAATAGAATTGAAAACCGCTGATCTGTTGATTGCCAATGCTTGGTGATCTAAGGGGGATTCGAAGTCTAAGCTCGTCTATCATCCTGTTCGTCAACCTTTTTACTTTTTCTGTCTTTTATTTTTCCTTTGTTTATTAGATTAGAAGTCGTGGAACTCACACCACACACAACTTGTTTAAATCGAGTAATTTGCCAACATATTTGAGTAGACAAGAAGAAGAGACCTCGAGTAGAATACGATCTAGTCTACCTTGGTAGATTAGTTATTTGATACCGCTAAAACTGCAGCATCAAATTGGCGCCGTTGCCGGGGACTCTTCTAATTGTTTGAAAGAAGAGTTGGCAAATTATTCTTCTACTTTTCCGCCTTACCATTTAATTTCCCTCCATATTTCCATGATTTACCTGGGTACTGCTCTTGAGTTTTGATTATGCAGGATTACAGGTGGGATGACCGGTACCGAGAGTGGCACATCAATGAAGCACCATATCTCGAAGACTCCCAAGAGATGGATGTACACACTTATGAGCATCAACAATGGATGGCAAGCACCCAAGCCGCGATCGACAACCTCCAGTCAATGGATGATACTGTTGATGCATTGAACACTGCGCTCAAGCGACTAGTGCAATTGAAGGGAGAAGATGCTCAAGAGCATTTCGAAGAAGAGCCAGAACTACACGCCACCAACAAAATCACCAAGAGGTGTATATACCGGTTCATCAGCATCGACAACAGACGGCAAGAGTAGAATCCGCCTTGGATGATCTTCTTTCGAAGCTACAAGCTCGTAACATGGTGGATGTCGACCTCGAGCAACCAAATCCACTAATGGAAGAAGATGCTCAAGAGCCGTATGAAGATGAACATGACAATCTCACCCATAACTATTGCGAACTAGAAGCATCTGATGAAGAATCCTTGGCGGTGGCGGTTGATGAAGACATAGAGCCAATCCATCTTGAAGTTGAAGCTGAAGAGGAGCACGAAGAAATCGAGGAGATATCCTCAATTGAGCTTCCGCCAAGCCAACCTATAGATCAAGCCAGAGACGAGCACGTGGGAATCGAAGACATCAAGGATTTGGAAGTATACACACTGGATCCTGAGAGACCTCTTGATGAGCATCAGGTGGAGAAGATGGAGCTCATTGACCATGCCACGCCGTACTACCTCTTTCCTCCTCCAGAAGGAGAATTCAAGAAGAACTGGCATCCAACCAGAACTGCGATCTATTGGAGCACTACCGGCTGCATCACCCTTCTGGAGTGCTACATGGCACTCAACCGCTGTCCTTGAAGAAGACGATTGACTTCAAGGAGCTTCTAAGTTGGGGTCCCTAACAGGTACCGTCCGGCTCAAGGACGTTAAAGAGAGCGCTTCGTGGGAGGCAACCCACGGCTGGAGTCCGTTTTGAATTTTTGAGTCAGTCTTTTCCGTCTTTGTTCGACTTTTATTATGTGTGGATCCGGGGCACTTGTCCAGGTTTCCTTTTGATCTTTTTTGTTGTTTTTGTTTTGTAGGAACTTGAGTAGCTACTTCGCTCTACTCCGGACTCTCCGTGTTCATCCACTACACTGACCATCACCTTCCAGGTTCTTCGTATATCTCTACTCTACTTTAGTCCTGTGAGGACACAGAATGATTTAAGTGTGGGGTAGGATGTTAGAGAACCTTGCATGAACTTGATTGCCCTTAATTGTGTATTGTGTGTTTCTCAGTGCCTTTCCAGTTTCTCTAGCATTAGAATTGCTCAGTTCTTGACTTTTGATGTTAAATTGACTTCAATTTTGAACAATGACGTCTAGACTGTTCCACTTAGAACCTGTAACCAACGTGTCGGAAACTGATATCAAATGAGTCTAGGTCAGAACAGATCATAAATCACTCTTGTAGTTGAACTGGAATTAATTGAATTGATTGACTTGTTAATAACAAAGCTCGATAACACCATTCTAAGATGATAAATGCTAGCTTCTCCCATGTTTTCACTCCATATTTGTTCACCTGTGATTGTGGCTAGAGATTAGGCGGAAATTCAATTCGAAATCTCGTGTAAAAAGTTATAACTAGCTAGGATCAAGTGGTTAAATCGATAAATCAAGTGTTTGAGTGGTGAAATTCGAAATGTGCAATTTAATGTAAAATTCTTTAAAGTGCTGAAAATAAAGCTAGGCAAGCCCGACACCTAAGTGAAGTGTTCGGGTTGAGCACTAGCATAGGCACAAATACTGTGAGCTAGGCAGGTCCAACACCTAAGTGAAGTGTTTGGTATCGAGCACTAGTATGCAGTAAATAAATTAAATGGAAGAAGTTTGAATTTTGAAATAAATTGCTGTTTAAATCGGTCCTAGCTAGAACATGTAACGCACAGATCTAGAAACGGATGAAGTTGAGTCGATAGGCACGTCACTTTTCCTACCTCCGCGTCCACATCATGGCTAGAGGTTAAAGTCTTTTTGATTAGAATTGGTGTTATCGTAGTCGGTTAATTATGATTAATTGTTTTCCCAAGAAACGTGCTATGTTAAAACTACTACTTGAAGTGTGCAGAGATTAGTGAGATCGAAAACTTGTTTGGTTGATGTTCTTGCATGTGTAGGTCACTTTTTCTACGTGGAACAGTGTAAACCAAATCGTTAGAATTGAATCTCAGTTTAATCTCGTGTCATTTGTGAATTTGAGTGTGTTCTAGTTCAGTTTGCTTGAGGACAAGCAAAAGCTTAAGTGTGGGGTATTTTGATGACACTCGATTTGACGTGATTATCAACCTCATTTAAGCGACATTTCCTTGCTTAAGACATGATTTTTAGGGTAGAATAACGAATATTCAATCAATTGCCCTATCTCGTGCCATTTGTGTTACCTTGGCCCGTTTCGGGTCTATTTGATGGTTTTCTAGTGTTTTTGTGTTAGCACAGGTTTCTGCGTCAAATAAAGTAGCCAAGGACGTGTCTAAGGCGTTGGAACCTCGAGGAATCGCACCGGAATCGATCAAAGGAGCCAATCAAGTTCAGAAAATTCCTGCCCGGTTTACAAAGGAATTTTTGCCAAAAATAACCTAGTATTTTCGGTGAAAATATCAGCACAAATCGACCGCCGCCGGCGGAAGGAAATTTTCGGCGAAACCGTTAAGTTTTCGACCCGAAACGAAAATCACAGGAGAATGCAACCGAAGGGCCATCCATTAACACTAGAATTTTTGGCGAAAATACCTTGTTATTTTCGGCGAAAAATATCAGGCAAATCCGGCTGGACTAGGTTTAAGTATAAATACTTAAACCGGCGGCCCAAGAGGGGGAATCAATCATTATTCATATTTTCACAAATCAGACTTTTGAGAGTCAGCCGACTCTAGGGTCGATAGATAGATTTTAGAGAGTTCGAAGATCCGTGGAGAGATCGTGACGCCATCCTTCCACCTCGGAGAACTCGGAGCTTAAAGTTGAAGATCCAGGAGACCGAAGCTTCGCGGGAGTCGTCAGAATTAGGTTTTTCAGTTCTTATCTGTTCTTCCTCTGTATGATGATCTTCTTTGTTGCCTTTGATTATTCTGTTATCGTTATGAGTACTAAACTTGTAGAGCTTAGATTAGATGAACCCTAAGTGACCCAGGGCTTTAAAGCGGTCACGGATCGGCGGTAATTAGATTCAAAGTTCAATCAGTTTCTCTTTGCATGGTTGTTTTGTTCTTGATTGTTGTACTGCATTTCTTGTCTAGTTGACGCCTAGATTAGTTTCGTTTTTCTTGTGTTTCTTTTCTGGTTGATCGCCTAGATTAGGTTTGTGTTGTTAGGGTTTGTCTCCAGACAGCTTCCCTGCTTTAAAACATTAAAACTTGTATTTCTTGATCACCTAGATTAGATTCTTGTTAAGCTGAGGATAGAAGCGAACGCTCGCCTCACTTTAGAACATCAATTCAACCAGTTAACCTTATAATTGGATGTGCCTTTCGTAGGAACCGATTAGGGTTAATCCACTGCAAGAGTAACTCATAAATCGTTAGTAATTGCACCAGTTAATTAAGTCGTTGCGAGAGGCGACCGTACCGGGCGGCTAGTTAACCTTGGTAGTTAGATCGGATAGAGCGAACGTTCGCCAGTCTTAAACCTAAGGGTAAGGAGTTATGGTGGTGTATAGAAACCGATTGAATTAGAATTGAAAACCGCTGATCTGTTGATTGCCAATGCTTGGTGATCTAAGGGGGATTCGAAGTCTAACCTCGTCTATCGTCCTGTTAGTCAACCTTTTTACTTTTTCTGTCTTTTATTTTTCCTTTGTTTATTAGATTAGAAGTCGTGGAACTCACACCACGCACAACTTGTTTAAATCGAGTAATTTGCCAATATATTTGAGTAGACAAGAAGAAGAGACCTCGAGTAGAATACGATCTAGTCTACCTTGGTAGATTAGTTATTTGATACCGCTAAAACTGCAACATCAATGGTCTCCTTTCTTCTCTTGTGGCGGCTGAGGCATCTGCTCTTTTTTAGGCTCTCTATCTAGCCCACCTATTCGGCGACTCGGCTAGAGTGATCTCCGATTGCAAGGTTTTAGTCGATATCCTTAACAATGATCCTTCCCTGTGGCCTTAGGACTGTGCTTCTCGTATTTCTTCTTGCATCAATATGATCTGTATCTCGCCACAAGTGGTTGTTCGGTTTATCCCTAGATCTAGGAAGTTTAGACTGATTGGGTGGCTAAAGAGGTAGTTCAGGGTTCTCTTCTTGAATCCTGAATCTCCTACCTTAATGTCCCCCTTCCCCTTTTGTAGTATTTTTGTTTCTTGGCTCTTCACGAGAATGAATGAAAGCTGTTTCAAGGATATAAAAAAGAACTGTTACACGCGTAGGGATAAACATTGAGAAATGGAGTTATCGAAAAGGCATTTTCAAACTCCCAACAAAGGAAAACAAGCACTCAAAAGAAAAAAGTGCTTGCTCATCGACAACACTGAAGGCACAACCTTAGAGGGAAGCTCAGAAGAAACACTCTGACATACTTTTAAACTACACTCGGAAAAAACGAATGGGCCCTAAACCAAATTTTGGTCCAATCCACTAGGTCACCAAATCTAGTCCAAAGTAACCACCCAACAAGCCCAAAGCCTGAAGGACCAAGGGGCTTGGAACATGAGAGAGATCATCACACTACTCAACATACTTTCATCCTCCAAGTTGAACCACCTCTAGCTTGGACCAACCCCAACGGAACGAAATCCATGTAAGTGTTTGAAAAATATTGAAATTACTATTCTTTAAATTTACTCCATCAAAGTGAGGAGGTTGAACTGAAAGTTGTTGCAATAAGGAATTTAGGATTAGGGAGACATCCATCGAAGCATAGGACAAAAAATTAGTGATTACCGATGGACCCTATCAAGATCCACCTCAGTCTTCTTCATAAATGTCAATTGGAACACCATGCAAAATTATTATAATATTTATTCATTACAAGTCTATTTCAATATTGAATAAGAAATTTTGTTTGTTTAGTTTAGATGCTTTTGTCCTCACTTGTTTTACGTATACGACTAATTGTGGAATTGAACATTGTAATTTATATATATATAGATACCCTTGTTAATGTTTGGGCGGGGAGATAAAAACCAAAAATTTTAATTTTACAAAAGAAGATTCTGAATGGGTAAGAAGAGGAGCAGAATGTCAGCTCATTACTGTGATAAGAAACTACAGTCGTCGAAGAAGATTCTTCAATGCAACACCAAGAATTTTGTGGAAAAAGTGTCAAGGCCAAAGGTTTACATTACAGATTGCTCGAGTTTCAAGAGTCTTGTGCAAGACAAGACAGGGAATGGAACCAAGTCTCCGTCGTTGTTGCCGCCTCTTACTAGGCCTACCCCAGAGTCAGTACTCCATCTGCGAGAGTCATCTATGAGTATCGTTGAGGAGGACGGGATGTTGAATAACAAACAAGTGGTATTCGATGGAGATTTTATTTTGAATCAATCATGGGATCAAATATATGCAAAAGTAGATTCTGGACATTTCATCTTCGATTTAGAGTTTCTCTGTTTATAATTATAATCAGTAAATTCGTGAAAACTATAAAAATTATAAGCATGGTGTTTAATTAAAACTGAATTTTCTGTCACGTTAAGATTGTTGATGTTTCCGCAAGATCAAAACCAACAAGTATTCCACTCAAAATGTTGGTACTGAGAATTATAAGTAGATATCAATAAGTATGGTTCTCAAGTAGGCCGAGCTCAACCGAAAATGTAGAGAAAGAGAAGTGTAGATAAAATATAGAAAGAAATAATAATTAGGGTGAAATTAAATTAATTATTTATACAAAATAGATATACAAGTAATCAGTAGCTCATCTAATAATTATTTCATGGGAATGGAAGCCTAGTGTTGAAGGCATGGCCTAAATTGGAAGGGGAAATGGGTGTCGAGTAGAATTACAACATGGGTATGGGGTGTCTTTTATGAGCTGCGTATATATGTGTAGCATCTACATGTTTATGAACAAAATGAGTATATTTTGGGATATGTTAAATCCATTATTTGACGGTGCTTACATGTATACATACAAATATAAAAATCACATAAATATTTGAGAGATATTTTCTAGCTTGGTGTCATGTTTGGAAATCTCATAATAGGATGGTTTTCTGCCATTTTTAGTAATTAATTGCGGCTCTATACATACAAATTCAAATTTTCAAGATTGTGATGACCTTCCCCTCCTTAACTCTCCCATCCCTCCTCATGAAGCTCCTCAACCTTAGCAACCAGACTGACTCCCACCCCTCTTTCACCGACTTAAAATAAATGTTTACGGGGTTACCCAAACCTCACTTGGTGGAGCTATTGGCTTGGTAGTTCGGAGTTCGATTGGGCGAATCTTATTTGCTACATGAACTTCTTATCTAGGTATACCATTTTATCTTGTAATTGTTGGTTTATAAGGTGAAGAGATAATGACTCACCTACCAATTTTGTCCTGGTGGAATTTATTAAATATGTCAAATATGGTACAAAGTTTGTATACAAGTGTGAAACTAAGCTAGAAAAATATTCTCCAACACTATACAATGTAAGCTGAGATATATCTAATAACAACCATGGAAAAGAAATACAATCAAAATTAAAAAAAGTATATATATTTTAAACTGTATCCTTATCACCCTCCCACAAGCCAAAGGACATATGGACTTTGAGCTTTGATCGCAAATCTCTTAAGCATAACATTGAGAGAGGTTTAGTGAGTGCATCTGCTATTTGATCCTTCAAAGAAATGTAGGCAGGATGGAATAAACGATCAACGACTGTTTCTCAGACGAAATGGAAGTGAATATTCAGGTGTTTGGATCGTGAGTGAAAACTGGATTAGTCGAAAAATATGTGACACTTAGCTTGTCACATCGTAGTGTAGGTGAGCCTGCAAGGGGGTATCCTGTCTCTTTGAGAACCGAAGTCAGCCAAGAAATTTCAGAAGCGATGGTGGATAGCGCTCTATATTCAGTCTTTGTGGATGACCATGAGACCGTTCGTTGCTTCCGACTAAACGAAGAGATAATATTTGGCCAATGATACATCAAGTTGTTTAATTGGCCAATGATTATTTACAACAACTGGTAAAATAAGGCGTACACAAGCTAGTTTGATTATCGGACTGAAAGTTTTATTGTAGTCCACGCCTTCGCTTTGGTGATATCCTTTCACGACGAGACGAGCTTTGTGTCTAGCAATCAATCCATCTAGATGTTTATTCAGACTCAATACCCACTTATTCTGTGGGACCTGATGATGCATTGATCGAGGAACTAGACACCATGTATTATATTGGATTAGTGCAATAAATTCTTTTGCCATCGCTGCTCTCCAGTGAGGTGTCGTATTTTTATTAGTGAAGCAAGTAGGCTCTTCATCCTCATGTGGTTTGGTTTGGGCCATCCAGCCCCATGACTTCAGATAGTAGTGCAGAGTCAGGTCATCATATGGTTGACTGATGAACGTTGTAAACAGGTTTATCAAATACTACCAAGCTAAAAGCAAGATAGATCGTATTCCACGGATCTCTTCTAATTGTTTACTCAAAGGAACTGACAAATTACTCAGGTTTTAAACACGTTGTGCGTGGTGTGAGTTTCACAACTTCTAAACTAATAAACAAAGAAAATAAAAGACAGAAAGATTAAAGAAGGTTGACTAACGAGAAGATAGACAAGCTTAGATTTCGAATCCCCTAAGATCACCAGAACATTGGCATCAATATCTCTCCGGGAAACTCTGAACTCTCTCTCAAGCTCTGAAGTCGGGAAATTAATTCCTGGAATAAGTGTCCCCTCAATGATGTATGCGTTGTCTCTTAAATAGGATTTGTCCAAAGCTGTCTCGGAAAGAAGGGACTTCTCGGCGAGAACCTTCAAAGTTCTCGCCGAGAACTTTAGTGCAAATCCATCTGTATATTTCGCCGCGACTCCCTGTGTAATTCTTCAATAGTTTTCGGCAAGAACTTCAGTGTAATTTAGATGGATCTTAACAGAGATGACGCTCTAGATTTCTACATGTTTATTCAGCGAGAACTTATGAGAAGTATCGCCGAATTCTTCAGTGCTAGCAGGGGAATGCTCTGGCTTTGACTTGTTTGATTTATGGATCGATTTCGGGCAATTCCTCGAGGTTCCATTGCTTCCCGACACGATCGTGGCTACATAATTGATGGCAAAAACCTGTGCATTCACAAAGGCACTAGAAAACACATCAAATAGACCCCTAACAGGCCAAAGTAACCAAAACGATATGAAATAGAGCAATCGAGTGAAAACACCCTAAACTACCCCAAAAACCGTGTCTCAAGCAAGGAAATCTCGTTTAAATGAGACAGATAATCACGTCAATTCTAGTGTCATCATTGATCGAAGAGGAACCTACTCGAGTTGTGGTACTGAAAGGGGCAGCGTCTTCTTCTTGGACATTGTGTATTTGTGAGGTATCAGGCCCATTGGAAGTAGAGGCATGCCCCTCTACAATAGGAGAAGCAACTAGCTGGATGTGGGGCATATTTGCATATTGTTTTGGGTTGGTGTAGTGAGATGTAGAATGGGTTGTTGTGAGGTTGGTGGCGGTAGTAGTGTGGTTCGGCAAAATTTGGCTAATAGGCTTGCTAGAATCGGAGTATGACTGTAAGTGTGTGGTACCTGAAATGGTAGAATGGTATCATCAAATAAAATATAACATGATATATGAATTTTCTTAGTAAGAAGACTCAAACAATAATGGCATTTTTTCTAACAATTGTAGCCAAGGAAAACACTGGGAGCCGATCTTACATCTAAATTGTGAGTTGCATTTGGTTTTAACCAAGAAAAACACAAGCAACCAAATATACGCGGTGAATCACAATTTGAATCAGTATTAAATACACGATGGAAAAGAGTGTCATAATCAAAAATCAAGGATGGTATTCGGTTGATGATGTGGACAACCATCTGGAGCGCATATGGCCAATATTGCAGTTGTAGCTAGGATTGATGGATGAGTCTGATTGGTTCAACAATATGCCTATGATTCCATTCTGCACAACCATTATGCTTCGGAGTGTGTTTGCGGGTCGTTTGCTCATGAATACCCTGGTCCTTGATATAAGTGGGAAGTTTTTTATATTCTCCACCCCAATTTTCTCAAAAAAAAAAAAAGATTTAATTGACTGCGCAAAATAATTCTCAACCAAGCTGCATAACTTAATAAATACAAAAAGCAAATTTGACATGTATCGAATAAAATAAATCAATGAATATTTCCCATAGTTAGAATAAATTATACTACTTCTAATTGTCTATAAAATCACTTGGTGATGCCTCCACACATCATTAGAAATCAAATCCAAAGGTCAATGCACATGGTCAAATGAAACCATAAAAAGAAGTTTCTACATTTCCTTAAAGCAGCAATGAAGACAAATAGCAGGAAAAGACTTATTAGAGAAAGATAAATTATTTTGGTGAAGTACTCGCTTCATAGGATCCAAGTTCGCATGTCCAAGTCGGTGACGCCAAGTCTGCAATGTAGCTGAATGAACTGTGGCTGATTTAAACCATCAAGCATGTCCAACGGGATTGGATACATACCATCCTTACTCAAGCCTTGGACATCATTTTTCGTGTTGTCAAATCATGTATAGTTACCAAGTTCCAATAAAATATAAAAGACATGTTATTGTCATGAGTAAGAGCACTAATAGCAGATTTTGTCAAGAATAAGGCACATATAACATCCGATTTAGAGCAAGCGGAGTAATGGATAAAAACATAGTAGTTTGCTAGAGCTAGAGAATGGGACAAGATTACCTTCATTTAGCGAAACTTTGTCCGTTCCTTGGTATTCGAAGTGAATGGATAGATTGGCTAGTTCATTGGTCAAGTGATGGTTCGCTCCTGAGTCCAACGTCCATGATGGTTGAGTGGTGTGGTGTAGATAGGTGGCATAATAAGCTGTTGGTGGTAGTTACGAGTTGGCTTGACGAGGGGAAGGACAGAACTGAAAATGGTGGCCATGGTTGACTTCTAGAGGTACGTTGTTGCTGATTTAGGCTTTGTTATTGAGTTGTTCCACTCCGACCACAAGGACTGTAGTATCTTCTAGGACCTGACGTGTATGAGCCTATAGTAGTTGTTCAGACTGAATATTGAGGGGGAGGAAGCGTCCCCTGCTGGCTCGACATGGATGCCCACATGAGTTTGACTGGTTATGGGAGAAGTTGATCTGCGGTGGCCCAACCAGGCAATCAATAGTGAGATATGCTTCCTCTATAATCAATAGACCATGCAATTTCAAGAACGAAGTCGAAGTCGGACGATTATGGAAGCTTTGAATGAAGATCCGATAAGTAGAATTGAGTCCTCTTAGCGCGAGCTGATTGAAATGTTCTTCCGAATGTAGTACCAAGAGAAGTTGGGTGATCAAAAATCAATTCTACCCGATTTAAATAAACTAACACAATATCCAAGTTTTAAAGTAAATCAAAGAGTAGAGATTTGAGAGATCTTATCTGTGACAGGCTTCTAGTGCCATATGCAACCGCAAGGGGATTTCAAGCTTCGTATGTGGTGGTGGATGCAATGACGGTGTAGAGAGCAGCCTTGGAGACCAAACTAGTAATCTAGTGATGTGATCCTCCACGACCGCCCAAAGGCCTACAGCTATTCCTACACCCCACTAGGGTCCCCGGTCAAAGGCAGAACCCTAGGGCCCTACAAGAAGCGTGTAGGGCCAAGGAAAGCTCTCCAACACATCATGAAGCCAAGGTATGTGACCAAGTATAGGCTCAGACCACCACCAGCAGGAAGGAGAGCTAAATTGAAGGAACTGCCACTCCAGGCAATGTTGCTAGCCAAGGTGCCCGATCTGAGCCCGAGTCGGACCGAGGGCCGAGTCTAAGGGCCCTAAAAGGCCATGGACCAATCCCCACGAGCCCTAGAGAAGCTGACTGTTACACCCCGAACCTAGCTATGAAAATGTAGTGTAAAATTTCCTAAAATATCCTTAGTATAATTTTCCTAACCATTAATAAATTATGACAGTCATGAAATGTTGTTCAATTGTGGTATAATAGTTAGGTTATGGTTCGTTAATGTTAGAAATTGACAAGCAATAAGCGGAAATAAAAATAAGATCTAGAGAGACGACACAACGATTTAACGTGGAAAACCCTTGCGGGAAAAAACCACGGACGCACGGCGGCGACGAAAGCTCCACTAAGATGAGATAATACAAGATATAGGGATTTTACAAAGTGAGGCTTGAGTTTCCCTACAACTAACAAGGGGTATAAATAGGATGGAGATACAAAACCCTAATAGGGTTAATAACCTAATGGGCCTAAAAGAGGCTAGGCCCATAAGTTAAGGAATTTGGATCACCTAACTTCAACACTCCACCTTGAGACGAATTCCCTCTTGTAGCAAACTTCAAATCTCCTCCAAAAAAGATCAATCACCGTCGTGCGCCAAAGCCCCTCCTGGACTAGAGAGTGATACCTACTAAGCTCGAGCATAGCTCAAACTTAGCAGCAGGAACTGCCTTCGTCATCATATCAGCTGGATTGTCATGAGTGCTGATTTTGGTCACCTTAACCTTTCCTTCAGCAATGACCCATCGAATATAGTGATACCTGACATCAATATGGTTTGATCTCTCATGATACATTTGATCCTTTGTAAGACAAATCGCACTCTGACTATCACAGAATATAGTAATGCACGAACTATCTCCAAGAAACTCAGCATACAGTCCCTTCAACCAAACAGCTTCCTTACACGCTTCACAAACAGCCATGTACTCTGCTTCTGTAGTAGACAAGGCAGGAGAACTCTGCAAACTATCTTTCCAACTCACATCACAAACACCAATGGTGAATACAAAACATGTGAGTGATCTTCTACTATCCAAGTCTCCACCATAATCTGCATCAACATAGCCAACAAGTCCATTTCTGGACTTTCCAAACTGCAAGCAAGCTTTCGAAGTACCACGCAAATATCTGAAAATCCACTGCACAGCTTTCCAATGCTCTGTACCAGGATTAGCCATATATCTACTAACCACACTCAAAGCATGTGATAAATCGGGACGAGAGCAAACCATATCATACATTAGGGAACCAATAGTACTAGAATATGGAACTCTAGACATGTATGCAATATCATCATCAGGCTGTGGACAACCAAGTGATGACAATCTGAAATGTGCAGCTAAAGGAGTACTCACTGGTTTTGCTTCATGCATGTTGAAGCGACGAAGAAATTTCTCAATATACCTTTGTTGACTACGGTATAGATAACCAGCTTCCCTGTCTCTAATGATCTCAACTCCAAGAATCTTCTTTGCTTCACCCAAATCCTTCATCTCAAATTTGCTGCTCAACTGTTTCTTCAGCTTAGAAATTTCTGCTTTGTCTTTTGCAGCAATCAACATATCATCAACATAAAGCAGCAAATATATGGGTGAACCATTAACAAAATTCAAGTAAACACAACTATCATAATCAGATCTCTTGAAGTTTTGAGAGATCATAAAGGAATCAAACCTTTTGTACCACTGGCTAGGAGATTGCTTCAAACCATAAAGAGACTTCTTCAATCTGCAAACAAGGTTTCCTTTTCCAGGAGCAATGAACCCTTCAGGTTGGTCCATATAAATATCTTCTTCGAAGTCACCATGTAAAAATGCAGTTTTGACATCTAACTGCTCAAGCTCATAATCATGTATAGCCACAATGCTAAGAAGAGTACGAATAGAGCCATGTTTCATGACTGGAGAGAAAACATTAGTAAAATCGATACCTGGAATCTGACTGTAACCTTTAGCGACTAGCCTCGCCTTGTACCTCGCCTCCTCGGTAGGTGAGATGCCTTCTTTTCTCTTGAATATCCACTTACAGCGGATAGGCTTCTTCTCCTTAGGCAACTTGACAAGTTCCCAAGTACCATTCTTGTCAAGTGACTCCATTTCTTCATGCATTGCAGTCATCCACTTATTGCAGTCAGGAGATTTAACAGCTTCATAATATGAAGCAGGTTCTGCTCCACCTTCAATCTCCTGAGCTATACTCAATGCATAAGCAACAACATTCACTTCTTGTATTAACCGCTTAGGAGGATGAATTTCCCTCCTAGGCCTATCAGCTGCAATAGATTGTGATGGTGGAGGATCCAGAATATTAGGAGGATGTTCAGTAGTAGAAGTACCAACAGTATCCATAACATCCACAACAACATTTTCGGATTCTTCACCAAAATCCATAGATTTCTCCACCTGCACAGTTGATTCCTGCTCAATCTCAACAGGATCATTAGTAGACTTCTTGTCAAGAAACATCAAAGATTCACTGAAGACAACATTCCTACTAATCACCACCTTTCTTATTTCTGGATTCCACAACTTGTAACCTTTGACACCAGATTTAAAACCAAGAAAGATGCACTTAACTGATCTAGGCTCTAACTTTCCATTATCAACGTGAGCATAAGCTGTGCAACCAAATACTCTTAAAATAGAATAATAAGCCGAAGAACCAGACCATACCTCAATGGAGTCTTCTTGTCAATCGCAATAGAGGGAGAGCGATTATTTAGATAACAAGCTGTCGAAGCAGCTTCTGCACAGAAACGTCTAGGCAACCCAGCATTGGATAACATGCAGCGAGCTTTAGAAATGATGGTCCTGTTCATTCGCTCCGCTACACCATTCTGTTGAGGGGTATGAGGAACAATGTAGTGTCGCACAATACCTTCAGATTTGCAATAAGATTGGAATTCATCAAAATAGAACTCCATCCCATTATCAGTGCGAAGCTTCTTCACCTTCTTCTCAGTTTGCCTCTCAACCATAGTTTTCCACTCCTTGAAAACTGAGAATGCATCTGATTTGTGTTTCAAGAAATAAGACCACACTTGTCGAGAGTAGTCATCAATAATTGTTAGCATATATCGAGCACCACCTAAAGATGGTTCTCGAGATGGACCCCACAAATCAGAATGCACATAATCAAGAATACCTTCAGTAGTATGAACTGAAGTATTAAATTTCACCCTTATGCTTACCAAACACACAATGCTCACAGAACTCAAGATTACTAGCATTGCATCCAGCAAGAAGTCCTCTCTTGCTCAACTCTGTCATACCAGCTTCACTCATATGCCCAAGATGCATATGCCAAAGATTAGTAGCATCATAATCAGATAAGGAATTCGAAACTGTAGCAGCTTTACCTGCAACTGTGCTACCTCTTAGATGATAAAGATTTGCAGCTTTCATGTCACCTTTCATGACCACAATAGACCCCTTGGAAACCTTCAGAACTCCACCTTCACCGGTGTACTTATACCCTTTTGCAACAAGAGTACTCAATGAAATTAGGTTCCTCTTCAAATCTGGTATGTGTCTGACATCTGTCAAAGTTCTAACTGCACCATCAAACATCTTAATCTGAACAGATCCAATCCCTGCAACCTTACAGGATGAGTTATCACCCATCAAAATAGTTCCACCAGCATTAACAGATTCATAACTGGAAAACCAATCACTGTTAGGGCACATATGAAAGGTGCAGGCAGAATCAAGAATCCATTCATCATCAGTTCTAGTACAGCCAGCAAACACCACCAGCATTTCACCATCATAACTATCATTAGCAACAATAGAGGGCTTACCTCCATCTTCTGATTTACCTTGGTCTCTCCTTTCTTTATATTGAAGGCGACGACATTCGGATATGTCGTGACCGTCTCTCTTGCAATATTGCACGACTTAGACTCTGGTCTGGATTTCGAGCGACCTTTGTAATTGCTCAAACTTTGGCCTCTAGATCCATGGCTACAACTCTTCTCCTTTTGTCTTCCCCGAGTATATAAGCCCTCTCCATGAGAGCTAGAACTCTCACCAACCATCTGTCTCATTGTTTCCTTAGACTTTAAAGCACCATAAACTTCATCAAAGGTGAGAGTATCTCTACTATACAAAATTGGATCTCGGAAATTTGTATAAGAACTCGACAGAGAACACAAAAGAATAAGAGTCAAATCTTCTGTGTCATATTTTACCTCCATGGATTCTAGGTCAGCCACAATTTCTTTAAATTCAGAAATATGCTCCTGCACTCTTCCTCCATCATGTAATTTGTGTGAAAACAACTTTTGCTTGAGATTCATCTTGCTGGTAAGAGTTTTCGACATACACAGCTTTTCATGCTGCCACAATCCAGCAGCAATCTTTTCCTTCATAACCTCCTGCAAAATAGTATTAGATAAGTGAAGTTGAATCTGTGAGAGAGCTTTCCGGTCCTTCGTCTTGTCTTATGCTGTCCGCTCCGCGGAAGCTTTTCCAAATCCATCCAGCACCTCCTCCAGATCTGTGTTCGATAGAACGGCTCGCATCTTCACTTGCCATAGAGAAAATCGTGTGTTTGTCTCCAAAAGGGGAAGATCGTATTTCAGAGAAGCCATGTCGATGAAACCCTGATTTCAAGAAACCAAGAAATCGACAAGCAATAAGCAGAAATAGAAATAAGATTGAGAGAGACGACACAACGATTTAACGTGGAAAACCCTTGCGAGAAAAAACCACAGACGCACGGCGGCGACGAAAGCTAAACTAAGATGAGATAATACAAGATGTAGGGATTTTACAAAGTGAGGCTTGAGTTTCCCTACAGCTAACAAGGGGTATAAATAGGATGGAGATACAAAACCCTAATAGGGTTAATAACCTAATGGGCCTAAAAAGGCTAGACCCATAAGTTAGGGAATTTGGATCACCTAACTTCAACAGTTAACGTTTATCGTTTAATGTTAAATTTCTTTTGTTGGGAGATTGGGAAGTCCTGTCAGATCACATATCATAATTAGTAACTGTTAGAATTAAAATATATACAATATATTATCTTGGCCTAGCGGTTCCAAATCCAAACCTTCAAGCCTTCAGTCCCGAGTTCGAAACTCGGCAGTCTCACATCTAATTAGCATTTCGTTTTAATTTCTGGCTTTGCCCAAAATGACGGCATTTTGGTGAGCGGCGGCCCAACTCCAGAACGACGTCGGAGGCTGCTTCCCCTTCATCCCTTCAGATTCCTCCTCTGCAACTTCGTTCTCTGCAATGCATCTGAATGTGGACTTCCGAAATCATAACTCTATTAATGCTCTGGTCTCCCCGAAGCAAGCGGATTCAATGAATGAATCCGAGCCCCCTCTTAAACTCCTCCATTCGAACCTATTTTCCCTTTTCTTCTCACCAAACACCAACAACAGCTTTGTTGGGATCTTTGGTTAGTTAGCCCTTTAGTTTACTGAGTCATTAAAATATCAAAGTTAATTGGTTAGCTAAGTTAGTAAGAGTACGTTAGAGTGGGAAGTAGTTAGCTTAAAATTAGGAGTAGTTTAGTTAGTGGTTTGGTAACCTAGCAATCGTGTGCTAGTGTGCCTCTGAGTTTTAGGCTATATTAGAGCCTTTCTTCTTTCAGTAAAGGTGAAGCAATTTCCAGACTTTGGTTACGTAATTTGCTTCAACATTGTGGTATCAGAGCTTGCACAAAAAGAGGTCTGATTGTGAGGGAGATAATAGATTGAGTGTTTTTCTTCGAAAAGAGAAAGTCGTGACAGGTGCGGCTTGAGAGAAACGAAGAGGCTGTTGAAGATTGGAGATTGGCGCAAGTTTGTTTGCCTAAATTTGATGGAGATTATGATCACTTGAGTTTGTTGATGGAAAATCTCTTACGATCTAAGGAGTATTGGGGAGTGGTAAGTGATGGTTATAAAGAACCTCGTCAAGAAGAAGTCTTTACACCGGCACAGACGGAAGTTTTGGAGGAGCAAAAGTTGAAGGATCTTAAAGTAAAGAACTATTTGTTCAGTTCCATTGATAAGACAATTTTGAAGACCATTACTGAGAAAAATACAGCCAAACAACTATGGGACTCCATGCGAACTAAATTTCAAGGTAATGCACGCGTTCGAAAAGCTCTTTTACAGTCTCTTCGTCGAACTTTTGAATTGTTGGAAATGAAAGTGGGGGAGTCTGTTACTGATTACTTTGGTCGAGTGATGGTAGTTGCGAATGATATGCGTAACTGCGGTGAGAATATGCCAGATGTAAAGATTGTTGAAAAGATCTTGAGAACTCTGACAGAAAATTTCAACTATATTGTGTGTTCAACTGAGGAATCCAAGGACATTGATACATTGTCTGTTGATGCTTTGCAAAGTCCTTAATTGGTTCACGAACAAAAGTTTACTAAAGTAAAGGAAAGGGAAGAAGAGCAGGTCCTGAAGATCACCCATGAGCATGAAAGGGGTAAAGGGAGAGGTAGTTTGTACGAAAGAGGGAGAGGAAGTGGATATGGTGGAAGAAATGCTAGCTATGAAGGAAACAGAGATGGTGGATATAGGGGCAGGGGTAGGTCTTGGAGAGATGAAGTGAAATGCTATAAGTGTCACAAATTTGGACATTTCAGGTACGAATGTCCATAGTGGGATCAAGAATCTCACAATGCAAATCAAGATGAAGAAATGTTGTTGATGGCTTACATAAAAGAAAATGGAAATGTTGGACACCACCTTTTGATCTACTGTCAAACTTGGAAATGGAAATGTCTTGCAAGTTGCTGGAAAGGGAAACATCAAGCTTAAATTCAATCGTCAGCCCATGACAGTTCAAGGTGTATTCTATGTTTCAGGTTTAAGTACTAACCTTCTGAGCATTGGTCAGATGCAAGAGAAAGGTCTTTCTTTCTTATTAAAGAAAGGGGAGTGTAAGATTTATCATGAAGAGAGGGGCTTATTATGCATTCAAAAATGTCAACAAACAGGTTGTTTTTGCTATTAGCATATGCAGTATCATCAGAGGTGAGCCACGAAGTGCAGTGTCAACTTGCAGTAGCAGAGACTGTGATTAAAGATTCTGGGTTTGAGGAACTTGCAGTAGCTAAGGCTGCAATTAAAGATTTTGAACTTGCAGGATCAGAGACCGTGATTGAAGAATCTGGGTTTGAGGAACTTACAGTAGCTGAGGCTGCAATTAAAGATTCCGGACTTGCAGGAGCAGAAGCTGCAATTAAAGATTCTGAGTTGGATGATTTTAGCTCAATTCATGAGGTTGCAACTAAAGATGAAGGGTTGGAGTTTTTTAGCTCAATTCATGAGGTTGGAATTAATAGTGTGGAAGGATCAGAAGGTGTACATAAATATGTTTCTATTCTATTGGAGCATAAAGTTAGTAAGGATCCAGCTTATCAATCTGTTATTGAAGTTGGGCTAATTGATGAAGATTTAATGAATGGAAAAAGGAGGGTGCTAGGAAGAGGAAGTGTTGAAGAGTTAGATTTATGTCCAGCTGATGCAAAGGGAGTTGAAAGAGGTTTGTGCGTGGTTGGCCTAGGAAAAGTCAACAAATGGACTAGGATAAATGCGAAGTTTGTGAAAATCCTCATGGTCATTCTGTTTGTAAAGCAAGCAGTTGATCTCATGAATGGAATTAAGAAGTTTGTGAAGATATAAGGCTGCGTGAAGGCTCAAAGATAAACTTGGTATCCATGAAGGTTCATCTGGTTAAACCTAAACTTGTAGTTTTAGTTTAGGGGAGGCTATGTTGGGATCTTTGGTTAGTTAGCCCTTTAGTTTACTGAGTCAATAAAATATCTAAGTTAATTGGTTAGTGATGACCCGTCCGGTCGTTGTTATGCGGACGTTCAACCAAATAACTAACAAAGCTCACAAAAGTTAGGGTAGATCGTATTCCAGGGGTCTTCTAAGATTGACTACTTCAAAACTGGCAAAATACTCGAATGCAAACAAGTTGTGCGTGGTGTGAGTTCCACGACTTCTAATTCTAAGAAATGCGGAGAAATTAAAACAAATTAAACTAAAGCAGATTGGAAATTAGGGTTTGAAAACAGAGATGACAAACGAACTTAGACTTTGAATCCCCTTCGTTCCCCAGAGCATTGGCAATCAACAGATCAGCGAATTTCGATTCTCATTCAATCAATTACTAAGACACCACCACAACTCCTTACCCTTAGGTTTAAGACCGGCGAACGTTCGCTCTATCCGTTCTAACTACCAAGATTAACTAGCCGCCCGGGTACGGTCGCCTCTCGCAACGACTTAATTAACTGGTGCAATTACTAATGATTAATGAGTTACTCTTGCAGTGGCTTAACCCTAACCGGTTCCTACGAAAGGCACACTCCAATTATAAGATTAATTGTTCAATTCGATGTTTTAAAGTAAGGCGAGCGTTCGCTTCTATCCTTAGCTTAACAAGAATCTAATCTAGGTGATCAATCCAGACAAGAAACATGAATAATGAAGAACAAATCAAACATGAATGAGAAACTGATTGAATTTCGAATCTAATCACCGCCGATCCGTGACCGCTTTAAAGCCCTAGGTCACTTAGGGTTCATCTAGTCTAAGCTCTAACGAGTTTAGCTACTCATGTTTATCACAAAAGAAACAAAGACAAAGAAAGAGTTCATCATCCAGAGGAAGAACAGAAAAGAATCTGAAAAACCTAATTTAGACGACTCTGACAGACTTCGATCTTCGGTAAACTACACTCCTAGCTCCGGTTCTCCGAGATGAAAGGGATGGCGTCACGATCTCTTTCCGGCTCTTCGAACTCTAACTCTTCGCTCCAGAACTCCAGAGAATCCTCAGAAAACGTAATTATGAATGATATGTTATCAGCTCTCTTTTTGGGCCGCCGGGTTAAGTATTTATACTTAACCCTAATTAGTCCGGATTTCCCTATTATTTTCGCCGAAATTCTTGAGGAATTTTTGGCGAAAATTCCTTTGCAAATGAAGGGATATTTTCGCTCTTCTCTGCACTTCATTCTCGGTTCGAAAACTTGACACTTTCGTCGAAACCAATTTGTGCTGATATTTTCGCCGAAAACACTAGGTGATTTTCGGCGAAAATTCCTTTGTAATCCGGGCAGGAATTTGCTTGAACTTGATTGGCTCCTTTGATCGATTCCGGTTCAGTTCCTCGATGTTTCAATGCCTTAGACACGTCCTTGGTTACTTATTCGACGGCAAAAACCTGTGCTAACATAAAAACACTAGAAAACCATCAAATAGACCCAAAACGGGCCAAGGTAACACAAATGGCACGAGATAGGGCAATCGATTGAATATTCGTTATTCTACCCTAAAAACCATGTCTTAAGCAAAGAAATGTCGCTAAATGAGGCTGATAATCACGTCAAATCGAGTGTCATCAGTTAGCTAAGTTAGTAAGAGTACGTTAGAGTGGGAAGTAGTTAGCTTAAAATTAGGAGTAGTTTAGTTAGTGGTTTGGTAACCTAGCAATTGTGTGCTAGTGTGCCTCTGAGTTTTAGGCTATATTAGAGCCTTTCTTCTTTCAATAAAGGTGAAGCAATTTCCAGACTTTGGTTACGTAATTTGCTTCAACAAGCTTTCCCTGTTTCCGAAATCGGAAACCGTCGATTGTTTTCGTTTACAGCAGCAGTCAGCATCGACGACGACCAACCCTCTACCCGAATCCCTTTTGAAACTTAGTTAGGTAAGAAATCCAACTCGGGTCTCAGCTTTTAATGTCCGTAAACCTTTCAAGCGTTGACCATGTTTCTTGAACCCAATTTCCGGCGAGCGGAGTCGGCAACATTTTCCCCTCTCCCAGCTACGAATTGTTGCTCATTAGTCATGTGAGCAACCGAATGAGGTAAGTAGGGCCCCTCCCGACGTGGAATCGAGTTAAAAAAACCTCCGTTTTTAGGTAGTTGGGACTCGCCGGTATCGGTGGTTGCCGCGTCGGTGAGTTCTCCGATTGTTTAGGAAGTCGTGGGTTGACGATGGGGTCGGACCAGGCTGGTTCTGACAAATTTCGGTTAGACTAGCTTGGTTGGACTTTTTTATATCGGCGGAATTCAGTCCCTATAGTTATGTTAATTACTGTTTTAGTCACTAAGATTCTGGGTGTGCCTGTATCAGTAACCCTGTGTTGCATATGCAATCTGTAACTTTTGAAGTATGTCAAAATTAACCCAACTAACTTTTCCAGTTAGTTCAATTTAGTCCAGAGTGTTACAAATCTGGTTAATTTGTTAACCGTTGATCTTAGGACGCTTTAATTGAATATTAGCACGAATAAAATGTCATTCATGAATAATCTGGATAAATATAAAATGGAATTGGTAATCTATTGTTAGGATTTTATCTTGATTATGGATTAAGAATTAATTTCAATAAGTTATTTCAAGAATAAACTGAATCCTTCTCTCTCAAATTAGTATGAAATTAGGTTATGAATAATAATATATTTCTTTGAGAATAATTACTTAGGATATGAATATATAATTATGGATGGATTAGTAAAATGATTAAATAGATTGAATGATTTTATAGTTTAAGTACGATGGGAATAGGGTTTATTAATAAATAAGTTTGAATACTATTATCTATAGAAAAGGTTGAGTATAGTTGAGATCCCAAGTATATTAATAAATGGATTAAGTTAAGTGAGGATAAAGGCTTATAAATAAGTTGGTTAGTTCTATGTAATATTGAAACTAAGAAAAGTAATAATAAATCCTTTCCTCCTCTATTTTTTTTTTTTTTGTCTGAAAATCAAGTTTATCCATCATCTTGGCCAAACGGCAATTACAATAGGTCTGTTAAAGCAGTACAGCTAGTCCACTCTTCTGGTAAATCTCCATGACGCGCAGAGTTTGCCACCCAATCTGCAACTCTATTTAGACGACGGGGGATAAAGAAATAGAAATTCGAGGGTTGTCCTCTAGTTGTCGTCTCATAGTGTGCATCCAAGCTGCACATTCCCATGGCCAGGCAATTCTAAAATCTCTGAGTGCAGAAACCAGATTTAGGCAATCTGATTTAATAGTGGAGGGTCCCTCATAGAACACTGCGAAACTAATTGCCACCAAGAGGGCCTTTGCTTCCGCAACCAATGATGATGAACAGCAAAGGGAACCCGCTTCTCCATCAATAACTTGTCCACGGGTTTTAGTCACTACAACCCCATAACCCGCCTCAACAGATTCGTTGGTGAAGGAACCATCACAGCAAATCTGGTGGTGATGAACGTCACCTGGCGGTGGACACATAATTGATTCGGGAGCCCTTTCACTAGTGCATGTGCTAGTAACGGGAGAATGAATCGAGGCCTTCCAGTCGTCAACTAGCTTAGTCGACCACCTAAGGGTACTTTCAGTATTAGGTGTAACTTGGCGGAATATCTTCTCGTTTCGGCTCCTCCATACACCCCACATTCAGGCTATAATTGTAAAAACTCTATTTGTGCCTTGACTGTTATGAAGTTCGTACAGCCAGGGGGCTATCAGTTTAGGCATATCAGGTCTTCTAATAAGTGGGTCGAGTTTATTCCACATCGACCTCGCATGTGGGCAATCGAATAAGCAGTGAATGACATTTTCTTCCTCACTATTGCAGATTTGACAGGTTGGAGATTGTCCGCACCTTCTCCTCCAAAGATTCCTTGATGTAGCCAAAGAATTATTAGATGCCCTCCAAATGAAAAATTTGTACTTAGGAGGTACTTGGATATTCCATAGCCACTTCAACACCTTCACATCCGGATTTGGCGGATCGTTCACATTTTGCCTCACCTCTTCTCTTCGGGGGGTATGGTATGCTGATTTCACGGAGAAGATTCCTTTTCTATCAAAATGCCACACCCAAGGGTCATCAACGTTCCTCGGTCCCACCAGGATCTTTATAATTGCATTTGTCTCCTCCGAATTGCAGTGATTCCTAGGGTCATCCAATTCCCACCCCTTCCTATCCTCATTTAACCAATCTTCAGCCTTTATGTCATTACTACCTGGCAGTGATAGCCAAAATCCTGGGATCGACGGAATCCATGGGTCCGTGAAAACTTTGATGTCTTTTCCACTTATAAAGTTTCTCCTCACTCCGAGTCTTAGTACCTCTCTAGAGTCACAAAGACTTGCCCAAATCCATGAAGGTCTTCTCGATTTATTGGCTCTAAGGAAGTCTGATTGCGGGAAATATAGCGCTTTTAGCAGTTGTGCCCATAACTGCCCTTCATTTGTCATAAGCCGCCAACCTTGCTTTGCGAGGATCGCCATATTGAAAGTTCTGAAATCTTTGAAGCCAAGTCCTCCTTCTCCTTTTGCTTTAGTAAGCTTAGCTTTGGAAGACCAATGAATAGTGCACTTAGTCATTGACCCTCCCCATAAAAATGCCCTCAAGAGAGAATCCATCTTGTTTGTTAGTTTCTTTGGTAGGAGGAAGCAAGACATAATGTAAGTTTGGATGCTTTGGTACACTGCTTTAAGCAAAACCTCTTTGCCACCCGGCGACAGCATCAAGCTCTTCCAAGATTGACCCAAATTACGCATACGCTCTAGTAGGAACTCGAACACTTTTTTCTTAGACCTATCCCATTCCGATGGGACTCCTAGATACTTCTCAAAAGGTTCGGCGTTATGGAATCCAAAGATCTCTCTAATCCTCGTTTGCAGCGCTTCTGGGGTTTTCCTTGAGAAGAATAGAGGATTTCTGATGGTTAACTACTTGACCAGTCATGTTCCCGTATCTCCTCATCGTGTCAATAAAGGCCTTTGCTTTCGTTACTGACGCCTCTCCAAAAAGAATTGTATCATCAGCGAAAAGAACGTGGGTAAGCTTTGGGCACCTGGTATTCAACTTCACTCCCTTTAATTCACCTGCTTCAGCCTTCCTATTGATGAGTATCGACAGGGCATTAGATAGGAAGATGAACAAGAAAGGCGATTGAGGGTATCCTTGTCTGATCCCCCTTGAAGGGTTAAATTGGTCAATTAGATATCCGTTCACAAGGATCGAAAATTTTACCATTCGCACACATTCCTTAATCCAGTTACACCAGATGGTGCTAAACCCCATATTCCGTAAGATATCGTTAAGGCAGTCCCACTCCACCATATCGTACGCCTCCTTCATATCCATTTTCACCATCATATCCCACTGGTATTTGGTTGCCCTATTCTTGAAATGGTGGATCACCTCATGGACTATCATGATGTTATCTTGAATAGCACGTCCTTTGGTGAAAGCTGCCTGGAGATCTGAGATAATGTTTGGCATCCAATTTTTTAGTCTTAAGGCCATGATCTTTGAGATCACCTTGTACCTGAAGTTAGAACAACTGATCGGTCTAAACTGTGAGATAGTCTCTGGATTTGGAATTTTTGGGATTATGACTATATTCGTATCATTCCATCCGTCAGGCATAGAGGAGTCCTTGAAGAAGTTTCTGACTTCTCTGCACAGTTGCTCTCTCACCACCTCCCAATATTTTTGGTAGAAAATACCCGGGAAGCCATCAGGTCCTGGCAATTTATTGGCTCCCATCTGAAAGACCGCATTCTTGATTTCATCATCCGATACCTCCCTACACAGAAACTGATTTATATCATCGGTGACAACACTGGGGATGCAGTTGTTAATCTCGTTAGTCCGGACGGGCTTTCTAGCGGAGAATAGATCCTCATAAAAGGCTCGGATATGATTTTCTATTTGATTCTCATCGTCTATCCAATTATTATCATCAATCCTGAGCTTTCTAATCCTGTTTCTTTGTCTCCTTTGGACCGTACTAGCATGGAAGAATTTGGTGTTCCTATCTCCTTCTTTCAGCCATCTAGTACCTGCTCTTTGTTTCCAGTAAATTTCCTCTTGTCTCCAACGGTAGTCCAATTCCGCCTGAAGCCTTTTTTCTTCTTCGATAGACACTCAGTCTCTACTAGCAGCCTGGATATTAGCCAACCTCCTCTGGATGGTCTTAATGTTAATTTCACTATTTTGACAGTTTCTCCTTTTCCAGCTTGTCAAATCCTTCGTAAGGGATTCCAGTCTTGTATGGCAATTGTCGCCTTTCTCCCAGCTAATTTTTATAAGGTCGGTGAAATTTGCTTCCTCCATCCACTTTTGGTCGAACTTAAAGGGGGGGTCTATTCCTATTCCTGCGGTTGGACGGGTGAAGGCTTAGTCTAATAAGGGCATGGTCTGATCCAATGATTGGCTCGTGAAAAATTTCGGCAACATGAAAAGCACTTCGCCAAGTGTTTGAGCATAAGGCCCTATCCAGTCTTACTCTAATCCGCTCGCTCCCAACTTTCATATTATCCCAAGTAAAGCAGTGTCCCGAGAAGCCCAAATCAATTAATCCATTCCGAAATATAAACTCAACAAATGGCTCGGTAGATTCTCTTCGTGTAGGTAAACCTCCTTTTTCTGAATTGCTAATCACCGCATTGAAGTCTCCCATAATAATACAAAGGTCATCGTTCGAGCTACGAAGGTTTTCTATCTCGTACCAAACTTGGTTTCGGCTACAGGGGTCGTTTGGTGCATGCACTAGAGTAAAAAAAAATAGTCCTCCAAACCATTTCCACACCTTACCTTAAGATCCATATATAAACTATTACAAGCTAGGACATTAATTTGAATATTGCCTACCCACCAAAGCGCAAATCCTCTACTACGATCCATAGGGTCTCTATAACAAAAATTAGGATATTTCGCTCGTTTTCTTTCTTTTTCTAGGACATCTCTACTTCTCGTCTTTAGGTTCAAAAAGACGATCAACTCCCTTGACCGGACTTCTACGTTGAGGTTTTCCCGCTTATTTAAAGGTGGGTTGGTTAAAGGGGGTAATATCTTGTCGTTGCTGGTTTACTTTACGTCGTTAATATATTATGTCTTTATTGTGTTATGTCAAGTTTCGTGATCTATGTTTGATCTATATATTTCATGTTAGTTGTGTATTAATATTATGTCCATGCCAAGTAAGCATTAGTTAGTAACTATTCACCTAGACAATTATTAGGCAAGTTAATAATATGTGTCTTATCCTGTTGTTGTTACCTTACATGTGTGTGAAGTTATGATTGTTATGTTTATGGTCATGTTAATTTATGACTTATCCTCATGTGCACGTTATGAAGGGAGCGGGGCCAGTGACAATAGGGAATTTTTGTCCCATAGACAATATTGAATAGGGACCCTTAGATCAAAGACCTCTAATCCTACGGCTCATAACTAGTATATATTTAATAATAATAATTACCCTTTTTACAAACCAAATTAGGTTTTTTACGGAGCAATTTTTCACAACCACATAAATTTACTCCTGCCGTTCTCGACATGCAACCCGGATGAAGAAGCTTCCGATTCTCCGCCGATAGACCAGGACCCGATTCTCCGCCGTTCTAGAGCCGTCTTGCCGCCGGCTTTGAGACTCTTGTCGGGACACCCTACGCCACCGTTCAAGACCGAGGATTACGGTTGCAGTCGGCGCCGGTTCTCGTTCCTGAAGAATCGCTGCTCCAATTCTTGTTCGTTTCGAGTCTTCCGTTGCCCTTGTTCGATTCCGTCACAATTGCCCTTTAGGTTTCAAGAAAGCCGATTGAATCGTGGCCACCGCCGAATTAAGACGCCGCCGCTGCCGCCGACCAATTAACAGGTAAAAGCTTTTGCTCAGTTGTTCTTGTGCTCGTTTTCTCTATTTCCTGGTCTATTGGCCGTGTATCGTCATTGAGGGGCAGACTCTGTTTCTTTGTGCATATTGTTATAAAACTAGTATTTGGTGTTTCATTCTTAATTGGGATATGGACAATTTCATGAATTTGGGAATTTTGAAATTGTGGATTCTGAATTTAGGGTTTGTTTAATGTAGGGGCTGAATTGGGTAATTTCAGCCTAGGTGCTGACGATCTTTGATACTAGTATTTAGAGTTCGTGTTGAGCCGATTTCTATAATTTTAACATACATGTCAGGATTGTAATACTAGGATATGATACTAGTATTTAGAGTTCGTGTTGAGCCGATTTCTATAATTTTAACATATGTATTAGGATTGAAATACTAGGATATGATACTAGTATGTAGAGTACTTGTTTATTAGTCTATAGATATCCAGCTTCTTTGTTGAATATGTTTGTTTAATCAAGTTAATTGGTGAACCACCCGTCGTTGTTCGGACGTTTCAACCAAATAAAAACTACTAATGCTAAGAAAAAGCGTATAGCAGATCGTATTCCGAGGGCTTTCTATGATTGGTTACTTCAGAACTAGCAAAATACTCGAAGGAAAACACGATGTGCGTGGTGTGAGTTCCACGACTTCTATTTCTACGGAATGCAGAAAAATTAAAACAAATTAAACTAAAGCAGATTGGGAATTAGGGTTTGAAAACAAGAATGACAGACGAACTTAGACTTTGAATCCCCCTTCGTTCCCCAGAGCATTGGCAATCAACAGATCAGCGGATTTCGATTCTCATTCAATCAATTACTAAGACACCACCATAACTCCTTACCCTTAGGTTTAAGACCGGCGAACGTTCGCTCTATCCGTTCTAACTACCAAGATTAACTAGCCGCCCGGGTACGGTCGCCTCTCGCAACGACTTAATTAATTGGTGTGATTACTAGTGATTAATGAGTTACTCTTGCAGTGAATTAACCCTAACCGGTTCCTACGAAAGGCACACTCCAATTATAAGGTTAATTGTTCAATTCGATGTTCTAAAGTAAGGCGAGCGTTCGCTTCTATCCTTAGCTTAACCAGAATCTAATCTAGGTGATCAATCCAGACAAGAAACATGAACAATGAAGAACGAATCAAACATGAAAAAGAACTGATTGAATTTCGAATCTAATCACCGCCGATCCGTGACCGCTTTAAAGCCCTGGGTCACTTAGGGTTCATCTAGTCTAAGCTCTGAAGGGTTTAGCTACTCATGATTATTACAAAAGAAACAAAGACAAAGAAAGAGTTCATCATTCAAAGGAAGAACAGAAAAGAATCTGAAAAACCTAATTTAGACGACTCTGGCAGACTTCGATCTTCGGTAAGTTACACTCCTAGCTCCGGTTCGTCGAGGTGGAAGGGATGGCGTCACGATCTCTATCCGGCTCTTCGAACTCCAACTCTTCGCTCCAGAACTTGAGAGGATTCTGATTTGAAAAGTTGTGTTTTGCGAATTATGATTGTATTTAATGCCTCTCCCGCCGGGTTAAGTATTTATACTTAACCCTAACTGATCCGGATTAGTGTACTATTTTAGCCGAAAATTCCTTAAGAATTTAGGCGAAAATTCCTTTGTGTTCGGGAGTGCTTTCTCTGCCTTGTATTTTCGGTCCGAAGAGTACAATGTTTTCGCCGAAGATGTCCTTTGACTCGGCACTAGTTGAATGCACTAATATTTTCGCCGAATATGCAAGCTCAATTTCGGCGAAAATCTCTTTGTACTCGGGCAGGATTTTGTTTGACTTTGACTGGCTCCTTGGATCGATTCCGGTTTGATTCCTCGAGGTTCCTACGCCTTAGACACGTCCATGGCTACTTTATTTGACGGCAAAAACCTGTGCTAACACAAAAGCACTAGAAAACCATCAAATAGACCCGAAACGGGCCAAGGTAACACAAATGGCACGAGATAGAGCAATCGATTGAATATTCGTTATTCTACCCTAAAACCATGTCTTAAGCAAAGAAATGTCGCTTAAATGAGGCTGATAATCACGTCAAATCGAGTGTCATCAAATACCCCACACTTAAGCTTTTGCTTGTCCTCAAGCAAACTGAATAGAAACGCTCATGTTCACAAATGATAAGATCGATTAAATTGGAGCTCAATCAAACACAATGAATTATTAGACAGCTCGATCCTAGAACAAGAAATCTAACATGCATACAGATCAGCCAAACTACCTGGTCTCACTAATAAACTGCACACGACAAGTAATTAGCAACCAATTATGCACGAATTTGACCTGACCGACCAGACTCCTCACACAGGATGTATATAGTACAATGGGAACACTGACTCTCTGTGTTTAGGGACGTGTTTCTGCTCTCGATCATTTTTTGTTACCGAATTCTGTCATAAGTTTGCATTTCGACCACATCTCCACCACTGTGACAATACGAGTATCTAGTCAAGAAGGACTTCCCTGCTAGGACCGTAATGAATACTACACTACTCGGGTTTATAATGAGATGGATGATGGGAATGAATGATGATGGCTTTGTGCGGTGTAGCTTTCGACTAACTTCCCTCGAATCTAATCTATGGCTTCCTACCGTCTAACCAAACACGGAACCAAACACGGGTGGAATAATGAACGCTCGTCCTATGATACCCTCAAGCAACCTAGCACTTATTCTTTTTCTTTACATGATTTTTTTTTGTTTTCAACTTTTCTTTTGACTTCGTTCTTCCATTTGTAGGGAGAAGAACGTTCTATTGAACTACACTTTGAACTTTTTCTGATTTTTCTTTTCTTCATCATTTTTTTCGAAATTTTTCTCTTTTTCTTTCTTACTTTTTTTTTCTTTTGTGCCGATTTTTCTTTTAGTTGCTAGAGGGGTTTACACGTTTGGACATAATAGCTAAGACCACCTGTTTAATGGCTATAGGCAGGTTACCACAAACCGACTTCCGGTAGGTCAATTTAGAACTACAACCACAGGGGATCAACGAGGAATGAAAGAAATGGGAAATGGCTGTAATGTATTATCGAACCGAAAGAACAGGCCAAGCTCAAGGGTCTAAACCTAGTGGATTTTTCGTTTGGTAGGCTATCTGGCTTAGTAGCTGAATCTAGGTGCCCCTATCCTTCTAGAACTCGTGTCATCGTGTGGTCTCGAGTAGGTCTCATGCAAATTCTAACTCATTCAAGTAAACAGAAAACCACTCAGAAAGAATTAAAATTGCAAGTTACGTGCAATGGATCAAAAGCTCACAGTTGGTTTGCTAGTCGGATTCGGTCATTTTCATGCAATCAAGGCTACAAACTACAAGTGTGATTTTAAAATTCTGTTCTGACCAGGCAATTTAGCATCAAAGCATACAAGGTGGTTCTCAAGTTCTAGGTTAAGCAGTCTAAGCATCATTATGAAAGTTTGAACAACAACTTAACATAAGAAATCAAGAACTGAGCCATTCTAATGCTAGAGAGACTGGAATGGAATCACGAGGCACACATAAAACACAATCAAGGGCAATCAAGTTCATGCAAGGTTCAGGTTCTCTAGCATCCTACCCCACACTTAAATCGGACTGTGTCCTCACAGGACTAATCTAGAGTTCAGAGTGGAATGTAAGAACCTGGATGAGGACGGTTGATTTCAGAGGGTAAGCACGCATTCAGAGAGCGGAGGGAAGTGTAACAAAACCTGAAGCAAAGGGAGTCTACCGATGCCTACAAAACAAAAACAAATGAAACATAAAAAGGAAACCGGGACAAGTGTCCCGGATCCACACAGAAAAAAGTTGGACCGAAATCCGAAAAGAATAAATAAAAAGAAGACACCAGAAAAGGAATACAACCCGATCACTGTGGTCCGGTGAGTCGGGAGGTGGAAAGTGGAGAAATTCGCCGAGCTGGCGTTGCCACGCCATCTGTGCCTCATATCGCCGGTCGGCGCGGCGCATATGTTGCTGCATAATAGTCCATCGCGCCTCTTGAGTGGCGTTGTCGGTGATTCGCCACTTCTGCAGTCGCTCGTATAACTCTCCAACATCCGCGGGTGGTGTTGCGGCTGTTGAGTATGCGCGGATATGGCTCGGGGATGTGCGGCGGCGACTGGTGGATGTACCCTGCCTGATGGTGTGGCGAGGGCATATAATCATGAAACTCAGGTGGCGGCTGCGGCTGCTGCTCCTCAGCATCATCTTCTTCCTCTGACTCGACCACAGGCTGGAGTGGAGGATCAGTTGCTACATGGGGACTGAGGTCGAGTTCTAAGTCGTACTCAACCGCCAAGTCTCCTCCAACGGTCCGAACTGGATGTCGTGGAATGTGCGGGCCATACTCATGGCTGATGCCGAAGGAGAGGATGAGCTGTCCTATGAAGTTTTCCTCCCAAGAGTTTGCGGGGTGGCGTCTTCCTCCTGGTCTTCTGGTGGAAGATGCGAGCCAGTACCCAACCGGGGTGGAGAGGGTAGCTCTCTCGGATGGCTCGGAGAAGCATGAGCTCCTCCTTGAGGATATGGTGGCGATCCTTATCTGGAACATATAAAAGCGACCTCCGCCAAACCATATGAATAAATTTATAGAGCGGGTGAGAGAGAGACTTAACTGAGTTGCTCTCCCCGAGGCGATCGCCAGGTACGCCTGTCATGTGGCTCCAAAGCGCGTTGTACTCCTCGCCGTCATCATCTTCTCCCCAACCGAGGTGATGATCGTGATAGTGCTCATAGGGGATGCCGAGATGAGCGGCAAACTCATCGTAGGTGAGTTTCCTGTACACCCCACCAAGATAGAAGGTGATCACCTTCTGCGTTGCTTCCTCTTGTGCTCATCCAGATCAAAGGTTGCCCAGAACTCCTGGAGGGCAATGTCTGGGAACTCGGCGGTGATGGTGGTCAGCTCGAGAGACCAACCGGTGCTAAGGCGTCATGCACGTTCCGGTTGTAGTCCTCATCATGATCGTGCAGGGACTCCATGGAGAGAGGGCGCACGTCAGCTCCCCGAACGTGCTGAATCTTCTGGAAGCACTCAAAATAGAAATCCGGTAGATGGGCGATGGTGGGATGATATCCAGCATGGCGGGGTAAAGTAGGTGGTGGACCCAGAACAGCTGGTGTGATGGGAGCGGCAGCTCCTGAGCTCGAGGTGCCATCAAGTCGCGCCTTAGTCCTGTGCTCATAAGTGGTGTTCCTAGAACCAGAATGAAACCAGATTAGTCAACCAAAACCCTACCCCACACTTAGTAGAAAAACTCGATTTCACAAAGAAATGAGGGAAACTAAGTGGGGTAAGCAAAGCGGAGTAACCGGTAATCATAGACAGTAAAATACATACTTAGGAACAGCCAGAGTCGGATAAGCACAATCAGAGTTCAAAAAGTCAAACCGACAGTTTGGAAGTCAACATTTAAGCATATCGAACCCTAATCATGGCAAGACTATCATAACTTGGAGAATGACGGTAAAATATGATCTCATATGGAAAGCACAAAAATATGAACGAGAATGAAAACATCAGACAGCCAAATGATCACAGCAATTCAAAGTCAAACCGACATTTCTCACAAAAGTCAACATAACAAGGAATTAATCGTATGCATAGCAACACATGATCAAATGATATGAAAATTAAGCACGGAACTCCCTAAGCATCCTAGAACAGTTCTATAAGTTCAGTTAATCCTGGTTCACACGAAATAGTCGGCACGCAAAACGAGGCAAACCGAAAAGTCAACCGGAAGTCAACCCCAACGAAATTCAGCAATCTATATGTCAAAAGATTCGTATCGAAAAGTTATACAACTTACCTTGAAGTCATGATTGCTAAAAATGAACGAGTTGAGAAGAATCGGTGAAAAACTTGAAAACTAGGTTTTCAGTGAACTGGAGCTGCAAAGCTCCGATTCGAACGTTCTAGGGCTCGTTGGGATCAGAAAAGGGAGGGGAAGGGAGTGGCAGTTGGTGACGACGGCGGCGGCGATTACGGCGGCGACGGCGGATTGAAAGAGGGGGGGTGGTCGGCGATTGTTTTAAAAAGATAGGGGAGGGAGTTTTCGGTGGTATGAACGAAAATGAGTGAAGGAGGGAGAGGGAGTTAAGCCGGATTTTAAAGGAAATATTGGGTGATTTTCAAAATTATTTTCGGCGAAAATAGGAGGGTGGTTTCGCCAAAAATATCAGTTAAAATGGACTGCCGGATTTGTGAAGGCGGTTTCGCCGAAAACAATAGCACGGTTTCGCCGAAAATATCAGTTAAAATGGTTTCGCCAAAAACAAAAACTTTTCGAATTGAAAACAATGAACAGGGAGATTGAGTTCGAAAATTGAAAATCGATTTCGTCGAAAACAGGGGTGGTTTCGTCGAAAATTTTGAACTGTTCGGGTGTTTAAATATTTTCGTAAATTCGGCCAACTTCAGAAAATCACAGTTAAATCCACAAAAATCAGAACGACCTCAATCAACTTGCAACTGACTCTATGACGACCAGACTCTACACGAAAAATAATAAATCAAACAAACTGACACTTTTGGCTCTCCCGAACCGACTCTAAAACACTAAGGTTGAAACAAAACAAAAACTGACTCCAGCCGTGGGTTGCCTCCCACAAGCGCTCTTTTATTAACGTCCTTGAGCTGGACGATACCTGGACGGTATTAGGAGACATCCCAACTCAGATTCTCCTTCACGCTCACGTCGGAGTTCATGAAGTACAGCTTCTGGACTTCTCCGGTAAACGTGAATTTCTTCCCGTTCGTATGCAAAAGCTTGGTACGTCCGTCGGGAAGATGATCAACGAACTTGAATGGTCCGAACAGCTCTCTGGAGAGGTCATCCTTCTTAAGTGTGACGATGGAAGGAATGAGGACTGTCGGCTTCTTCTTTTCTTTAATCTTCGGCTTGTTATCACCAGGATCGGTGATCGTTAGTACTTCCTTAGGAGACGCTTTCGGCTTCTCCTTCCATACTTGTTCTGGCGTCGGTTTCTCGGAACGAATTGGTGGTGCAGCTGGCTCGGTGGAAGACGGCGAAATTTTTGGTCTCCAGACCATTTGGGTCTTCATCTTCTTGTTCTTTCCTCGAGGTCTGCTCGGTGGTTTAGAGGAGGCTTGCAGTTCCTTCTTCTTCTTAGGTGGCTTCTGAACCGATATTTCTGGCTTCTTCTTCATAACCTGGTTAATACCTGCAGCAACAACTGATCTAGAGAAACTGGAAGAAGCATTAGTAACGGAGTTGACCGGAGTCAACTCCACAGTTTCAACAGCTAGGCAGTGAGATTCTTCATTCCTAGAGTCATATTTCATGCCATCTTTGAGACGGAACGTTTTCGTTTCTTTACCGACTCTTAAAGTTAAAGAACCATTTGGAACATTAATATTCATTCCAGTAGTAGCCATGAAAGGTCGAACTATGAGGATAGTAGCATCATCTGTACTAGTATCCATAATCACATAATCAACTAAGAACGTGAACGGACCACATTTAGGGACAACGTCTTTAATCTCTCCCTTAGGGGTTTTAAGTGATCTATCAGCAAAGACGAGTTGCAAACTAGGCGGTTCAAGTTCCCCTAGGTTTAACTTTTCATATAGACTCACAGGCATAACATTAACAGATGCTCCTAGATCAACTAAGCAACGTTCAATCTCAACATCATTAATGACCAAAGGCAAAGTAAAAGAACCAGGATCAGATAACTTAGCACGAATGTCAGGATATCCTTCCTTGTTCCCCTTCATGCCAGTCTCGATCCTTGCGTTTGGCAGCAATGCTCTAGGAAAAGGAGGCTTTACGACGTATGGTGCAAGAGGAGGATCCTCCTTAGGCGCCAGCGCCGGTTTCTGTTCCTCTTCTTCCGGAGTTTCAGCGATCCTGCGTAAAACAGAATAAGCATCAGCAATTAAGTTCAGGAGTTTTCGAGCAGTTACCATTTTAGCCTGTTCTTTTCTCAGGTTTGGCTCTGTCTGGCTTGGAAGTTGGCCAAATGGTCGACCAGATGCTAGCATGCTCGAGATGTTGTTCACGACTTGCTCAATTCTTTGTCCAGATGCTATCTGTTCTTGATTGAGAAGAGCTTGAGCCTTGAACTGACTGTCATGATCATCGAGTCTTGTGATGATCTGGCTGAGCTTCTTATCTACCTCGTTATCCCTTGTGTTCCCAAATGTAGATCCCTGAGGTTGTCTGGACTGACGGTAGTCGGGGTAGCCCTGTTGACTGTTGGTGAAGCCCTCAGAAATGAAGTTCACCTCTTCTACCGAGCAAGCATTGATTTTCTTCAATCGCTCCTGGACTTCTGCTTCAATAAGCTCTTCTATTCTCCAATGTCTCTTAGATCCTCCAGTCTCCTTGAGCCTTGAGATGCTGTTCCTATAGGCAGTGGTTCTGGAAGAAGGGGGTATTCCTCTATGAATCCTTGAGCGAGATCCTCCCAGTTGGTGTAGAGACCGGGTGGCCTGCTAATGAACCATCTCTTTGCGGCGCCTTGGAGTGAGAATGGGAAGGCTCGAAAGCAGAAGGTATCCTTATCGAGGCTCCCACTCTTAAAGGTTTCGCAAAAAGCAAGGAAATCCACCAAGTGTGTGCATGGATTATCATGAGGATTTCCTTCAAACTGTAGACCCCTCGAGATCATTTCTGAGTAGGCGGTCTTGATCTCATAGGCAGGATCGTCTTCATTGCGCGGCACAAAGATGGGAGACCGAACACTAGCAGCCATCGTGGTAGGGAAAGGTGGAGCGGAAGTGATTTACTTCTGAACTTTCTTATCCTACAAAAGACAAAAATAAACACAACCGGTGTAGAATCAAAGTGGGCGGAAAGATGAAAGATGGAAAGTAGAGGAATAAATTACCAGTTCTTCTTTCAACAATCAAAAGAAGTCCCCGGCAACGGCGCCAATTTGATGAACCACCCGGTCGTTGTTCGGACGTTTCAACCAAATAAAAACTACTAATGCTAAGAAAAGCGTATAGCAGATCGTATTCCGAGGGCTTTCTATGATTGGTTACTTCAGAACTAGCAAAATACTCGAAGGAAAACACGTTGTGCGTGGTGTGAGTTCCACGACTTCTATTTCTACGGAATGCAGAAAAATTAAAACAAATTAAACTAAAGCAGATTGGGAATTAGGGTTTGAAAACAAGAATGACAGACGAACTTAGACTTTGAATCCCCCTTCGTTCCCTAGAGCATTGGCAATCAACAGATCAGCGGATTTCGATTCTCATTCACTCAATTACTAAGACACCACCATAACTCCTTACCCTTAGGTTTAAGACCGGCGAACGTTCGCTCTATCCGTTCTAACTACCAAGATTAACTAGCCGCCCGGGTACGGTCGCCTCTCGCAACGACTTAATTAACTGGTGCAATTACTAATGATTAATGAGTTACTCTTGCAGTGGATTAACCCTAACCAGTTCCTACGAAAGGCACACTCCAATTATAAGGTTAATAGTTCAATTTGATATTCTAAAGTAAGGCGAGCGTTCGCTTCTATCCTTAGCTTAACCAGAATCTAATCTAGGCGATCAATCCAGACAAGAAACATGAACAATGAAGAACAAATCAAACATGAAAAAGAACTGATTGAATTTCGAATCTAATCACCGTTGATCCGTGACCGCTTTAAAGCCCTGGGTCACTTAGGGTTCATCTAGTCTAAGCTCTGAAGGGTTTAGCTACTCATGATTATTACAAAAGAAACAAAGACAAAGAAAGAGTTCATCATTCAAAGGAAGAACAGAAAAGAATCTGAAAAACCTAATTTAGACGACTCTGGCAGACTTCGATCTTCGGTAAGTTACACTCCTAGCTCCGGTTCGTCGAGGTGGAAGGGATGGCGTCACGATCTCTATCCGGCTCTTCGAACTCCAACTCTTCGCTCCAGAACTTGAGAGGATTCTGATTTGAAAAGTTGTGTTTTGCGAATTATGATTGTATTTAATGCCTCTCCCGCCGGGTTAAGTATTTATACTTAACCCTAACTGATCCGGATTAGTGTATTATTTTCGCCAAAAATTCCTTAAGAATTTCGGCGAAAATTCCTTTGTGTTCGGGAGTGCTTTCTCTGCCTTGTATTTTGGTCCGAAGAGTACAATGTTTTCGCCGAAGATGTCCTTTGACTCGGCACCAGTTGAATGCACTAATATTTTCGCCGAATATGCAAGCTCAATTTCGGCGAAAATCTCTTTGTACTCGGGCAGGATTTTGTTTGACTTTGACTGGCTCCTTGGATCGATTCCGGTTTGATTCCTCGAGGTTCCTACGCCTTAGACACGTCCATGGCTACTTTATTTGACGGCAAAAACTTGTGTTAACACAAAAGCACTAGAAAACCATCAAATAGCCCCGAAACAGGCCAATGTAACACAAATGGCACGAGATAGAGCAATCGATTGAATATTCGTTATTCTACCCTAAAAACCATGTCTTAAGCAAAGAAATGTCGCTTAAATGAGGCTGATAATCACGTCAAATCGAGTGTCATCATTGATGCATATAGATATGAACTGTAAGTGCTGGAAATTCTGCTATAGCTGATTCTTTGTTTAGAAGATGTTAGATTACTGTTGAATGGAGCATAATCAGTGAAGAGTTGTATTTAGACATCAAGTGAAGGAGTTGTATTTAGACTATTGTACCAGCAAGAGTTATTCTTTAGTTTAATTATCTGTATCATTGTGCTTGAGAGACTGAAAGTGTTATTGTACCAGCAAGTTTAGTTGTATATTATCGAAATAGTAGAGTTAAACCATAATAGTATTTGGCATACTAGTTTATGATACTAGTATTTGTTTCTGTTTTTATTTCTTTCTTCATTCTCAGTGTTGTATGGTGCATTGTTCCTTGTCATTTAATACTGTATAATGTCTTTGTTACTATGAATCAGGCTTTAGTTAAACATGGCTAGAAAGAAGAAGTCTCCCGATGAGCTAGCTGAAACGGTTAATGCGGCATCCCAGATGGACTCGCAGAAAAATCGTAAAAGGTAATAATGTACTTCAGTGTTGTGTGAATCTGAAGCTAATTTTGTGGATATGAACTGAATTCTAAATTTTGATTCTTCCTTGACAGTAATGATGCAAAGACAGATGGATCAATCATATGCCGGTGCAGCCCTAGCAGAATTTACAATTTGGTTACTAGAACCAAAGATGAAAAAATTGCCAGATTGACCAGTTTGGGTTTTGGAGGCACAACTAAGGTCAGCATCACGCAATTGCCTACTGAATTAAGGAGATGGGTTATGGATATATATGACGTCGATACGGATACCTTCAAAGTTGGGCCAGAGATGACATTGAAGATAACCGAGGAGGATGTTCATAAGGTTTATGAACTACCGAGGGGTGCGAAAGAAATAGAATTAGACAAAACTTCAAAGCACGTCATCAATGCAGTATTGGGAGCATGCACGTCATCAATACTAGTATTTAATGAAAAACATTAATCGCAGGTATAAAATGAAAAAACTAGTATTATCACCTTATATTCCACACGAAATATAACAGTTATTTATCTATGAATTTAAACACTAGTAGTACAGTACGTAGAATTTGGCATTAGCATGAAAAATAACAGGCAGTAGCATGAACAATTCATTCTTTAGTTTAAAAAACAAACATAAACAATATACTGAATGCAAAGGTAAAATGAATAATACCATATCCTCGAACGAATTCTTGTTGTACATTAGAAGGGACTGAATTCTCATCGACGGGGATTGAATTCTCATCGACGGGAGCAGAATCATCATTATCGGAAAGATCGACCGGGGAATTATTAAGATCGAAAACAAATGCGGAAGAAGGATTGTTGACTTCACTCGATTCGGGTACATCCATTTTTCAATAAAAGTGTTGCCGATATGTGTAGTTGGCCGGCCGGCCGGAGTTTGGAGGTGGCGGCTGTTTTGTGAAAAGGTTTAAAATGAAGAAGATGATTCATGCGTATGGAAGTTTTATAATAAAAAATATATAAATAGGGTTATTAATGAGAAATATATGGAAGGGATTATCTTCATTAATTGTAAAAATAAAAATTTAATGTAGAAAAGATAATGAAGCAGCAAAAAACGGAAGGATAATCACAAATAATTAAAAATAATATTTCAGTAATAATTATAGATTTAATGGATGGCTAGGATGCAATATTGTCTTGGTGACAAAACTTTGGTTTTGTCACTGAAAATATTGCCCGTTATGAATATGTTCATATAATTAAGTTGTATGAATGTTTGAGTGTCCCACCTCATATAGACAAGTATAGGATGGTTGGATTAAGATGGTAGTATCTTATCGTTGCTTGTTTACTTTACGTTGTTAATGATGTCATGTTTGGTTTATGAATTGGGTATAATTATTATGAAGCTGTTGCATGATTGAGTGTCGAGCCACATAAAGATAAGTTATAGATGGATTAGTTTAAGAGGATAATACATTGTTGTTGCTAATCTTACGTTATGCCTTATTATGTTACGTCAAGTCGCATGATTTATGTGGTTGTTATGTTTCACGTTTTAGCTGCGTAATAATGTTATGTGCATGCCATGTTAGGGCTGGCCACTAATTCTTCACATAGGCAATTAGTAGTTGAATTGATAACGTGTCTCCCTAGTTATGTTGATGATGATTTATTTATATGTGTATGTTATGTTCATGGGATTAAGGTTTTGGTTGTTGTGGTTCTAGTCATGTTCATTGTGGTTTATTGACGTGTGCATGTTATGATTATGTCTTTATGATTAAGCTTGTATGATTAGGATAGTCACACACCTCACATAGTCAAGTAATAGGCGGGTTAATAATTGGTGCTCACTAGCTAGACCTCCGCCCCACCCCCAGTTTTCAGTATTGGTCGCCGAAGACCCTCAGCATGATATTGGGCCAGATTGCCCACAGTTTTCAGTTGGACCAGAGAGTCCCTTTTCAGTTGGACCAGAGAGTCCCTTCAGTTTATCAGTTTTCAGGGGGCGGTAAGGCTAGTTAGTCTAGTTGGGGCCCCAAAGTAAAAGCTTATCAGAATTAAGTTAAGTCAAGTTATGCATGAAGTGTTATGCTCATGTTTCTCAGCTTCAAGTCATGTGCAGTAAATGTGAATTCAGTGTTAGTCAAAATTGCGACTTCATGTATGATGAGTTTGAGTTCCATGTTGATAGCTTAGTAAATGTTCCATGATAAGTATTGTGATGATAATGTGATGATAATGTTTTGCTTAGCTTCAAAGTCATGACTACTACTAGCCAATAATGTATAGTGTATGTATTGCTATGTTTATTAATATGATAGTTGACCCAACCTAAAATATGGATAGAGTGATGACTATTGGTGTCTTGAGATGTTATGTTATGTGAGATATGCTTCTCAATTTCAGATCATGGATCAGTTATAGGATCAGATTATGCATGGATGTTGAGTTGTGATTAGTGATGCTTTATGAAGTCATGGTATGTGCTTGTTGTGTTATATGATTTATGCATCCTTGTTGAGTATTAATATGTGATATTATTGAGTTTATTAATAATCCTCTGTAGGTTATGATTAAGACTTAATTGTGATGACCTCTACTTAGCCATGGTTAAAGAACCCTAGTCACTTAAGAGTCATGATGCATGAGTATAAGTCTACAAGCCTTATGAGATGATTAATGGAGTTAAGATTGTGATTGCCATGAGTATTATCATAAGTTACTTCATGAACTATGTTACAAGTAAGGTTGTGCACTAGGTTATGAATAGCCAGTGATGCATGTTTAGAAGTATTATTGTTCTTAGTAATATGATTGATTGATCCTATGTTATTGGGATCCCTTTCATGTTTCTTTATTGATTTGAGCACGAAAGACTGACCCCGAGCCACCCACCAGGTTATTAGGAGTTGTTTCGACCTTGAGCCTTGGGGAGCTGATTCAGGTTTGAGTGGTGTCTACAGTAATGTCAGACTTGGACTTGAGGCAAATGATTTTATGTTTTCTCGAGACTTGTTTTCAGTTAAGTTTTGTCCAAGTGTTTAGGGCTCAATTATTGAGATATGTTTTTATGATTACAAGTTTTATTTAAAAGCTTTACAAGATCTATGTAAGTTTATTTTCAAGGTCCTTGGCCAAGTCATTTTGTTAAATTATTTTAATTAAGCGTAGCACCCTCGTTTGGTTTTATGTTTTCCGCTGTCTCAAAGGGTAATTTGGTAATTTCTCTTTATTTCAAAAGAGAGGGTGTTACAATGACCACTCTTGGGATCCTCTGGAAGCATTCCTGGAGTACAGGAAGCAAAGGACCCAAGAGTACCTGACCAGCAAGGGATGGCACCTGAGGAAAGGCCCCGGAGCGAGCCCCGGACCGGGCCAAATGCAAGCACTAGGCCCTAACCCAAGTGCCACGAGCCTTGGACCAACTCCAGCCCTTGAAGATCCTCTGAGGACATTTCTGAAGACTTGGATGAAGCAGAATGCCAAAGGCCTGGCCATAAATGAAGATGGCCGAGACATGAGCCAGCCCCGGGCACTGAGCACGGCGCCATGCGCTACAAAGGAGCACTTAGGGCCGAGCCGCCAAACGACTCTATCCTTTTGGGAAATTCCAGTTGCTCTTGATAGCTGGAAACTTCAGGAACAAGGTCCAACAAACAACGTTGCAATCGGAGGAGAAATGAAGGTGGAGCCACTTAGGGAAGTGCTCATACATGATTCGGGTCCATGCACGCAATCCCGCCGAGACAAGGAATCCCACCCGGGCCAGGAGAACAGGATGCCACGACCAGAAGACCCCGGGCCTAAGTCCTTCTAGGACTGGGACACCATCAGAAGGCCAAAGCCACGTGAGAAGCCCTGCACGTCGGCCCAGAACTGCCCAACCACCCATGAAGTTGCCCGGATTTAGGGTTTTTGCCCGGATTGCCGGATTTTGCCTGTTTAGTCTTTTCCTTGCATACCAAGACACTTTGATCTTTCCCTTTTTAGTTTTCCTTATTTAGTTAGCTTGTTTAGGTCGATTTTAATCTTTCCTAGTTAGGATTAGATTATTTTATTCCTAGTTAGGAAGTAGCTAGATAGGTGAGGAGAGCTTGTTCCCTCCCTATAAATAGAGGCCTTCGGCCACCCTTGTTATTCAGACTTTAATCAATCAATAAACCCCCTTTTCAGAACTTTGTTCTAAAACCCCTTCGAGTATGTGCAAGAGCACGGCTTAAGGTTTGGCTTATCATCAAGAGCATTCATCTCTTAGCGTGGCGCCCTCGACGTGATACTTCTGGTTCCTAGTTCAGCTGAAGCTAGTGGGTCAAAGTCCTATTCCGCCCCGGTTCCATAGGTTCTCTCGTTTCCTTTGAAGATCAGCTTGCGGTGGTTAGGGTCACGGAGCATAGTCGGCCATGGTTCACATCATCTAGCCAAGGATGAACTTGTCTTGACGATGCCACGTTGCAAACCAGGGGTTGATAGCACCATCATCGAGGACAACAACTGGGATTGGTGTGTTATCGTCGATGTGCCCGTAAAGATCATGGTTGGCGTGTATTAGGCTACTTTATTCATTTTCAAAAAATTTACAAATGGAGCTAGTTTTTTTTTTTTTTGTCACATCTAGTGATGCCAAATTGGTTAATGCAGTATATCCAATTATTTAAACACTTCAATACATTAATAATGAAAGTACATATGTTAGGCCCAACGCTTCATGATCCCAATTAGGGCTAAGAATCGATCAAAATTAGTTAACCGACCTCAAGAGACCTTTTTAACCGTATTAAAATCGGTTCACTCATTATGAAGCTACAAGCAGTCCAAATGCAATTTAGATTCACATTTTATTAACTGTCTCCTCTTATAGTTTGCTTTGCCCACTCATCTATACATTGTACACACTAATTAATATTGTCCCGTCGAGGATCTTTTGTTTGGATAATTAGCTTTACCAGACAGAGTGTTGCAGCTATTATCACTAACAACCTGCAATAGCAAGTAATCATTTTATATATTTAGTGACCAGAAATGACTCTATTGAAGGCTATAAACATTAAACTACCATGAAGATTGATGACTCTCAACTGCTTATAGATGTTAACAATCAACAATTTGTAACACCCTGATACATGATCTTTGGCAATTTGAATTGGTGAATAGAAATAACAGAAATCATATAACAAGTGGAAAAAGGGTGGCATTGCAATTTGTAAAGGAAGGAATTATAACTATAGTCCCAGGAGTTAGAAGAATATCAAAGCTTCTTTTATTATTGCTACAGCTACTCGAGAAAGGATGGTAGTACAGTGGAAGAGCCATCCATGAGAGTACAAAACCATAGGGTATGTTTGGTTTTACTATAATATTATTGTTTAAGACATAAAAAAGCGGAGTCCATGATTCATTACCAACTTCAAGACTACACTCTGTTGCTCTCCATTGATTTGTTAAGAGTTCATTAGTTCCTAATAATATATTTTGGAAAAGGAACAAGAGAGATGAGATGACAAGGGTTTTGCATATACTGTAACGGGCACATTTGCTGAGATGATGGATGATGATGTTGAAGATGGATGATGATGTTGAAGATGGAAACGACAGTACTAAAACAACAATAATAATTAAATTGTTTTATTTTCTTATTTCCTAATTTGTGTACATCAAATGCATTATATAGCCTTTAATCTCTTGGATTAATTCTCTAACTAATAACCTAAACAAACTCAACCACTAATCAAAGATAATATCCCACTAACAAAACTTATCGTATATCTCTAAAAAATCTAATTGAGAGACAGATAATAATAAATCAAAACTAATAATTAATTCCTAAAATTAGGCACGTAACATATCATTCCCCTCCAAACAGTGGCGAAGGGAAGGTTAAGAAAGGGGGTTCAGAACCCCCTTAGCTGTTTGCAAAAAGTCATCCAATATATTTGTAGTTGTAGTTGCAATTTGAACCCATGACTAGGGGTGGAAATTGGGAGCCCATTCCCATAATTCCAAAATCCCAATTCCCAATTCCCAAATTAGGGATCCCATTCCCAATCCCAAATTTAATTTGGGAATTTTTATTCGGGAACGAGAATTCTAATTTGGGAATCGGGATCCCAAATTCCCAAATTCTTAAGTTGCAACCAAAAAATAATAAACAACAATAAACCATAACAATTATTCATAATCCTCCATAATCAAAACTCAAAATATTACATCTAATTCCCTCTCACTACATGAATAGAGTTATGCAGTTTCAGTGTCTTCATATTCTCCCACTTCATAATAAGCATACGTAGTCCAACTATGGTTTCCACAATTACCCTTCTCTTCTTCATCTTATTATTCTGCAAATCCAATTCCTTAACTGCAGCAATTCCTTAACTGAAGGGAAACATGAGCGTAGTTCATCAGGATCTTGCTGATCATGTCCTGCTTCAAACCCTTTGATTTCACAGCAGTTTCAGTTTCAGTACCTTTGTTAGTCTTTGGATTTGAGATGTTGCATCTTCATCCACAGCCACAACATCCTCAACAGGCATAGTGTATGTACTCACCTGAAGCCACAAAAGAGAAACAATAACCATATTAATGATGAATCCATAGTAAGAAAGCAACTTTTCTAGCACAACTGAAAAAGAATGAAGCCATGAATTAGAACAAGAAGAACAAATGATAATTGTTGATAAACTGAAATGAATCAAGCAGCTTCCTAATCACAGGCAACAATGAGAACGCACTATCGCTCCACAAGATTCCAAACCTTACAGATTTCACACCAAAGATTACAAACATAATAATATGATTTCACCATTTCACTATAAATATTTTTATATTGAGTTACAAGTGTTTTCTTTCAGCAATACAACAAGGGAAGAGTGTCTATATTACACACACACTAAACCTAACAACAATCTACTCAATTTGCACGACAAAAGATAAAACAGTAGTAGATCACTTTATAAACCTAATTCGACATCAGATTACTTCATAACCCTAATGGCATCCAAGACTCCACTCTAATGAAAAAGGGAGACACAGGTCTTACATAGTAATAGTGAGCATTAGATGGAGTAGAATATATTGTATCTACATTCTTTATATGTGTTCCAGAGCTCATAAAAAATCTATGTTATTTATGGTTTACTTCTGCTTCTTGTTTGATTGCCTTAAATTTTGTTTTGCCTCTTAGGTTTGTGACCCTAATGGCCGCTGGTGCCTAGTTGATCATAGTACCTAATCACTAAGCTCTTATAGTCTTTGATCAAGTATTAGCAACCAGGTACAATCCGACACTATCATTTCATAGTTCAAACTTTGGAGCACTCAACAGTCCTAAACTCAACCATAACTCCTTATAGGAGACTAACTCTAACAATGCACAAGTATTTTCATGCTTGACAAAGACTATAAGAGCTTCAAACACCAAAAACCACCATGAAAAGTATGCTTCCAAAGGGTTCTCCTCCAATGATTGAAACCAAAAACCACCAAAATTTGAAATTCCAAATAACAATTTCACAAGGGAACACTCAGCTCACAAAATTTATAAGGAAACTCCTCCTTGTATAACCAAAGAGACACAACACACAGCAGCACTTCTACATAAAACTTGTTCCAGAAAGACATAACATAAACTACACAAAAACTTTAAAGTAGCCACATGAATCACCTTGTCTACCACCGGCGAGCTTGACTGAAAATGGAATTGCTCCAGATATTGTTTTCCAAATGCCTGTTAACCACAAAAACTGAGAACTGCTGTCGTCGGATTGAAGAACTGAGAAGTTGTTGGATTGAATACTGCTGACAAAGGATGGAGATGAATGAGGTTTAGAATCTCATACCATACTAACAAATTAAACCATGTGATGCAGAGAAACACAATAGGTTGACAGAGAGGAAGTATATATTCCTTCAAACATTCTTCCACTACCTCCTTGCTCCTAGAGTATTCACTGCTTCTGAAGTACCCAATAACCAGAAGATATAGGTTATCCCTTTGTTTCAAAGGGCTAGTGAAATTTCCTAGGGAAGCTGCAAAAGAAACACATCTTTTATCAATAACGATAAACAAGTAAGAACAGATCAAGCACTTGTAGTTCCAGCAAACTAAAAACAAATGACAAATCGCAGTTCAAATAAAAAGCTAGATGATAGCAGCAAAACCCAGTTAAACAAGACTATGACGATCAGCTTACTCTAGGGATAGGAAGAATTCGGCATGACGTGGTTGAGCAGCGGGGGACCGGCTACTGGTTTAGCGGAGGAAGAATAGGTATCGGAAAGAAAAAGGAGAAGAGAATAGCTGATGTAAACTGCTGCAACCGTGGGCAGACCACCCTTAAACACCGTAAGTTGAGACCGTGCAACGAGGTAGAACCGTCGGGAACCGGGGGTGGATAAGTACTTTGACCCGTCGGCTGTATATAGCCGGGAACCAGAAGTGTCCAGTCGATGACGCCACGCCAAGAGATGGATGCTCTTGATGATAAGTCGGGGCCTTCAGTATCGCAACATGCAGATACAATAAGGTTTCAGAACAAAGTTCTTTCAAAGGGGGTTTATTTCATAAAAGTTGTGTCTACAAGGGTGGCTGGCGGCCTCCTTAAATAGGTGAGGGAACAAGCTCTCCTCCCTAATCACTACTTCTAAATAATAATAAAATAAAGAGTCATATTCCTAAATAGTCTCCTAAGACCCCTAAATAATCCTACTAAAAAGGAATAAAACATAAAATAATAGTTTAGTCTTTAAAGCAGAATAAAAGACCTAAATTACGTCAAAAACCCTAATCTAGCCGCGTACGGCTGCTCGGGCCGGTTGGGCGCGAGTGGCGGCCCGGTGGGCTTGACCGGCCGAACGCCGGGCTTGACTCGGGTGGCGGTCGCGGGCTTCGGGCTTCGGGCGGGTTCAGTGACCGGGCTTCTTGGCGGACTGCTTGGGATCCCTCGGATCGGTCCGGTTGCCGGTTTAAGGCTCGGGACGGGCCTGTCTTCAGTTCCTTGTCTTTTCTGCTCGGGCCTTCTTTCCTAAGCTTTAGGTAGGCCTCCAGGTAGCTTTGGACGTAGCTCTCCATGGTCAGCCCAAGTGTCATGCTACGGGGCGAAGGACTCCAGGTCTTCTCATGCCTCGGCTCAGGTTCAATCTTTGACAGCTCTCCTCTTCGGGCCAAGGGTCCTTGGGCTCTCTTCCTTCTGTACTCCAGAAATGCTTCCAGAGGGTCACTCAAAGAACCGACTTCTTCTTCAGGGCTCCTGGAGGTCAGACTATGAGCGGGTTGAAGTTTCTCTTCGGTGCTAGGGCTTATACCCTCGGCCATCAGCATGGCTTGGGATAGCATTCCCTTCCTCGGAGTCTTTCTACCTGCAAGTGAAGGGTTTAGTCGATATTTCTTATCATACCTTGGCTTTAGGGCTCGAGGATGGCCTGCCCTGGGATTCATGCGCTTCTTAAGAGGCCCTAGGGTCTTGCCTAGGCCAGGGGATCCTGGTGGGGTGTAGGAATACCGGTTGGCATGGGGGCAGCATTGTTGGATCATATCATCCCCCTCTTCTTGCCTTGGATTTGTCCCCAAATCCATCACGGGTCCTTTCCTAACACTCATCATCCTCTTCCAATCTTCAGCAGCATTATCCTTAGACCGAGGAGTGTCATTGGAGTCAACAACGGACCAAGACTCGGGTCCTTCAGTACCTTCTCCATCCGTCTCCATCGCTCCTTCCTGAAAAACTATCAATAATAATGTTAAGGCTCGGGGAGGTAGCGGGTGAGAGCTCCTTACTCATCTCCACATCCGGGTCAGCATCCGGATCTTCTTCGCTCGGGGCAGCTCTCAAAACTCATCGGGAGGTGATCTCCCATTGAACCTGGGGTGCACAGGGGACCGGCGGTGAAGCGTCGGGTCGGGGCACAGTGGTGCCGGAGGTGAACCAGGGCACTTTGGGTAGGGCGGCGGCGGCGTCGGGCAGTGACGCGTCGGGCAGAGGCAAGGCGGCGGGCAGTGAAAAGCCGGCGGCGGCGTCGGGTAGTGGCAAGGCGGCGGCGACGGGCAGGGACGTGTCGGCGGCGGCGGGCGGTGGGAAGCCGGCGGCGGCGACGGGCGGTGGTGTGGTGGCCAGGTCGGCAGCGTCGGCCATCATCAAGTCGGGGCAGCCGGGGTCGGGTAGGACCGGGGCTGAGCGTCGGGCAGGGACGCGTCGGACACGTGCTCGGGGGCTACGTCGGGTGGTGATGCACCGGGGGGCCTTGGGCAGCGACAGGTCGGGGCCGCGTGCTAGGGCCCGGTCGGGCAGGGTAGCGCCGGGTGCTGGGGCGCTAGGACTGAGCGGGTAGCGCCAGTCTTGGCCCAGGTGCTGGGGCGCTGGGGCGCCGGGTAGGGCAGCACCGGGACCGGGTGCTGGGTCGCCGAGGCTGGGCGGGTAGTGCCAGTCGGGGCCAGGTGCTGGGGCGTCGGGGCTGGTCAGGCAGTGCCAGCGGGGGCTGGGGCCGAGCGCTAGAGCGTTGGGGCCTGGTGGGGTAGCACCGGGGCTGGGGCCGAGCGCTGGGGCGCTGGGGCCTGGTCGGGCAGCGCCTAGGCTGGGGCCGAGTGCTGGGGCACTAGGCCTGGTGGGGCAGCGCCTGGTCTGGGGCTGAGTGCTGGGGCACTGGGGTTGCTGGGGCCTGATCGGGTAGCGCCGCGGCTGGGGCCGAGCGCTGGGGGGCCTGGTCGGGCAGCGCCTAGGCTGGGGCCGAGTGCTGGGGCACTAGGCCTGGTGGGGCAGCGCCTGGTCTGGGGCTGAGTGCTAGGGCACTGGGGTTGCTGGGGCCTGATCGGGTAGCGCCGCGGCTGGGGCCGAGCGCTGGGGCCTGATCGGGCAGCGCCGGGGCTGGGGCCGAGCACTTGGGTGCTGGGGCCTGGTAGGGCAGTGCCGGGGCTGGGTACTGGTGCCGGGGTCGGGGTCGGGGCTGGTGCCGGGGCTAAGGCCGGGGCTGAGGCCAGGGCTGGTGCCGGGGTTAAGGCCAGGGCTGAGGCCGGGGCGCAGGGTGCTAGGGTTTTTGAAGTGAACCCTGCAAACTTCTCGAGCCCTTCAGGCTTAACTTCTTCTCCCTCATCAGACTCCTCTTCTTCTTCCTTCTTCTCCTCTTCTTCATCGTCCGTCTCGATTCCTCCTTCTCTTACCACCATCGTCCGTTGGTTAGGGCAGTCCCTTGAGATGTGTCCTCTACCTTGACACTTAAAACATACAATTCCACTAGGATGTGGGTTAGAATTCTGAACCGTAGAAGTAGGTTGGGCAGATGTTACCGGTGGTGCCGAACCCCTAGGGTTAGGGTTTGGCCGTGAACTTGTGCCTCGGGGCTGGTCGGGCTTCCATGAGGCTTGGCTTGTGGCCGAGCCTCTCCACGGGGCAGTGGCTGATCTTCTTGGGTAGCCTCTCCACACGGTTGGCTAGGTCCTTGAGATCCTCGTAGTCAACATAGTTAAGTAAGTTGACTTGATGCATGATCTCGGGGTGTAGCCCACCCACAAACCGGGCTATCTTCGCTTCAGGCTCTTCTCTGAGGTCGAGTCTGGCTACCAACATCTCTATCTCCTTGGTGTATTGCTCCACGGACATGGTGCCCTGCTTTAAGTTTTGGAGGGATGTGTGTAGGTCTCGGGTGTAGGTGCCAGGAACGAACTTCTTCCTCATGATCCTCTTGAGGTCTCGCCACGACTCGATAGGGTCATCCTCATCTCTCTGAATCTGTCCTTTGAACTGGCTCCACCATAGGGCAGTATAGTCAGTGAATTCAAGGGTGGCAAGGATTACCTTCTTACGTTCGGAGTAGTGGTGGCACTCGAGGAAATCCTCCATACTTCTCTCCCAATTTAGGTACTCGTCGGCATTGTATTTGCCAGCAAACTTTGGCACGGTGAGCTTGAGGTTGCTCAAGTCATCGTCAATTTCCTGAGCTAGTCGTCGAGCTCTTCTGTTCAGGCCTTCAGGGCTGTCCTCTCGGCGCTCATCTCGTCCTCTCTCGGCTTGAAGCAGAGCTAGGGCTTCTTGGACGGCGGCCATGGTAGCTCCAAGGTTCCGAAGGCTGCCTTCCATGTTGGCTAGTTGGTGAACGCGCAGTCGTTGTGATGCGTTTCACACAAATAACTAACAAAGCTACAAAAGCTATGGTAGATCGTATTCCAAGGGTCTTCTAAGATTGACTACTCCAAAACTGGCAAAATACTCAAATGCAGACAAGTTGTGCGTGGTGTGAGTTCCACGACTTCTAATTCTAAGAAATGCAGAGAAATTAAAAAAATTAAACTAAAGCAGATTGGAAATTAGGGTTTGAAAACAGAGATGACAAACGAACTTAGACTTTGAATCCCCCTTCGTTCCCCAGAGCATTGGCAATCAACAGATCAGCGGATTTCGATTCTCATTCAATCAATTACTAAGACACCACCATAACTCCTTACCCTTATGTTTAAGACCGGCGAACGTTCGCTCTATCCGTTCTAACTACCAAGATTAACTAGCCGCCCGGGTACGGTCGCCTCTCGCAACGACTTAATTAACTGGTGCAATTACTAATGATTAATGAGTTACTCTTGCAGTGGATTAATCCTAACCGGTTCCTACGAAAGGGACGCTCCAATTATAAGGTTAATTGTTCAATTCGATGTTTTAAAGTAAGGCGAGCGTTCGCTTCTATCCTTAGCTTAACAAGAATCTAATCTAGGTGATCAATCCAGACAAGAAACATGAACAAAGAAGAACAAATCAAACATGAATGAGAAACTGATTGAATTTCGAATCTAATCACCGCCGATCCGTGACCGCTTTAAAGCCCTGGTTCACTTAGGGTTCATCTAGTCTAAGCTCTAACGAGTTTAGCTACTCATGTTTATCACAAAAGAATCTAAGACAAAGAAAGAGTTCATCATCTAGAGGAAGAACAGAAAAGAATCTGAAAAACCTAATTTAGACGACTCCGGCAGACTTCGATCTTCGGTAAACTACACTCCTAGCTTCGGTTCTCCGAGATGAAAGGGATGGTGTCACGATCTCTTTCCGGCTCTTCCAACTCTAACTCTTCGCTCCAGAACTTCTGAGAATCCTTGGAAAACGTAATTATGAAAGATCTCTCATGATGTGCCGCCGGGTTAAGTATTTATACTTAACCCTAACTGCTCCGGATTTCCCTATTATTTTCGCCGAAATTCTTGAGGAATTTTCGGCGAAAATTCCTTTGCAAATGAAGGGATATTTTCGCTCTTCTCCTGGACTTCATTCTCGGATCGAAAACTCAACACTTTCGCCGAAAATTTCCTTTACTTGGCACCAGTCGATTTGTGATGATATTTTCGCCGAAAATGATAGGGTATTTTCGGCGAAAACTTCTTTGTAAACCGGGCAGAAATTTGTTTGAACTTGATTGGCTCCTTTGATCGATTCCGGTTCAGTTCCTCGATGTTCCAATGCCTTAGACACTTCCTTAGTTACTTATTCGATGGCAAAAACCTGTGCTAACATAAAAACACTAGAAAACCATCAAATAGACCCGAAACGGGCCAAGGTAACACAAATGGCACGAGATAGGGCAATCGATTGAATATTCATTATTCTACCCTAAAAACCATGTCTTAAGCAAAGAAATGTCGCTTAAATGAGGCTGATAATCACGTCAAATCGAGTGTCATCAAATACCCCACACTTAAGCTTTTGCTTGTCCTCAAGCAAACTGAATAGAAACGCTCATGTTCACAAATGATAAGATCGGTTAAATTGGAGCTCAATCAAACACAATGAATTATTAGACAGCTCGATCCTAGAACAAGAAACCTAACATGCATACAGATCAGCCAAACTACCTGGTCTCACTAATAAACTGCACACGACAAGTAATTAGCAACCAATTATGCACGAATTTGACCTGACCGACTAGACTCCTCACACAGGATATAAACAGTACAAGGGGAACTCTCACTCTCTGTGTTTAAGGACGTGTTTCTGCTCTCAATCATTTTCTGTTACCGAATTCTGTCATAGGTTTGCATTTCGACCACATCTCCATCACTGTGACAACACGAGTATCTAGTCAAGAAGGACTTCCATGCTAGGACCGTAATGAATTCTACACTACTCGGGTTTATAATGAGATGGATGATGGGAATGTATGATGATGGCTTTGTGCGGTGTAGCTTTCGACTAACTTCCCTCGAATCTAATCTATGGCTTCCTACCGTCTAACCAAACACGGGTGGAATAATGAACGCTCGTCCTATGATACCCTCAAGCAACCTAGCACTTATTCTTTTTCTTTACACGATTTTTTTTCTTTCTTTTCAACTTTTCTTTTGACTTCGTTCTTCCATTTGTAGGGAGAAGAACGTTTTATTGAACTAGAAACTTTGAAACTTTTCTGATTTTTCTTTTCTTCACTTTTTTTTCGAAATTTTCTTTCTTTTCTTACTTTACTTTTTTTTTCTTTAGTGCCGATTTTCATTTAGTTGCTAGAGGGATTTACACGTCTGGACATATTAGCTAAGACCACCCGTTTAATGGCTATAGGCAGGTTACCACATACCGACTTCCGGTAGGTCAATCTAGAACTACAACCACAGGGGATCAACGGGGAATGAAAGAAATGGGAAATGGCTGTAATGTATTATCGAACCGAAAGAACAGGCCAAGCTCAAGGGTCTAAACCTAGTGGATTTTATCGTTTGGTAGGCTATCTGGCTTAGTAGCTGAATCTAGGTGCCCCTATCGTTATAGAACTCGTGTCATCGTGTGGTCTTGAGTAGGTCTCATGCAAATTATAACTCATTCAAGTAAACAGAAAATCACTCAGAAAGAATTTAAATTGCAAGTTACGTGCAATGGATCAAAAGCTCACAGTTGGTTTGCTAATCGGATTCAGTCATTTTCGTGCAATCAAGGCTACAAACTACAAGTGTGATTTAAAATTTCTGTTCCGACCAGGCAATTTAGCATCAAAGTATACAAGTTGGTTCTCAAGTTCTAGGTTAAGCAGTCTAAGCATCATTATGAAGGGTTGAACAACAACTTAACATCAAAAATCAAGAACTGAGCCATTCTAATGCTAGAGAGATTGGTAATGGAATCACGAGGCACACACAAAACACAATCAAGGGAAATCAAGTTCATGCAAGGTTCTCTAGCATCCTACCCCACACTTAAATCGGACTGTGTCCTCACAGGACTAATTCTAGAGTTCAGAGTGAAGTAGAAGAACCTGGACCGAGATGATTGGCGTAGGGGATGAGCACGGGTCCTCGGAGCGGAGGGAATCTACCAAAACGAAGCAAAGGGAATCTCCCTACTGCCTACAAAACAAAACAAATGAAACATAAAAAGGAAACCGGGACAAGTGTCCCGGATCCACACAGAAAAAAAGTTGGATCGAAATCCGGAAAGAATAAATAAAAAGAAAGGACAAGGAAAAGGACACCACCTGATCATGGCTGGTCAGGGGCGTCGGGGGGTGGAAAGTGGAGGTGCTCGCCGAGCTGACGTTGCCACGCCAGCTGTGCCTCATACCGCCTGTCGGCGCGGCGCATATGTTGCTGCATAATAGTCCATCTCGCCTCCTGAGTGGCATTGTCAGTGATGCGCCACTCCTGCAGTCGCTCGTACAACTCACCAATGTCCGCGGGGTGCGGTCGGTGTTGAGGGTGAGGCGCCTGGTATGGATCGGGAATGTGCGGGTGGCGACTGGTGTGCATACCCCGCCTGATGATGTGGCGAGGGTATATAGTCATGGAACTCTAGCGGCGGCTGTTGCTGCTGCTCCTCAGCATCATCATCTTCCTCCGACTCGACCACAGGCTGGAGTGGAGGATCTGCTACTACATGGGGACTGAGGTCCAGTTCTAAGTCGTACTCAACCGCTAAGTCTTCTCCAACAGTCCTAACTTGGCGTCGTGGAATGTTCGGGCCATATTCATGGCTGATGCCGAAGGAGAGGATGAGCTGACCTATGAAGTTACCCCCCAGGAGTCTACGAGGTGGCATCCGCCTCCTGGTCTTCTGGCGGAAGATGCGTGCCAGCACCCAGCCGGGGTGGAGAGAGTAGCTCTCTCGGATGGCTCGAAGAAGCATAAGCTCCTCCTTGAGGATATGGTGGCGATCCTTATCTGGAACATATAAAAGCGACCTACGCCAAACCATATGAATAAATTTAAAGAGAGGGTGAGAGAGGGACTTAACTGAGTCATGGCCCGTGAGGCGATCAGCAGGCACTCCAGTCATATGGCTCCAGAGGGCGTGGTACTCCTCGTCGTCATCATCGTCGCCCCAGCCTAGGTGATGATCGTGATAATGCTGGTAGGGGATGCCTAGATGAGCAGCAAACTCATCGTAGGTGAGCTGCCTGTACACCCCACCAAGATAGAAGGTCACAACCTTCTAGCGCTGCTTCCTCTTGTGCTCATCCAGATCAAAGGTCGCCCAGAACTCCTGGAGAGCAATGTCTGGGAAATCGGCAGCTATGGTGGTCAGCTCTAGGAGGCCGGCCGGTGCTAGGGCATCATGCACATTCCAGTGGTAGTCCTCGTCGTGCTCGGAGAGGGACTCCATGGAAAGAGGGCGCACGTCAGCTCCACGAATGTGTTGGATCTTCTGGAAGCACTCGAAGTAGAAGTCAGGAAGACGAGCTAGAGTGCGATGGTATCCAGCCCGGCGAGGTAGTGCGAGTGGAGGACCCAGAACGGCGGGTGTGACGGGAGCGGCAAATCCGGAGCTCGAGACGCCATCAAGTCGCGCCTTAGTCCTGCGCTCATAAGTGGTGTTCCTAAAACCAGAATGAAATCAGATTAGTCAAACTTAAACCCTACCCCACACTTAGTAGAAAAACTCAATTTCACAAAGAAATGAGGAAAACCGAGTGGGGGTAAGCAAAGCAGAGTAACCGGTAATCATGGACAGTAAAATACATACTTAGGAACACAAGAATCGGATAATCACAATCAGAGTTCAAAAAGTCAAACTGACATTCAGAAAGTCAACATTATAGCAAAGTGGACCCTAATCATGGCAAGACTATCACAAGGTGGATAATGACGGTAAAATATGATCTCAGATGGAAAACATGATAATCTGAACTAGAATGAACACGTACGGCAGCCAAATGATCAAAAACAGTTCATGGTCAAACTGACATTCAGAAAGTCAACATAACAAAGAATCAATCGTATGCATAGCAACACATGATCAAATGATATGGAAATTAAGCATGAAACTCCCTAAGCATGCTAGAACAGTTCTACAAGTTCAGCTAACCTAGTTCACACGAAATCAGTCGGCACGCAAATCGAGGCAAACCGAAAAGTCAACCAAAAGTCAACCCCGACGAAATTCAGCAATCCATATGTCAAAAGATTCGTATTGAAAAGTTCTACAACTTACCTTGAAGCCATGGATGCTAAAAACGAATGGTTTGGGAGAAATCGGTGAAAAACTCTGAAAACAAGGGTTTCGGTGAACTGGAGCTGTAGAGCTCCGATTCGAACGTTCTAGGGCTCCAAATGATCGGAAGGAAGAGGGGAGTTGAGCGGCAGCGGTCGACGATGGTGGCGGCGGTGGCAAATGGCGGCAGCGGTGGTTTAAAAAGGGTGGCGGTCGGGTTTCGAAAATAGAGGGGGGGGGTTGTTTTGTTTTTCAATTCGAAAATGGCAAGTGGGGAGAGAGAGGATAAGACCGGATTTTTAAGTGGGATTTTTGGCCGATTTTCAAAGAGATTTTCGGCGAAAAGAATAGGGGGTTTTCGCCGAAAATGTACATTCAAATGCACTGCCGATTTTCAAAGATCATTTCGCCGAAAACACTCATATGTTTTTGCCGAAATTAAGAGTTAAAATCACTGCCAGTTTTCAAATAGATTTTTCGCCGAAAACACTCAACTTTTCGAACCAAAAATATGAAACAGGGTACCGGGTTCGAAAATTCAAAAGGCGATTTCGCCGAAAATAGGGGTGATTTCGCCTAAAATTTTGAACTACTCGGGTGAAAATATTTTCGCAAATCCGGCCAACTTCAGAAAATCACAGTTAAATCTACAAAAATCGGAACGACCTCAATCAACTTGCGACTGACTCTATGACACACAGACTCTACACGAAAAATAAGAGAACAAATCAACTGACACTTTTGGCTCCCCCGAACTGACTCTAAAACACTAAGTTCGACAAAAATTAAAAACGGACTCCAGCCGTGGGTTGCCTCCCACGAAGCGCTATTTTATTAACGTCCTTGAGCTGGACGATACCTAGACGGTATTAGGAGACATCCCAACTCAGATTCTCCTTAACGCTCGCGTCAGAGTTCATGAAGTACAGCTTCGGGACTTCTCCGGTAAGCGTGAATCTCTTCCCGTTCGCATGCAAGAGCTTGGTACGTCCATCGGGAAGATGATCAATGATCTCGAACGGTCTGAACAGCTCTCTGGAGAGGTCATCCTTCTTGAGTGTTACGATGGAAGGAATGAGGACTGTTGGCTTCGTCTTCTTCTTATTCTCCGGCTTGTTATCACCAGGATCGATGATCGTCAGTACTTCCTTAGGAGATGCTTTCGGCTTCTCCTTCCATACTTGTTCCGGCGCCGGTTTCTCGGAACGATTTGATGGTGCAGCTGGCTCAGTGGAAGACGGTGGAATTTTTGGCCTCTAGACCATTTGCGTCTTCGTCTTCTTGTTCTTTCCCCGAGGTCTGCTAGGTTTAGTGCTCGGTGGCTTAGAAGAGGCTTGCAGTTCCTTCTTCTTCTTGGGCAGCTTATGAACCGAAGTTTTTGGCTTCTTCTTAATAACCTGTTCAATATCTGCAGCAACAACTAATCTAGAGACACTGGAAGAAGCATTAGTAACGGAGTGGACCGGAGTCAACTCCACAGTTTCAATAGCTAGGCAGTGAGATTCTTCATTCTTAGAGTCATATTTCATGCCATCTTTAAGACGGAACGTTTTCGTTTCTTTACCGACCCTTAGAGTTAAAGAACCATTTGGAACGTTAATATTCATTCCAGTAGTAGCCATGAAAGGTCGACCTATGAGAATGGTAGAATCATCCGTACTAGTATCCATAATCACATAGTCAGCTAAGAACATGAACGGACCACATTTAGTAAGAACGTCTTTAATCTCTCCCTTAGGGGTTTTAAGTGATCTATCAGCAAAGACAAGTTGCATACTAGGCGGTTCAAGTTCTCCTAGGTTTAACTTTTCAAACAGGCTCATAGGCATAACATTAACAGATGCACCAAGATCAACCAAACAACGCTCAATCTCAACATCATTAATGACCAAAGGTAAAGTAAAAGAACCAGGATCAGATAACTTAGCTGGATATGGAGAGGCAGGTTTCTTAATACGAATGTCAGGATATCCTTCCTTGTTCCCCTTCATGCCAGTCTCTATCCTTGCATTTGGCAGCAATGCTCTTGGAAAAGGAGGCTTCACGACGTACGGTGCAAGAGGAGGATCATCCTCCTTAGGCGCCGGTTCCTGTTCTTCTTCTTCCTCCGGAGTTTCAGCGATCCTGCGTAAGACAGAACAAGCATCAGCAATTAAGTTTGGGAGTTTTCGAGCGGTTACCATCTTGGCTTGCTCCTTTCTCGGATTCGGCTCTGTCTGGCTTGGAAGTTGGCCAAATGGTCGACCAGATGCTAGCATGCTCGAGATGTTGTTCACGGCTTGCTCAATTCTTTGTCCAGATGCTATCTGTTCTTGATTGAGAAGAGCTTGAGCCTTGAACTGACTGTCATGATCATCGAGTCTGGTGATGATCTGGCTGAGTTTCTTATCCAGGTCACTAACATTGTTCTCTCTTTGATGCTGCTGCCCTGGATAGGTATTATTAAGATATTGATTGTGGCGATTGCCAGGAGCAGTTCCATAATTACCCGGATTGCGATGCGGCGGCTGGTAGCCACCTGCCGGTGGATGGTTAGGCTTCTGATCTTGAGCTGGACCAGCCGGGCGGTTATTCTGGTTCTGGTTATGGTTGGCGCCAGCATTGTAGGGAGGTCTGTCTTGATAGTTCCCTTGCTGTCTGAAGTTACGGTAGCCAGCATAACCATTCTGATTATTAACGAAGCCTTGTTGAATGAAATTTACCTCTTCGGCAGACCAGACTTCTACCTTACCAAAATTCTGACAACGGCCTCCGTTATGTGCGCAAGCTCCACACCACTCGCAATCGGCAACGTAGACAGAAGCTGCCGGCGGTTTGATTGGTGTGGTAGACTTCTTCAAATGCTTCTCTACTTCTGCCTTGATTGTAGCTTCGAGATCTAGCTTGCTCCTTGATCCTTCATATTGTCGTTCCCAGTTCCTTGACTTGGAAGCACAGTTTGCGAAGTGAAGAAGAGCAGCTTCAGGTGTGAGTGTAGTGCAATCCCCTTCAGCTAGAGAATTGACCCACTTGGCAGATTCTTCTCGAAGTCCTCCAGCAAAGATTTCAGCTAACTGCCTCTGCTCGAATCCATGATGCGGAAAGTTGTAGAGAAGTTCTTGGAATCAATTCCAAGTATCATATAAGCTTTCTCCTTCTTTCTGGGAGAATCTGGCAATGCTGTCCTTGATAGCAGTTGTTCTGGCTGGAGGGAAGTATTCTTCAACGAAGTCCTGAGCCTGAGTATCCCAATCAGTGTAATAGCCAGGTGGTTTGCCAGTAAGCCACCTCTTAGCAGGGCCTTTCAGAGAGAACGGGAAAGCTCTCAGACAAAGAGTGTTTTTGTCGAGGTTTCCGCTCTTGAAAGTGCTGCAGAGATCAAGGAAGTCTGCAAGATGAGTGCACGGATTGTCTAGGGGCCTGCCTTCAAACTGTAAATCCCTAGAGATCATAGTCAAGAATGGAATCTTGATCTCATAGTCAGGATCTCCTTTAATGCGCGGAACAGCAATGGCAGATCGAACGCTAGTCGCGCTCAGCTTGTTATAGTCTGCTAGACTCTTCTGTGCAGGTGGTGGCAGTGGCGGTTGATCGCCATTCGGTGGTGGTGGTGGTATTGTCCATGGCAGAAGATGGAGGAGGTGAGAGTGACTCGGTGTATGAAGCGGATGAAGATGACGGTACAGGTGAAGATGGAGATGAGGAACTCTCCTTCAGTTCCTCGATCTTGATCGGAGTGATGAATGGATTGGATTTGCCTTTCTTCAGAATCTGTGATCGTAGAGGTGGAGCAGAACTGCCTGGTCTCTCTGCACTCTTAGCCTGTTCGGTTTGAGAGCGAGTCCAAGGACGGTGAGGCATACACCTGTAAACCTACAGATAACAAAGACAAACAAAACCAGTGTAAAATCGAAGTGGATGGAAAGGTGAAAGATGGAAAGTAGAAGAATAAATTGCCAGTTCTTCTTTCGAACAATCAAAAGAAGTCCCCGGCAACGACGCCAATTTGGTGAACGCGCACTCGTTGTGATGCGTTTCAGACAAATAACTAACAAAGCTACAAAAGCTTGGGTAGATCGTATTCCAAGGGTCTTCTAAGATTGACTACTTCAAAACTGGCAAAATACTCGAATGCAGACAAGTTGTGCGTGGTGTGAGTTCCACGACTTCTAATTCTAAGAAATGCAGAGAAATTAAAACAAATTAAACTAAAGCAGATTGGAAATTAGGGTTTGAAAATAGAGATGACAAACGAACTTAGACTTTGAATCCCCCTTCGTTCCCCAGAGCATTGGCAATCAACAGATCAGCGGATTTCGATTCTCATCCAATCAATTACTAAGACACCACCATAACTCCTTACCCTTAGGTTTAAGACCGGCGAACGTTCGCTCTATCCATTCTAACTACCAAGATTAACTAGCCGCCCGGGTACAGTCGCCTCTCGCAACGACTTAATTAACTGGTGCAATTACTAATGATTAATGAGTTACTCTTGCAGTGGATTAACCCTAACCGGTTCCTACGAAAGGCACGCTCCAATTATAAGGTTAATTCTTCAATTCGATGTTCTAAAGTAAGGCGAGCGTTCGCTTCTATCCTTAGCTTAACAAGAATCTAAACTAGGTGATCAATCCAGACAAGAAACATGAACAAGGAAGAACAAATCAAACATGAATGAGAAACTGATTGAATTTCGAATCTAATCACCGCCGATCCGTGACCGCTTTAAAGCCCTGGGTCACTTAGGGTTCATCTAGTCTAAGCTCTAACGAGTTTAGCTACTCATGTTTATCACAAAAGAATCTAAGACAAAGAAAGAGTTCATCATCCAGAGGAAGAACGAAAAGAATCTGAAAAACCTAATTTAGACGACTCCGGCAGACTTCGATCTTCGGTAAACTACACTCCTAGCTCCGGTTCTCCGAGATGAAAGGGATGGTGTCACGATCTCTTTCCGGCTCTTCGAACTCTAACTCTTCGCTCCAGAACTTCTGAGAATCCTTGGAAAACGTAATTATGAAAGATCTCTCATGATGTGCCGCCGGGTTAAGTATTTATACTTAACCCTAAGTGCTCCGGATTTCCCTATTATTTTCGCCAAAATTCTTGAGGAATTTTCGGCGAAAATTCCTTTACAAATGAAGGGATATTTTCACTCTTCTTCTGGACTTCATTCTCAGATCAAAAACTCAACACTTTCGTTGAAAATTTCCTTTACTTGGCACCAGTCGATTTGTGATGATATTTTCACCGAAAATGATAGGGTATTTTCGGCGAAATTTCTTTGTAAATCGGGCAAGAATTTGTTTGAACTTGATTGGCTCCTTTGATCGATTCCGGTTCAGTTCCTCGATGTTCCAATGCCTTAGACACGTCATTGGTTACTTATTCGATGGCAAAAACCTGTGCTAACATAAAAATACTAGAAAACCATCAAATAGACCCGAAACGGGCCAAGGTAACACAAATGGCACGAGATAGGGTAATCGATTGAATATTCGTTATTCTACCCTAAAAACCATGTCTTAAGCAAAGAAATGTCGCTTAAATGAGGCTGATAATCACGTCAACTCGAGTGTCATCACTAGTCTCTCGTCTGCCATGGTTAGTACTATCGAACGGAAGCAATTTTCTATCCCCTCTTCTTAGAAATAAACTTACAACGAAAGGAAATAACGTGGCAAGGTGGCCTTGCTTTCTTTTCTTTTTCTTTTCTTATAACTCGAAACTAAAATTGAAATAGAAGGGAAATTTTCGAATCAATTTTCTAAAGAAAGCAATAAAAGGATATGAATCCAGGTGAACCTGGAGACTGGGATAGATTGTGGTCTGTGAGTTGAACCGTGCTCTGATACCAACTGATGTGAACCGCTGCAACCGTGGGCAGACGACCCTTAAACACCGTAAGTTGAGACCGTGCAACGAGGTAGAACCGTCGGGAACCGGGGGCGGATAAGTACTTTGACCCGTCGGCTGTATATAGCCGGGAACCAGAAGTGTGCAGTCGATGACGCCACGCCAAGAGATGGATGCTCTTGATGATAAGTCAGGGCCTTCAGTATCGCAACATGCAGATACAATAAGGTTTCAGAACAAAGTTCTTTTAAAGGGGGTTTATTTCATAAAAGTTGTGTCTACAATGGTGGCCGGCGGCCTCCTTAAATAGGTGAGGGAACAAGCTCTCCTCCCTAATCACTACTTCTAAATAATAATAAAATAAAGAGTCCTATTCCTAAATAGTCTCCTAAAACCCCTAAATAATCCTACTAAAAAGGAATAAAACATAAAATAATAGTTGTAGTCTTTAAAGCAGAATAAAAGACCTAAATTAGGTCAAAAACCCTAACCTAGCCGCGTACGGCTGTTTGGGTCGGTTGGGCGCGAGTGGCGGCCCGGTGGGCTTGCCCGACCGAACGCCGGGCTTGACTCGGGTGGCGGTCAAGGGTCCTTCGGGCTTCGGGCTTCGGGCGGGTTCAGTGACCGGGCTTCTTGGCCGACTGCTTGGGATCCCTCGGATCGGTCCGGCTACCGGTTTAAGGCTCGGGATGGGCCTGTCTTCAGTTCCTTCCCTTTTCTGCTCGGGCCTTCTTTCCTAAGCTTTAGGTAGGCCTCCAGGTAGCTTTGGACGTAGCTCTCCGTGGTCAGCCCAAGTGTCATGCTTTGGGGCTAAGGACTCCAGGTCTTCTCATGCCTCGGCTCAGGTTCAATCTTTGACAGCTCTCCTCTTCGGGCCAAGGGTCCTTGGGCACTCTTCCTTCTGTACTCCAGAAATGCTTCCAGAGGGTCACTCAAAGAACCGACTTCTTCTTCAGGGCTCCTGAGGTCAGACTAGGAGCGGGCTGAAGCTTCTCTTCGGTGCTAGGGCTTATACCCTCGGCCATCAGCATGGCTTGGGATAGCATTCCCTTCCTTGGAGTCTTTCTACCTGCAAGTGAAGGGTTTAGTCGATATTTCTTGTCATACCTTGGCTTTAGGGATCGAGGATGGCCTGCCCTGGGATTCATGCGCTTCTTAAGAGGCCCTAGGGTCTTGCCTAGGCCAGGGGATCCTGGTGGGGTGTAGGAATACCGGTTGGCATCGGGGCAGCATTGTTGGATCATATCAATAGTTGTTCTAGCTTCTCTGCTCTAGCTTACGTACAGATAGGAATCCTTGTCGTCAACGCTGGAGAGTGGAGATCGAGAATGGCCATCGCTACTCGCTAGCGTCCTTCGTCGGGAAACAACACCAACGTCCAGGTTCTTCAGACACAGCACTGGTTCATCCTTCTGACAAAATAATTTTGTCAAAATCCCTAATTCGAAATGGTTAAGTTCAGTTTGGTACTTGGGCTTTCCCATACCCAAACCCAAATTCCCATTCCCATTTCATAAACCCAAACCCAAATTTACATTTGAAGTTTGGTATATGGGCTCCCAATTCCCTAAATAATTTGGGAATTTAAATTTGGGAATGGGAATTCCCAAATCCCATACCCAAACTTCCACCCTACCCATGACATCCACTTTGCTGAAATCGAATATACAACTATTATGTCAAACACCATCTTCTGTTCAACACTCCAAACATATACATACACGTTTTTGTTCATAATACATATCATATATATAAATTTAACTTGAAAACAGAATTCATAAATATTAAATAAATCAGTGGAAAATAAAAAGTGTCGTCTACTACTTTAATTTGGGCGGCCTCCGGCCGGATCATATTGGGAGACCAAACCTTGAATTTGGTCTACTATACCAAATCTATATACCTCATTAGATCTGAATGAATGACCAAGATTAAACTGAAATATTTAATAAAATAGATAAAACAAATAAAGAAAAAAAATCTGGAAAAAATGGACAAAATCCCTTAATTTAGATTTCCCTGATTTCACGTCAATATTCATACAATCTCCCTTTGGATTTCCAACACCGCCAAAAACCTACTTTTCCAAGCCGTCGTTTTTTCTCCCATAGCTGATCGGCAGTTTCAAGAGACCGCCGCTCATCGCCTGGTTTGTTAGACGCTGGTTTGTTAGACGTCGTTGACTTTTCTCCCGCAATCGCCGTCAATCCAGCCAGGGACGAAACCCTCCAGCAGCTAAATCCACAAGCTGAAGCCCTCCGTCGTTATCCTCAATCGAGTTTTCTCCCGCGACCGTCGGTCTTGCAAGGACAAAACACTCCAACAGCGGCGACGAAACCCTCCAACAGCCGGCGACGAAACCCTCCAACAGCCGGTGACGAAACCCTCCAGCAACCGACGACGAAACCCTCCAGCAGCTGTTATCCTCAATCATTCTCCAAGGTTAGTTTCTGACCGCCGGAAACAACACTCTGATCATGCTTTTTTGATGCCATTGCACTAGGACAGCACCATGGTCACATCTTTCATCATCTATGCTATTGTTTTCTGGTGGAGTTTGATAGTATGCAACAGTCTTTCAGAATGAATTTGTGATTTTGACATTACAAAAATACTTTTGTGTGCAATATTCAGTATGTTCCAATTGGATTTTGATTTGCAGCAAGTATGTTGTATAGTGGTTGTTTCTAACCTCGATTGCTGTATTTTGCCTATCACTGTTGTACTAGGACAGTTTGGTTGCTGTATTTATACAGCAAGTATGTTGATCACAAGTCAGAAATTACAGCAAGTATGTTGATCACAATAACCTGGATTGTTGTATGTTGTATTATTGTTCACTAATTACATCAAACTACCTAAATGACCCCAAACTGTATGTTGTATTTTGATCACCATAACCTCACTACCTAAATTACAATAACCTCGATTGTTGTATGTTGTATTAATTAGAGAATCATAATTAGTGAATCATAATAGGCATATTGACTTGTTGTATGACTTTACACATAAATTATACTAATAATAGGCAGATTAGGTCTCGTTGCTCATTGTTGTATGTTGGCAAGACTAGTATAGTCTATGATCACTGCATGTACTAGGACAGTTTGGGGTCTATGTAACAGGAAAGTTTTGGTCATTCACCGCAGGAGTGTGAGGCGATTGCGCTGCACACTTTGGCATTTATGATCAGTGCATGTACTAGGACAGTTTGGGGTCTATGTAACAAGGACGTCTTAATCACTTTGGGGTCTATGATCAGTGCATGTACTAGGACAGTTAACATTTGACTATGGTCAATTCATCTAAACTAGTTTCACTTGTCCATGGTATATTGTGGAGCATGTACCAGTACAGTATCTCATCAAATGCATGTATTAGGACAGTTTACACTTGTCGTTTTGTCCAAATTAATGTACTAGGACAGTTTACAGATTACATTCTTGGTTGAGTGTGTGTACTAGTACAGTCTTGCTTTGATGTCTGCAGTAGGACAACTTCTATTGCACATTTCACTATGTTAAGTTAACGTTTTTTTTTACTTTGCAGGAATAATGCCAGAAACTCTACACACTAAATGCAGTCCGAATAGGATTGTAGAAGTGATGAAAAGTTCTCCAAGCGAGCGTAAATTGAAAGCATTGAGAAAGATGTGGTTTAGTGGGATTACAACTATCCAAATCACATCAATAGGAAATGAGTTCATGCACTGGATAATGGATATATGGAGTTCATTTGCTAAATTTAAATGTGTTACTTACTAATGTTGAACTCCATCATTTGCTTAATTTCAATGCATTACTTACTAATGTTACAGATATATGCTAGTACATGCATCAAATCAGTATCTAAAGTGTCCTAGTACATGCATCAAATCAGAAAACCATTACTTAAACAAAGATCAAACAACATAAATATAGCATCGAACAGTTTACCGAAAACATATACTTAATTCAAGAAAAAAGTTAGACAAGGAGTCGAAAAACCATCGAACAATTAACAAACCTTCTTCAGTATTGTTGTCATTCTAATCGTCATTGTTTTGAACTTCGACATGCTCGTCATAATCTTTTTCATACGTGAAATCTAGCGATATGTACAGGTCGATCTCCGGTGACTTATTGACATAAAAAAAACCATGATTATCCATGGTTGATTAGTATATGGCCGTCGGAGAAGGGTATATGATGAAAATAAGGCCAGATCTGGAAAGTAAGGCCGGCTGTGATGAAAATAAAATCGGCGACTGGAATGTTGTATGATGAGAAGGGATGATGAGAAGAATGCGGTTGGAGGTTATTGTCAATTAGGATTCATATTTGACTTGTATTGCAACTAGGATTCTTAGGAAATATAGGAAACGACATAAAAAAATATTCCCTTAATAATTAATTTCCATAACAATCAGATTAAATAATTAATTAAACTACAATAATTGTCCAAATAAGTTAGTGATTGATTGAATATTTAATATTAAATGATTGGCTATGGTTGATTTGGTTTAGTGGACCAAATTAGCATTTGGTCACTGAAAAAATTGCAGCCTCCGGCTGGTGATCTCACCTAAAGCTAAAAGTTTTACATACCTTAATAATTATATGAGAACTAAATCACTACAACGTGAACTAGGATTTAGGGGTCGGTCGGTGATCTCAATCTCCGACCGACCCCTAAATCCTAGTTCACGTTGTAGTGATTTAGTTCTCATATAATTATTAAGGTATGTAAAACTTTTAGCTTTAGGAATTAATTTTAGGGTTTGATATTAGGACTTTGCGAAATAATTCTAAATTGGTATAAATCGTTGTGGTATTTACGTAAGTTAGATAAAGATATTTTACTCGGTGATTGCGAAAAGCACATATGTTATGAAAACTTACAAAAATAAACTATATCTAGCTATGACCGAAAATGACGAGGATGAACCACAATTAGCTGAAGATTGGAAGGTCGGTGATATTTCTCTACAAAATTATTGGTTTTCCGATAAAAATTTTCGTTCTTTCATCCCAATGTGCAAGATGAAATCAAAAGAGCTTTAGTGACATATATTGAATAAGATTTGTGTGGTAATTTAGACAAGGAAAGTGGTTTACAATGTTTTCAGAATATGAAATCTTGTCCTTGTTCGTCGTAATAAATGTACGATGGTTATTACTTGTATATTGTAAGAATTTTAAGTGTTATGCTATTCACTTTCAGTTCTATTTCGAGTTGAATTTTCAATTATTAGTTGACCTTTTAAATTCTAAGAACTTTGAAACCCCCTTGGCTAATTTCCTGGCTCCGCCACTGCCTCCAAAGACCCTTGTCCTCAAGGTTCGAGTTGACTCTTATCTTCGTCATCCATTATCGAACAACTTGAACTTTATGTCATCTAGTTCATCCCAATTAACCTAAAGACATAAGGAAGCACAACCCAAATTAGTGGTAGAGTCTTCCATGATCAAAGTCATCAAACTAGTAGCTTCATCATTAGTATTCCCATCTTTGAGTTGGATCCATCAGTAGTAGTTGTATAAGTGTTGCTATATTGTTTCTCAATAAAATATGATTCAACTGCTGCATCTTCACTTGGAGAAATATAAGAGCCATAAAAAATATTACCGTGAAATTCTTTGTTTGGATGTATACCGGAGATTCATCTATTTTCTTGCATTCTTGGATTACTTCTTCTTCTTGTACTAGAAGCTCTTCTAATGTAAAATTCTCGTTGTTAGAAAATTCTGAGCTTTCGATCAAGCTATACCTGGTGTACAACCAATCCTTCAATTGCTCCCACGAAATCTCTTGTGCCGACTCTTTCTTCGCTCGAAGCCACAATTAAGCATCTCCTTCCAAGAAAGTTGAAGCAATGAAAACCTTATCAGTCTCGGCGGTATGGTAGAACTAAAAATATTGATGGGCTAGGCAGATCCAAGTCGTAGGATCCTCATCTTCAATAAATCGTGCAAATTCGATATCGAATCTAGTTCGCATCCTGACTTTTAGCTCCTCTAATGTGATTTCGTTGTCACTTTCTTTCTTGAACTTTAAAAGCCACCGTTGAGCTTCTCCCTCCAAATATATTTGTGCAATCATAACCCTGCACCAATCGTCTGACATATTGACGACTCTAAAATATTCTTCAGCACGATAAATCCATGGCAGTGGATTACAATTCTCATGTACCTTGGAAAGCTTGGTTTTATCGTTGATGGAACGTTCGACTCTGCAACCACATGTAACGTGCTCATTCTGATGAGATGATGGTGATGATGATGGCAGGATGCTGAAGATGAAAGAAGGAACAAACGACAGTAGTAAAAAATAATAATAAATAATTAAATTGTTTTTATTCTTCTTTCTTAATTCGTGTACATCAAAGACATTACATAGCCTTTAAACTATTAGACTAATTCTTTAACTAATAACCTAAATAAATTCAACCACTAATTAAGATAACATCCCACTAAAAAAACTTAGCATATATCTTTAAAAAATCTAATTAATAGACAAATAATAACAATAAAAAACTAATTATAATTCATTCATAAAAATAGGCACGTATATAACAGCTTTAAGCTCATAAAGAGAGAAGGGGCTTAATTCCCAAAATGGCAAGTTAGTTATTGCCTATATATCCCATTACTGAATTATTCAAGGACTGAAGTATGAATCAATAGAAATGAAAATAGACAGATAATACAACAAACTTACTCTACTTCTGGAAGTGACTGCATAAGATTCATTCTAAAAACCTCCAACTGGAAGAACCATTCCCAAACAGCCAATCAGAATCCTTAATTTTCAAATCCCTAAAACTTAGAAGGAAAAGAATATCACATTTAAGCTGACATGGTGTGCCTAAAATGAGTAGTTCATGTTCACGCTACTGGGAAAAAAACAGAAATTTTAACAAAGCCTAAAAGACCCACATAGGACCTCCTCCGGCGTCGGAAACCAAGACTGTGAGTGTGACAGGGGGAGAAAGGACAGAGAAGAAGAAAGAGGAGAAAGGGAAGGAAATGACTTACATGGGGAGATGAGGTCTCATCTCGCCAGATCGGCGGCAGCAACAACCAACAAGGAGTCACAAGAGCAGGAGTCGAGAATTGAGAATGAAGAATGAAAACATAAAAGCCTTAAGCTAAGTCCTAACATTTATGTCATGTTAGTTATCACCAGACTAACAAAAAGTAGTGGATATAACCCGTCCACACCGCGTAAAGGTAAATTCAGCGGTTACCCGGTCATCGCCGGCAGGAAGCGCATTGTTCTCTGGAAGTCACTCGCTGACTGAATTTCCTCGCGGTGGATCGTTCAACAATGTCTGACTAGCGATTGACTCTCAGTCTTCATCTCCGGAGACTTGAACAATGTCGGTGCCGGCGTGGCTGGAGTTCGCTGCTGAGCACCGCCTTCTTCTCCGTGTGCCGGATTCACCGCGACGCCGCGAGGAGCGAATGTAATATGTTCTGTTTGGATTGTAGAGGAGATCCGTTCTACTTTTAGTAATCTAGATTAGGAGATCTTCGTCTCACGACGTGGTGCGAGTCGACGAAATACAGAAGGTTCTGGACATCAGCGGAGTGCAGACGTATGTGATAAACAGCGCGAGAGTGATGTTCTTGAACGAACGGCCGCAGCCGAAGTCCGGCAAAGGAGTAGCGCATCTCTGTGAGATTTGCAGCCGGAGCTTGTTGGACACGTTTCGATTCTGCTCATTGGGATGTAAGGTTTAAGGAAGAGTGAGTTAGGCGGCAGCGGCTTCTGTTGTGCAAGGAAGGATTGAGTGGGGTTCGCCGTCGGTACAAGGGAGATTTGCGCGGCGGGAGATGGTGGTTCTCCAGCGCTGGGGCAGTTTTTTTCGGGCGGTTACATCTTACAGGGAAATTTTTTTTCTCTCTCTACCATGTTTCGGTTTTTTTGGTTCATTTATTTTTTTCTTTTCCTTTTAATTTTTCCCCCTTTTTTCCTTTATTATTTTTTCTCCTGTTTTTTCAATATCTCATGTGATAGATGCTCTTTCGGAGTTTAAGAGGCCTTGTAGAATGGTGTTGAGCAAGTGGCTCTATTATCTACCGTTGATTTTCTTCAAGGTTGGATGTGCATTTACTTTTTACTTAAATGATTTGAAATGTCTTTGGTTAATCAGGAGCTGGTAGGACGACACTCTTTTCCCAGGTATATTCATTCTTTTCGTGTTAGAACTTCTTTCTTTTTGGGACGTATGTTGTGGGGTGTTTTTCGTCTGATTTTTTGTAGGTTGACATGGAATGGGATGATGAGCTGTTGCTTTCCAAGAGATTCTTCGTTTGAGGATTTCAGCTCCTTAATGGCGCTTCATGACGGTTTGCCGTTCAGGTAACAGGGCCGCCCATTACGTGCCTCGTATGGCCCTGATTAACCTCCCCGGAGTCATGGAGGTAGACATGACTTCTCGGGTTGGGACTTGATGTTCAATTCCTTGTTTGTGCTTGTTGTCTCCGTATCTCCGAAAGGAGCTGCCTTTGTTAAAAAAAAATAACATTTATGTCATGTTGTCATTCGGTTAAATTTGGTCATGGCGGTTAACCGCTATTTACTCGGTCATCGATTACCTGAATTAGTCCTGACCGATCCCCGACCAAAAAATAAATAGGTTAACCATCTATAAAAAAAATTTAGCAATTAACTTTAACCAAAGTCTCAAACCTAATCCAAATGATCTTATCGCCTTTGGGCCTACCTTGAAAGAACGTGATTTAGGCCTGGTGAGATGATTAACTATCGAAACGATTGTCGACAACACTCATGGACTAGGAACTTAATATCATGAGGAAGTAGAAACTGAACCAAACGAGATAAACACGCAAGAATGGAGAAATCATGCAACCCTGACTTTCTCACTACAGAAAAGATGCGGTTTAGCATCGGCCGTTCACGTGAATGACGCTAATTTATTTAGCTTCGGTTGGAGACGGTAAAGTTGGAGATGCTAAATCCTTGTATAGGTCATTTTATGAATATGACAACCGCTAAAACCAACCAGACCAACGCTAAATTTATTGACGATCCGACCGATCAGCAGATCAAACCAACATTAACATTGCTAAATCATATAACCGACGCTAAATCAAATTTGACCTTTGACTAGGTTTAGCGTCGGTTACGGGCTGATGTAAAAACACTCAACCGACACCATTATGGGTCAATTTAGCGGCGGTCTGACCGATGCTAAATCCAATATGACCGACGCTAAATCCAATTATAGGTCAAATTTTCTTTTTCTTTTGCTTCTTAACTCATACTCTTCTAGTGCCAAAACCTGCACAAGCCTACATTTCACATGAGATATCCAATTCCATACAATGCAAATAATATTAACCAATCACATTACTTGCATATTTTCATAACATTCGTAACATTTATTTTCAACATAGATAATTATACGAATAGTCACAATTCTAATAACAATGCAAAGTTTATATCTAACCTCACTGAGCCTCGTCACTTTCCTCCCTCTCCCCCCTCCTCCTCCTCGTCATCACTGTTCTCCAGATGCTCCTCCTCAAACACAACTTTCTTCTTCACTCGATCCGAATAGGATGATCCAATAACTTCTACTTTCTCCTTCAGTCGTTTGATCTCATCCTCTATTTATGCCATGCGCGACTCTACAGGGAAATGTCCAAAGTCTTGAGTGGAAGTAGTTGCACCACTACTCTGGTTGGATCTGCCCCTCCTCTTACTCATGTTAATCTATAGAGTCAAAGAAAAAATTAAGATTATAAATGACAAGGTTAAATCACGTTAAAATCCAAATATCGTAGACTAAAACACATAATGCAAAGGGTGTTATACCAAATCCCAATCCTCATATCGACCACTATGCTCCTTCGGATATACATCTCCCATGCATCATCCGCACAAGGTCACAATGGGGCGGTAGGGTCATTGCCAGTTGGTGGCTAGTATGGTAGAGGTGGCCGATTTGTTGCTCTAATCGCGTTCTTGTGATCATTTGTTCTCTTCGGTGCTGTTGTGTGTTTCCTGCTTTTGATCCTGTATTCATACTGAATTGATGATCTTATCCAAATGCCTTGTTCTTTCTGAAATATGTTGTATCTGGTGATCGTCTTTATTCATGGCAACTGATTAAGGCTAACTGTTGCTCCATGATGGACGATTTTCTAGACATTAAGTTACAGGATTTTTTAGTAGAGTTTGTTTGTGCATCTAATTTTGTCTTTACATGATGCCACATCATTGAGCCCCCGCTCTAGAACCGACTCAAGTTCCTTGGGTTGTACCTCTACCCCCCGTTCTGTTCGCTTTTGACGACCATGAGCCTTGCCGTCGGTATTAGGATATGGTTGGACATTCTGCAATGCCCTATTCAGCTCTTTACTTGGAGGATGAATCTGTTCAGATCCATTTCGTCAAGGAACCACTCCAAGTTGCTAGTCTTTGGAAATTTTTTCGAGATGGATGACCCTTGCCCACCAATAGCACTGCAACAATTCATTTTCACCTTTAGGGCTACAAGTGATAGGGTCACTTTCTCACTCTCTAGGTTCCAGGGAAATTTCAGTTGGGACGAGTTTGTAGTTTGGTTGGGGTTATGTTCTAAAGAGGAAGATCAAGTTAGTGAGAGGCATTGGATGAATGTTCCACGTTACTTAGAGGATGAATTTCTTAAGAGGCACATGAATGCTTTATGGTGGTGGCTCACTAAGGACGAGTATCTTTGGTTTCAGGTTGCGTGGGCACCTTCCAAGAAGATTAAGAGGAAGCTATACCTGTTTCTCCACATCTCCACTAGGAACTTTATCACCCCGGTATTGAATTTTCATCGCCTCAACACTCTTGGTTTTGATTATGCTCATTTTGTGTACCATTGAGTTCGTCTGAATCCCACAAGGGTGATTGTCTCAATATTCAAAAATAGCATCCTCCTACGAAGAACTATCTAGTTGGGGTTGGTATTGTGCACATTGGCCTACTAGAGATGTTGAGTCAAACTTGGGGCCCAAGCTAACGCTTTTAGCTTGGCCCACTGCCACTTCTAGACCCCTCTTTCTAAAAAGATCTACAATTGCATTGGTAGAAAGAGGAGTACTTCCTTCTGCCCCTGATTATAAAAGAGGATTCATGTGATGATGAGGATGAGGATATGAAGATACAGGTTCTACTTTCTATTTTCTTTTCCTTCCTTGTTTTAGGGTGTGCTGCTTGATTTCCATCGTTCTATTTTCTTTTCCTTCCTTGTTTTTGTAAATATTCGTGTGGTTGCAGAACTCATGTGTTATTGTGCTCTCGTTTACCAATTTCTGTAACTATTTCTGACGGGATTCGAGCTAGCGCTCTCAACTTTTTTCTTTTTTTCGAGTGTTTTTGTTTCTGCATGTACCCCTGATTCAGGTCCTCATTCTGAACAGGATACTTGACCCGGAGTGTTCTCTCTGGCTTCTCTTTGCACGCGGTAACATCTTTCCAACCTTATACTCTAGTCTTTGCCTCACAATGAGGTCATTGCGCATTTTAAGTGTGGGGTGGAGATTAGTAGTAAAGTAGGAGGTTGCCCTTTTTTCTTTGTTTCTCATCCTATTTTGCTTTCTTGTCTAGGTTTTAGGTGGCGATTGCATCTTACTTTTACCACTCTTTCACAGCTTCCTCATTTTAGGGTGTGCCCTACGGGTTTTGGCTGAGCTTATTTGGTTCTTGTTTCTCGTGCTTTCAATCTCATCTTGCTGCTTAAATTCTGCTGAATCGAGTCGAGCTTTTGATCACTTGGTGAGTTTGATTTGGTAATCAAGTACTGAAATAAGATCTTTGAATTCTTGTGTTTATTTTGCACCTCCCACGTCTCTTGTTTTCTAGTACTTGAAAAGCCATTGTTTACTTGATTTGCGGACAGTTTACTCATTAGGTTTGAGTCAATTTTGGCCCAAAATTTTTTATAAAATGTAGTCTATCTTGTCCTTCTCGCCTCTCTACTTTTGATGCAAAGATTGAGTCTGGGATTAGGTTTCCAAATGTGTGTATCAAAAGGCTTTTGAGTCTTTAAATCTAAGTAGTAGAGGTGCGTAGGTGATGATTGGTTGAGGTTTACCGCGAGCTAGCCATAGTGTCGTCCATCGTTAGCCCTGAAGGGGAGTCTCGGTGTGCCTTCTCTTCTCAACCTCTTCCCGACACGGGTGAGATTTAGGATAACACGGTTTCCAACAGGGGGCGACCACTCTGTACTTGCCAGGGCCTTGACCATATTTCCCTACAGGCAAAATATTTTGGTCTTGAAACATTCTCTTTCAAAGTCGCATTTCAAAGTGAGAAAATTTGAGTTTTCTTTTGTGTTTGTCGTGTCCTAGAGTAAATGGAAAGGGGAAGAGGGTCATTTTTCCCTAGTCAAGTTTTCTTGTCCTTGAGTTTTCTAAAAGCTAGCTTATCCTGTACTGTTTTAGTAGAGACGAGCGTTTGTATTCTCGTGCAATTTAAGTGTGGGATTCCTTCTTGTTTCAGGATTTCTTGGTTGACATTTACATATTACTAGGACCTAAGGTTCATTTGTTTTGATTTTCTAAAGTTGGAGCACGATCTTGATTGAGTTGATTACTTGATGACAAGCAAGGTTTAACTGTGGGGTTATTTGATGCATTGATTTTATATAACCTCCCCCCCCCATTTAACCTCTATTTCTAGGTTTTTAGCGAGGAAGTTTCTTATTTCAATAACTTGGCCGTTTGCACCAATTAGGGACCTTCATGGTCCATGTTCATATATTTCAAGTTTTATCTCATTTCAGGTCTCACCACTATAGCTTGTTGAACAAGGAAGCCACCGGTCCAAACAGTGCCCCAATCGGAGGTCCAATGCTCTCGGTGTGATCGTTCAAAGTAAGGTCTTGGAAACAACATTCAAGGGTGTGTCAGCACTTCGCAACCCGCTTCAGCACATGCAACGAGCCATCGTCATTTTGTACATGAAGGCCGGTTGGGGGCGCGTTGGGCGTGATTTTGATAATTTTACGAGCTCTTGGCCGAGAGTTTTGGCCAATATGTAGGATCTAGAGGGGTGCGCCCTCGTCACTACAAACCATCGCTTGCCCACTCTTTTTAGCGCGCCCGCATTAGCCAAAGACAGTACCGCGCCAGCACTCCCTTGTGTTAGGACCTATATAAGCCCAATCTTTTAGGAAGTTAGAATTTGGTTCTTTCCAAGGGATATTTTGACGAAGAAGGGCTCTCTCCACCTCCATTCAAGCCATTCCCAAGGGTTCAGCTCGACAACCATCCACTCCAACATCAACCAAGAGGCTAAGGATGCATCTCTCACCTATTTTCTCTAAGATGAGTTCTTGTCTCCTATCTTCCACCATGGCACACTATATCCCTAGGGTTGGGTTGAGGGAATCATATGGGTGTTGCTTGTTCTTATGAATTCCATGGTGTAATTGATGTTTAGATGCTAGCCTTGTGACTTCATCTTGATGTTTTTTTGCTTTTTCCCAATATTGATCAAAACTTGGTTCTTGATGGTGTCGAATGTGAGATTAGACACAATTTTGACCCTTGTTGTTAGTGGATTAGATCCTTGAATGATTAGATGTATGTTAGGATCTCGGGTTGAAGTGCTTAAATTCTCATTTATGTGTGGCACTCGAAAGAGGGGCACGTTTTTTGTCCTTGGCGAGTGAATTCTCACTCGGGCATTTCGTTGAACACCTTGTGTGCGTGTGTGCGTGTGTGCTTTCACTTCATTAGGTTGAAAGATTTATCGCCTTACCTCTCGTATGGTTTTTTTTGCCCCATTAGAGACCTTAGTTCATCTTTGTTGACTTGGCTACAGTTGATTGAGAGTGGTTTGGCTTATTACTATTTGTTAACTACCTAGTTTTCATGTTTGGATGAGTTTAGTACCCTAGGTGACCCTCGATCCACCCTTACCTCTCCTAGACTTTCCTTCTTCGTTGTTTTTGCCCAGTTTGCATGCCTTAATTCAAATTCATGCTTTTGCATGCTCTTTGAGCCATTGTTGACTTTTAGTTCTGTGATAGTGAAGATTGTTTTACCTTTGATCCACCATGGCACCTACACCACACAAACCCTTTGTTAGCTCTACATCCTATTTGAGTATCCTTTCGTCGAGGAACCCCAAGAATTCGACCCTAGCTTTCTATGACTTAACTTTGAAAGGAACTCTCAGGTGCCCGATCACTTTCCATCCGACCGAGGTGGGAAGGATGGGTTTGGATGATTGTAGTACGGTTGACCAAAGTAGCACATTTGATCCCTATCCGTTTCAAGCCTAGTGTGGAAGAACTGGCTAAGTTGTATATCCCAGAGATAGTGAGGCTACATGGAGTGCCTCAATCCATTATGTCTGACTGGGATTCGAGATTCACCGCTAATTTCTGGGAGAGCTAGCATAGTGCATTGGGGACAAGGTTGAAGTTCTCCACAACTTATCACCTGCAGACAGATGGTCAGTCGGGATGACCATCTTCACTTTGGAACAGCTGTTGAGGAGTAGCATCATGGAGTTTGGTACTTTATGGCTTGAGCTACTATCGTTGGTGGAATTTTCCTGCAATAACTCATATCACAACAGTATTCAGTGCGGTCCTTTTGAGGCATTGTATGGGAGATACTATAGAAATCCTATATGTTGGGATGAGGAGGGAACACGAGTGTTGAGCGGTCCTCAAATCATGCAACAGACGTCTGATCGGGTTAAGGTGGTCCTAGAGAAGCTAGAGTATCTCAAGAGCGTCAGAAGCAGTATACAGATGGAAGAACTATGGAGCTCAGCTTTGAGGTTGGTGATAGTGTGTTTTTAAAAGTCTCACTATAGAGCGTTTTGGTAAGATAGGAAAGCTAGCACCTAGGTACATAGGTCCATACGAGATTCTAGCTCGGGTTGGACTACTGGCTTATGATTTGGCCCTACCGGTGGAATTGGAGCGTATCCATAACGGGTTTCATGTGATTATGCTGAAGCAATACTTCATGGAACCCTCTCGTGTAATTCTTCCCGAGAATGTTGATATCGAGTAAGACTTCACATTTGAGGAAAGGTTGATGGCGATTGGGGATAGCCAAGTCCGGATGTGAAGGAACAAGCAAATTTTTAATTGGCGTGGTGGTACCGAAAGTGTGTAAATTGGGATGTGGTACTTTGTGTCGTGTTTGTGGAATTGGGAATGGGAACTGGAAAAGTGAAGTACCACTGTACTATTTGTTGTGTTGTTATGAATAACGTATAATATCGAAGGAGCCAATGTTACCCCGGGATGAGATATGGAAATGGTTGTTGGTCTATCAACGGGTAGACATTATTATTTCTACATGAAAGGATCATGTGGGATGCATCAAGAGCTTTCTCTGGTGAGAGTACGCCTGTCAGGCCGACGAGGTAAACGGGGAACAAATCTTTTGGCTCCTTAATAAACACCTAGAACTAACTGTTATGATGTGATGTGATGAGTCGCGTGAATGTGTGTTCATGTGAATAGTATGTTTTGGCGTTCATAATTGGATTATGATGTTGTATATCGTAGTTGTGTATGTTTGTTAAATGATGCTTGTGGGGTTATGCATGATATCGGTAGTGGGATAAGATGATAATGTGATCACCTAGAATTACTTAGTAGGTTGTTAAAATGAGATAGGCGTAAGATGGCTCCCATTGCGGGAGTATGAGTTGCTCCCTACGTAGTTCGACACATAGTTAGGCCTCGTGGGTTCACTTACTTTCAATAGGAAACTGATCCCCCCTCTCTTTTCCCCCTTTCAGATTGCTTAGAGTAGTCGGTTCAAGTGTGGAGCAGAGTAGTAGTTGTAGTAGTCCAAGGATGAGGTATTGGAGCAGCTCCTACTTGGACTTAGACACATTTATGTATTTCCGTTCATTTGACTTATGTTTTGTGATGGATTTATGATGTAATTTTGGATATTGGTTTGACTGGTTGTGGTCTGTTTTACATGGATCTTGATATCACTTTGCTATTTCAATATATCGGATTTTTGGTTTATTTACTATTTTCGCTGGTTTTGTTAAGGCCAAAAACAAATTTGTAACCAAACCTTTCCCAAGAATGTCAAACATAGCCAAAACTATTCGTGTCACACTGTTTAGACCAAACATTTAATTTTTATGACAAATGTAGCCAACATCCGTTAAAATTTTAACACCATTAGTGACGATGCAAACGGAGCTGATGTGGCATCCACTTGACTGGTCAACTAGATGCCATGTCATTATTTAAAAATAAATAAATAATAATTTACAAATTCTTCTTCTTCCAAACTCACAGCCGCCGCCATCACACCCACGACCGCCATCGTTCCAGCCACCGCCACAATCTCTCCACCCACCGACCACCACCGTCTCTCCACCCACCCACCGACCATCGCCGTCTCTCCACCCACCCACCGACCATCCCCGTCTCTCCACCCACCCACCAACCACTTTCGTCTCTCCACCCACCCACCGACCACCGCCGTCTCTCCACCCACCACCGACCACCGCCGCCCCCAATCCCACTCACCACTGAACCGCCGCTCTAGTTCACCACCAAACCCACCCGCCGCCGCTCAGCACCGAACCCACTCACCATCCAACCCCCTACGAAACCACACGGCGGCAGATCTGAAGAGCGGAGAATCCGCCACCGCCCTACATCGCTCCAGTTCCCTCTTCTTCCCTCTGACCTAAAATTCGTCGCCTCCCTATTCCTCCCATTTCTCTAACTCGTTCCGGTCGTCGGCCGCCATCTGGAGATACCATCATCCATTGTCGACCGTCTCCGTCACCTTCCAGTCCGCCTCCGACTCTGACGCCGTGTGAAAATTGAAATCAGGAATTTGGTTGGCGATAATGATGCAGGGGAGGATAATGATAATGATAATGTTGGTCATAATGATAATTTGAAGTTTTGGCTAGGTAGGAGGATAATGATAATGTTGATGAAGAGGATGGAATTGTAGATGTCGAAGGTAGGAGGAGGTGTGGCTGCTGGAGGAAGAGTTAGGGAAATTAGGGTTAGGAAAATTATTTAGTTTGGTGAAATTTTTTTAATTAAAAATGATTATGTGGACAAAAGTTTGACACATCAGCTGACACGTCATTTTGGGGTTAAGTTTCAGTTAATTTAACGGAAAACAAAACATTGCCATTTTTGGGATTACGAATAGTTTTGGCTATGTTTGACATTTTCCGAAAAGGTTTGGCTACAAATTTGTTTTTGGCCTTTTGTTAATTTATACTGAATTGGTTCATTAGTAATACTCATTTCTAGTTCACTCATAGGTTTAACCATGGAAACTAGAGATGGGTGTTATAAACAGTATTAGAGACTGGTTGTCTCTGCTCCATACGAAGCGTTAGAGCAAAGTATAACACGAAGACATCGAATTCTCAAAGATCGTTGCATAGAGTTGTGGGTGATCACAACCGTCCAAAACCCTATTATGGTTATCACCATCAACCCGAGTGTGGCCACCCCAAACTGGGCCATGCTTCAAGTTTAGAAGACCCCAAGACATCCTTGGTAGAATCCCCATAGTCAAAGGAAGAAAAGGAGCTCGAAGGTCGCACACACTCGACATTAATACTAATGCCTAGTCAAGTAGGGCCCCTAATGTCGGGCTGCGACATCACAGATGTCAGACCGGGCATCAACCTTGATGCGGGTTGGGTGCTGCTGGACCCCACCGCAACACGAATGCCGATCTGAGAGTCGAAGAGCCAAAACGAAGCAAGAAGGCCGAGCCAAGGCCATCGAGGACGAGAAACAGACCCACTCCGCCACTATATAAACTTTTAGATTCTAAACTATCTCACTTCATCATTATTAATGGTTGTCTCTTATGAACACCCATCAAATGAGGTTCCTCATATTACGCTTCATCAAATCACTGCCACATTGTCATAGTAGCAATCTTTGCCTTCACTTTTGTTTATCGACCGCATTTGAACTATTTTTTTCTTTGATGTCGCAAGAAGTTATAAGAACTGTATGAACTATAAAAAAAGGAAGACTTTCTTTGTTTTTTTTAACATAGATAGCTAGCATCAAATAAGAAGTTCAATACTCAACCCATAGTGAGATTAACGATATTGCTCATATAATAGTGTGTGTGACATTTAAAAATTCATCGAGCCACACAATTTGGTGGGGACTCCATTAGCAAAATGATAAACAACACCAGTGGCGGAGTCAGCCTTTCCTTTGCTGAAATTTGAACCATTAACTTACAATTTGGAGGCTTAAGTTCTTAACCAACCAGCCACAACAACTTATTGATTAATATAAGCAATTGTTTTTATTTAACATTTTCTCCATAACCCTAAATTTACGCTCCCAATATCTTGGAATCATTTTCGAGGAACTCAAACATATCCATCACCCCTAAGAAATAGAGAAACACCTCTAGCCACAATAGCGAAACTGATGTAGCTTGCGACTATCTGTCTCAACGAGTTTTTTCCAAGTTCTATAAAGTTTCTTGGTTATCATTTCAATTCATACATTTTTTTTAACTATAATTCGATAATAGGTTCAAAGACTTGAAAGGGGTTGATGAGTTAGAAAAAATGGTGGAAACAAATAAGCAAATATTGTATTCATCTATTTATTTACTTCTCAAGTTGACACTTATTTTACTTGTTGCAACAACAAGTGTGGAGAGATTTTGTGCTAGTATGGACAATGAATTTGTTCTGCAATGCTTTCAAAATATGAAATCTCGTCAACGTTCGTTGTAACTCAGACTACTATTGAGTTATAGTATGAATCTTAAACATTATTTTGTTGACTATTTATTTCATTTAGTGTTGTTTTTTTACTATGTAAATTTTTTCTCGAACAAGGCACCTCTTTGTCAATTTACTAGCTCCGCTACTGAACCACATGAAGCCAAAGGATGAAAAAGAAGCAAAAAAATTGAAAATTCTTGTCAACAATGGCGTCTCCATCAGACAAGCAAAGAACCATGCTAGGAGAAAAACCCTATGAAAACACCATAGTGACATCCCTTCCAATTTCTACCTTAGTGAAACTATTGAGGACAATCCATCGATCATACCTCATCTGTATAAGCAAGCAATTCACGAACAAATGAATTAACTATTGTATAGAAAGTACATGAGGTTGTGGGCCATGATAACCATCTCATTTGTGTCTTGCACAACAAAGCTATATGATCCAAGAAGCGATTCCACTCTGCATTTTGAAAGACGACAAGATGAGGGAAAGTTCGCCTAGTTTAGAATTGATGGTAAAGGGAAGAAGGGAGGTCTTGTTAGAAATCGACAAGCAATAAGCAGAAATAGAAATAAGATCGAGAGAGAAGACACAACGATTTAATGTGGAAAACCCTTGCGGGAAAAAATCATGGACGCACGGCGGCGACGAAAGCTCCACTCTGATGAGAGAATACAAGATTTAGAGATTTTACAAAGTGCGGCTTGAGTTTCCCTACAGCTAACAAGAGGTAGGTATAAATAGATGGAGATACAAAACCCTAATAGGGTCAATAACCTAATGGGCCTAAAAGAGCTAGGCTCATAAGTTAGGGAATTTGGATCACCTAACTTCAACACTCCACCTTGAGACGAATTCCCTCTTGTATCAAACTTCAAATCTACTCCAAAAATGAGCAATCACCATCATGCGCGAAAGTCCCTCCTGGACTAGAGAGTGATACCTACTAAGCTCGAGCATAGCTCAAACTTAGCAGTAGGAACTGCCTTCATAATCATATCAACTGGATTATCGTGAGTACTGATCTTATGTCACCTTAACCTTTCCTTCAGCAATGACCCATCAAATGTAATGATACCTGACGTCAGTATGCTTCGATCTATCATGATACATTTGATCCTTTTTAAGACAATCGCACTCTGACTATCGCAGAATATAGTAGTGATGCACAAACTATCTCCAAGAAACTCAGCATACAGTTCAACCAAACAACTTCCTTGCACGCTTCATGATGACACTAGAAATATTGGGTTTATCAGCCCTAATTAAGCGACATTCCATTGTCTAAAACACCATTTTAGGGGTAGTTTAGTGGATTTTATTTATTAACGTTAATTCCTATTGAATTGGTTACCTTGGCCCGTTTCGGGTCTATTTAATTTGATGTGTTTCTTAGTGTTTGTGTTTGTGTTAGTACACAGGTATTAGCCATCAAATAAGTAGCTACCAGGAGTGTTCGGGATGCGATGGATCCTTCAAAAGTGAATCGGAATCGTCCGAGAAGTCAAATGTCCAGAAACTCACACAATACCACTTTCTGAAGAACATTTCGGCGAAAAGTATTAACCTTTTCGCCGAAAACCTTGTGAGGATCCCCCTAAAATTCTAGCATCGAGGTTTGAACAAAATATTGGGCCAAAAATAAATTTGTAGCCAAACCTTTTCGGATAATATCAAACATAGCCAAAGCTTTTCGAGTAACATTTTTTATGCCACATCTTTATTTTTTAGGACAAATTTATCCAATGTTGTTAGTTTTTTAACACCGTTAGTGACGATGCAAACAAAGCTAACGTGACTTTCATTTGACCAGGCAACTACGTGCCACACCATCGCCATGTCATTATTTAAATTTAAAATAATAATAAAATATGCTAAACCAAAATAAAAAATAATATTCATAAAAAAACAACTAAATGAAAAATAAAATCTTGGTCAACCACCGCACGAGTCACGATGACCCCCAAACCCACCCACCTCCGGAAGAGGAGGAGGATGACGATGGGACTTGAATCAGAAGAGGAGGACGACGACGGTGGGACTGGAGCATCGGGACGAATCGGGGGACGATGGGACTGATGAGGAAGAATCTCCTCCACAAACCCTAACTTTGAGGCAAGAGGCGGTGGGAGGAGAGGGCTACGACGGATTGAATTGGAGGAAGATGATGAAGAAGGCCATTTGGGGGATCCAACCCGGGAAGGGAGAAGGTGGTGGAGGAGGAGGGTCTGAAGGGACTTGAGATTGCGAGGATCGAGGAGGAAGCGTTTGAATTCAGGGTAAAGACGGCGCTGCAGAGCTTCATTTCGAGGAGCGAAGATGGTGAGATTGTGGGAGGAGATGGCGGATTCTAGTGTGGGGAGGAGGAGGGCTTTTTCGATGAGCTCAGAGAGCTCTGTATAGTGGGAATCGAGGAGGGTGATGAGGACTGAGTTGGAATTGATTTGTGGGATGGCGGTGGCTGCGGTGGAGGTGAATGTGGTGGAGGTGAATGAGAGGAGGAGGAAGGAGACACCATAGATGGGTGGATCCATGGTGGCTCGGGATGGAGGAATGGGATTCATAGTGAGTAATGGAGATTTGAAGAAGGGATGAGAAATAGAGAAGGGATTAATGGGATGAAGAAGGAGAAGAAGAAGGGTGGGGAGAAGCAACGACGGGCGGAGATGCAGAGGAAGGTGGGAGAAGAACGGTCAAAGGGAAAAAAAATTAATTTTTAAGGTTTTTTAAATAATTTGTATTTATAAATAATTATGTGACGAAATTGACACATCACCTTGGCTGTTAAATTTTTGTTAACTTTGACGTAAAAGTTAATGGAAAACTAAACATTGCCATTTTTTGGATTACGAATAGTTTTGGCTATGTTTAACATTTACTGGAAAGATTTGGCTAGAAATTTGTTTTTGGCCGAAATATTGCAAAGGACATTTCAGCGAAAAGTTCTCAAATTTTTGCCAAAAAGTTTGTGAAGAAGCTGAGCAGGAAAAACGAGTCGTGGATTTGGAAAAATATTTCAAAGAACTTTTCGCCGAAAAGTTTCTACAATGTTGGCAAAAAGTTGACCCTAATCCGGGTCAGATTTGGTAAAGTCCTTATATAAGCAGCCCTTGATCCCCAATTGAAGATATTCCAAATTTCAGTCTTCCACATCAAAAGGAGAGAGTTTAGAGTGATTCTTGGAGTTCTCGGAGATATTTTCACATGATTTTTCCATCCAGAGGTGCTCGGAGCTAGGAGTTCAAGAGTTTGTCGAGTTCGAAGCTGCATGGAGTCATCACAATTAGGTTTACAATTCTTCTTTGTTCTTCCTTGTTCAGATGAACTCCTTTGTCGTCTTTGATTCTTTTAACTTGAATATGAGTAACAAACTTGTTAAGCTTAGATCAGATGAACCCTAAGTGACCCAGGGCTTTAAAGCGGTCACGGATTGGCGATAATTAGATCTTAAGTCAGACATTTTCCTATTCATAATTGGTTTGTTCTTAATTCATGTTTATTTTCTAGCTTGATCGCTTAGATTAGTTTCCTGTTCAAATAAGGATAGTTCGTGAACGTCCGCCTTCTTTTGGAACCTCAAATCAATTAATTTACCTACTCAATGTATTATGCCTTTCGTAGGAACCATTTAGGGTTAATCCGCTTCTAGAATAACTCATTAAAATCAATAAGGTGCACCAGTTAGTTATCCGTTGTAGAAGTGAACGCATGGACAGTTAATTAATCTTGGTAGCTAGTTTGATAGAGCGAACGTTTGTGGACTTTGACCTAACGGTAGGGAGTTATGGCGGTGTCTAAGAGCTGAATGAATTAGGATTGAAAGTTGCCGATTTTGTGATCGCCAATGTTATGGCAATCTTTAGGGGATTCGAGTCTAACCTTTCGTCTGTCTTTCATAAACAACAATCAATCAATCAATATGTCTTTTAATTTAATCTCAATTTCCTTTGCTCAATAGATTAGAAGTCGTGGAACTCACACCACGCAACTTGATTTTAAACCTCGAATATTTGCTTACTTCTTTGAGTAAACAATTTGAAGACACCCTTGGGATTTGATCTAATCTACTTTTGTAGGTTAGTATTTAATCACTATTTTTCAGCTTATCAAATTGGCGCCGTTGCTGGGGACTCTTCTTAATTGTTTGAAAGAAGAGTTGACATTTATTCTTCTACTTTTGATCTTACCATTTTTGCATCACTTAAATTTTATTTCTTGTTTTTGTTGACTTGCAGGTTGCATGCAGGTATATGAACCGTCCAACTACTCGTTCTCACCTCAAATCTGTTAAGACTAAGAGCTCACACTTATCGGGCAGTTCTCTACCGACAAAACAACAGCAGGCAAGGAAGCAAGTGATAATCGATCCACCCTCATCCTCTACTCCCATCAAAGTTGAGGAGTTGAAGGAGAATTCCTCTTCTTCGCCTACATCGTCCATTCATTCATACTCACCACAACCATCTCCCAGAATGAATCCGCCACCACCATGCACCATGGCAGATTACAATAAGCCGATCACGACTAGTGTTCGGTCAAGCATCGTTGTGTCAGTCAATCATGCAGATCCCGACTATGAGATCAAAATCCCCTTCCTGGGAATGATCTCTAGTGATGTCCAGTTCGAAGGAAAGCCGCATGACAATCCATGCACTCATATGGCGGACTTCCTTGCCATATGCGAGACATTCAAGAGTGGTAACCTCGAGAAGAACACTAGTCTTGCGAGCATTCCCATTCTCACTCCGACGCGCTGCCAAGAGGTGGCTTAACAGCAAGCCACCCGGTCACTACACCAATTGGGATGATCTTGCCCAAGAATTTGTGGAGGAATACTTCCCTCCATCAAGAACCACAGCTTACAAGGATAGCATTGACAGGTTCAGATAGAAGGACGGAGTGAGCTTATATGATGCTTGGAATGAATTCCAATAACTTCTCTACAAATGTCCTCATCACGGTTTTGAGTAAAGACAATTGGATGAGATTTTCGCTCGAGGAATGGATGATGAATCGGCAAAGTGGGTCAATTCCTTGGCTAAAAGAGATTGTACCACTCTCACACCAGAGGCTGCTCTCATTCACTTTGCTAGCTGTGCCTCCAAGTCCAGGAATTGGGAGAGGCAATCTGAGGGAGCTTTCAGTCAATTGGGTCTTGAAGAACATATCAAGGCAAAAGTTCAGAAGCACATGAAGAAAGATGGCCACCCATCAATCCTCCTTCAACTTTCGTCTTCATTGCTGATTACGAATGGTGTCGGGCTTGTGCTCATAATGGAGGTTGTGACCAGAATTTTGGGAAAGTAGGTGTTTAGTCGGCAGAAGAGGTCGACTTTATTGGTCAAGGCTTCACCAACAACCAACACAGGCATACCAGCTACCGCCAATACCGGCAGCCTCAATAATAAGGAAGCTTCCAAGAGCGTCGTCCTTATAACTCTGGAGCTAACCAGAATCAGAACAACCGACCATCTAGGTCGTACCAAGAAAACAAGCTGGCCAACCAACCTGGTGGATTCTATCAGCCGCCAAATCGAAACCAAGGGAATTATGGTTCAGCACCTGGCAATCGCCATAACCAATACTCCAATAATAACTACCAAGGGCTACCTGGCTTCACTGAAGGACAGCAACCCCAAAGACCTATGCCACAAGATAATAAGGAGAGTGAAATGGATAAGAAGCTCAACCAAATCATATCCAGACTCGAGATCATGATAGCCAATTCAAAGTTCAAGCTTCTCTGAATCAATGGCAGATAAATCAAGGACGGAGAATGGAGAGTCAATTGAGCAACATTGTCAGTCTTCTGTCCAGTGGCCGCCCCTTTGGTCAGTTACCTAGCCAAACTTATCTGAATCCTAAGAACTAGCATGTTAAAGCCATCACGACAAGGAGTGGTAAACAGATAGTTGGTCCTCAAATCCCTGATCCTGTCATGGTTACTGACGATATCGCTATAGACATGCCAGAGACCAAGGATATCACGGAAGAAGAGGAGGATAAAGACAAGGAAGAGGAAGTGACTGCCCCGCCTCCTCCACCATCAGCTCCTGCGCCACCTCTACCCCCTTATCAGCCTAGGATCCCGTTCCCTAAGGCCATTAATATGAATACTTACAACTCTCAGTTCAAGAAGTGGTACACAGTTTTGAAGAACACGGAGATCAAGGTACCCATCACCGAAGCTGTACAGATAATGGCACCACTTGGGAAATTTTTGAAGGATCTTGCTAAACACATAAAGAACGGAGATGTGTAACATCCATCCTGAATTGACCGGGTAGACCCATGGTTGAACCGGCATGAACATCACTCGAAGATATAGCTTTTAAAAAAAAGGAGAAACAACATTGAAATTCGAATTGAAAACATAAATCAAGAGTAAGTCGGAAGCGCTTCCATTATTCAAAATCCAAAATCCAATCGATAACAACAAAATCTGAAATTCAATACTCAAAACGATTACAAGCTCCCCAACCAATAAAGTGTCAACTCAAATACAAAACCAAAAGAACGGTCAACTCTTGGTCCAAGCATTCAAAGAACTTCTCCATGCTTCCTACTACAACCTAAAAGTCAACGACACACCAGCACTCGACACCGAACAGAAACATCTGAACTTCAACACACTCACTCTAACCATGCGCACCTGAAAGCGGAAGAGGGGGGAATCAATTTCCTAATGAAATTGAGTGAACCCACTGGGTTTAACTATGCGCCGAACCTATCTTGAAAATTCCAAACTCACACACCAACAATGGAACAAGGCACAGCCATACAGATTTTAATTCCCTAAAACAGTCTAGGTGATCACATAGGTGCAGTTCTCAGTTCAACATTCTCAACCCACAATAGCATCAATATAAAAAGATCAACATTCATAGAACACAGCATTCACACATACATACAGTTTTGCGTTACGTCACATACATACAGTTCGACATTACGTCACATACATACAGTTCGATATCCCATCACAAATCATCTCACAATCAACATCCATGTACACACTCACACATTTACATACACATTCACATATAATTCTCGTTTCAATTTCTAAGTGAGTTATTAGGCATCCTTAAGCAATCTAGGTTATCACTCAAGTGCAGTTCTCCATACTAACAATTTCCTATTCGTGACATCATCATAAACATAACCCATTCAACCTCTATCCCATAGCTCAGCACAACAATACAATTCACAACACATCACGTCATAAGTCAACTCGTCATCTCAGTCGTCACACAACAATCACAAACATTCACCTTGCACACAATCATAGATCACATTTCAATTTACTAACATCAACATAATCCTAAACCATTCAACATCAATCCCACACCTCAGCAGATCGACACCATTTAGTTCATAGATCAATCCAACACAGTCCACAACACATCACAAGGCACCTCACATTCACATCTGATTGACACACACATCTCATTAAATTCGCTAGGTGAGTTCATTAGGTGCCATAAGGAGTTGTTCCCCCGCTACCCAACTGACCATAGATGCACCCACTCTTCCAGGAGGGTCCAAGACGCATCCTCAACGGATCCTAATTCCATGGACATTCACAATCTCTTCCTCAAGAGTTAGCAACTAATCCTCGGTACTCGACCAAGGTGATCTACCAATGTAGACCCAACTCGATTATTAATCCTCGGTATCCAACCAATGTGATCTACCCACGTAGACCTGCCTGAATCACATATCCTTAGGGTAACATTGGCTCCTTTTGATTCTATTATTTCAATTAAACACAATAATGAATCCATCCATTAACTTCAACTATCAATCCATCCTTCGATGCCTCATCAATACCATCCATCAAATTCCTCATCATTGCCATCCAATTCCAATCATCAAGTCCATCAACAATTTCATCATTAACTCCATCATTAATCCAATTTCAATCTACATTCGATACATCTCAACCAAATCAATTACACACATCAACAATGTAATTCCATTCAATCAATTCCATGTACCAATTCCATTACCCAATTCCATGTACCAATTCCATTATCAATTCATCATAACAGCAATTTCACTCAACTCAATCACACAACATTACTTCATCCAATTCATATAACCACACATTTCCCACTTCAATCAATTACACCCACAATTCACACATCAAAACCATAACAAGGGTAAACGGCTAGCTCATCAGCCACCCTCACCTGCAAGTACATGGATAGTCATGTCGTGAGTCTTAGGGCTACCCTCCTGTTCATCCTTCATAGGACGACCCCACATTGGTAGGGCCATCCTCTTGTAACTACAACCGACAGCATTTAATAATCACATCAAGGGTAACTGCTAGCTTATCGGCTACCCCCATTTGCCAGTACAGGGATAGCCATGTCACAAGTCTAGGGTTACTCTCCTGTTCATCATTAATAGGATGACCCCACATGACAGTACCACCCTCCTACAACCACAACTGACAATGGCAGAATATACATATATAAATCACAAGATCACAACCCATCCCTCCTATCACTATTACTAGTTTCGATCTGTTTAACATCAACATTAATCCTTTACCCCAATCCCAACACACAAGATCACATTAATAGAATATCAATCAGCAATCAATTACAGAACAGTTATCATCTTTTACTCTGTTCCAATTTCATGCAATCCCAACATTCATCTAGGTCAGAATTTCAACTCCTCACATCAACCATCACTAACTATTGTACGCTAAACCCTCACCTGATAAGAAGATGAGGCTCTAAACAACTTCTAGAAACTCAAACAACCAAGCTCTACTTCTCCAAAAATGTAACTTCTTCCTTCTGCCACTAACATCACCTAACTCTGAAATACCCAGAACCGAGATATGCAATCTCTTTCTCCTGTCGCCAGGAACGCATAGAAGAAAATGGATCGCCAATCGAACCTTTGTAGCTCCCGGAATCAAGGTTTGAAGTTTTGGGGGGGGGGGGTTGGTTTGTTAAAAGGGTTTTCGGGAGGAAAGAGAGAGAGAGAAGTTGAAGAATTCCATCAAAAACCCGTCTTTAATAGTCAGACCAAGACACACATCGTGTATCTATAACACACGTCGTGTATCTATAACACACAACGTGTGTTATTAAGACACACGGGGTGTATCTGTGTCTATAACACACGATCGTGTGTTTCAGTCTGCCAGCCTCTATGAATTTTTAACGTACTCACTTGTAACTTCAACCCGAATCAATTATGAACGTCCCAAACTTCGATGGGGCCTCAAGAACACTGTTTCCAATGTCTCAATCATCCAAACTCGAGTTCCAAATTGGTTGGGCGGGGATGTTACAAGATGTGTCTTCCATCACTCTAAATGATGAATGCTCTGCCTTACTCTGTAGCACGCCGCCTCGACCACCCCTAGCTAAGTGTCGTGATACTGGTTCTTTTACTTTACCTAGCATAATCAATGGTAGAAAAAATGAATGCAGTTTAGGTGATCTTGGTTCTTCTATTAATGTGATGCCTACACATCTATATAACGAATTGAACTTAGGAGACTAAAACCAATTAGCTTAAATCTTGTGCTAGCTGATAGATCTGTCACAATACCTGGGGGAATGATAGAAGATGTGGCTGTCTGTTGTGGCCCTTTTACCATCCTTGCTGATTTTGTTGTTTTAGATACCCGAGAGGTTGATGTCACACTCATCTTGGTCTGGCCCTTTCTGGCAACAGCTGATGCGACTATTGATGTCAAACATGGCTCGTTGGCTTTGAAGGTTGGAGAGGATAGTGTGTAACATCCCGTTTCGACCACACTAGAAATATCAATCAATTTGATTTGTATGAGTTATTATGTATAATACCTGAATAATACATGTATATTATAATATGTACATAGGACAAATAATAATAGTAATATTTTTACTACAAAGTAACGTGGCAAAAATTGGATAGTGATCTCCCCATTCATTGATCATACTCATCATCATTCTATTCCTTTAATAAAATGCACCATGCTCATCATTATCTTAATTGATTCTTATCTTCCCTTTTGCCCGTTAAACAAAATGTTTTGTTTATAAATTTGGGGAGGGGGACACGTGTTAGTGAGGGGTAAATCACCAAGTCTCTTCTCAGTTCAACGTGGCTTATTTTAAGGGAAGCATTAGGCCATTTACTTCAGGAGAAAGAAAACCAAACAGCATTTTATGGGTATAAATAGAGTTCAAACGTTTGGAGTTTGGGGGGGAAGGGAGGGAAGCACTTTATCTTCGTCAGGTTAATTTAAGTAGAAAGAAAGAGTAAGGTGGACAGGAGGAAACACAGTTCGTAATACAGATGTCGTTATGGTCTAAAGTTCCAATAAAGAAGCAAGTTTCGGTGATCCGTCAGTCAGAATCGGTGAGGGATTAGCACGGCATACCCGGTTTGTTGTATCGTGTTAATTACGTTTATTCTTAGTATGAACCTAGGAGAATTAGACCGACTACTTAGGAGTGTATGGAATTACATGTTATATGTGGAACCATGATTGATACGTGTTTTAATTGTCGTGCTTATTAATAAGTGATTTATATGATTCCATGTTTCATGCTTCCTTTAATATCGTTATTATGTGCTATGATATTTATGATTATTAATTTGCTCATATTGTCGTTATTTGCGATGTTAGTGTTGGTTGCTAAATTGGATTCATGATTAGGAGAATGACCCGGTACGAGGGCTCGACCCGATGAAGTACTACTATGGGACTCCTAAGTTATTATGAGTCAAGTCAAGCATTGTTATGTCAAGAATATACAAGTCAAGTGCATTAAATGATCGAGTTAAGGTTAAGGAATATTAAGTTAAGAATCATGAACAAGAACACAAGTCATATATGGTTTGGTCTCACGGTCATTCACGTAACAATTAGGGCTCCCCATGCTATTACTCAATTATCAAGTCAAGTTTATAGTCGCACCCTTTGTATGGTGTAGACTCATTCATGAAATCAAGTTTATAACCTCAATCTTGGTATGGTGAAGGTTCTTTTACAAGTCATGATCACACCCTTAGTGATGTTGAATATCAAGCAAGCAAGCAAGCCCGGGAGAGTTAATAGCATGGGAGTAACCAGACACCTAATTAAATAAAATATGATAAACGCATGTGCATAGTCAAGGTGGTTGAGTATGTTGCCGATTGGGATGTCGGGATAGTTGGGGTTCGATCCTAGTGTTTTGGCTTGTGTGCTAATACGTGTTAGGGGTATGCTTTCATATGAACTAACGCTACTATGATTATACTCACTCAGCTATAAGCTGACCCCTTCTCTTTATTGTCTTTTTTCTGCTTATCAATTTGGGTGGGCAGACTAGCAGGAGCCGGAACAGCTTGGCCAGTGAACCACACTTTTTTATAAAATGCTTTAAGCACCTTTCATGCATTAGCCATTTATGCAAGGTTGGCTTGTGTAGGTCTATGGTTGAAATTATGTATCATGTGTATGTGTTTGTAAATATGTAAGCATGTCCTATATTAATATAATCTATGATAGTAGTTAAGTAGGTAACCATGATATAAGTATGATGATAGTTTATGATGCCATTTTATGTAAGCATAAAATTGTCACGTTGCATGTATGTATGATTAGAAGAAACTTTTAGGTCCATTATACGAGTACATCATGTCGAATAAACAAGAAAAATATCAAGTAGTTATGCAAGTTAATGTAACACCCACATCATGTTCCGATTCGAATAAGTTAATTCACCGGTTAGTTGTCATGTCTAGCTTAGGGTGTTACATAGTGTGACATTCCGCCTTAAGGACGGTATAAAGTACTCGGCTGCTTAAGATGATACATGTTTTTCTGTTGATTCTTTGGAGTTGGCTTAGGCCGACTTCATTGCTAATGCCTCATCTAGTGACCAGCTAGAGTTGTGTCTTATTTCGGGTATATAAGATGCATCAAACGATCCGGCAACTCCTATGGCAAGAAGAGTTAGACAAGCAGAAACCTGTTCCTGCTTCCACTCCTACGCCACCCCTCATCGACCACACACCAGGTCGAATCATCACTTCCTATGAGCAGCCACCTCAACTCACTTTAAATGAGCTTCCGGACCACCTAGAGTATGCATTCTTGGCTAAAGATTCCCAATTGCCAGTCATCATCAGCTCCGCTCTGTCATCTGGACAGAAAAATAATTGGTCAACCTCTTGAAGAAACACATCCGAGCTATAGCATGGCAGTTAGCAGACATTAGAGGGATTTCTAATGCTTTCTGCAAGCATCAGATCGTGGTAGATGAGGAGTTTAAACCGGTTAGACAGCCACAACGCCGGTTGAACCCATTGATGTAAGAAGTTGTGAAGAAGGAGGTTTTTAAACTCATTGATGCTGGAATTATATATCCTATTGCTGAAAACCCTTGGTGAGCCCCACTCAAGTCGTTCCGAAGAAAGGAGGGATCACAATTGTCCCAAATCACAAGGGAGAGCTCATCCCCACTCGTACTATCACCGGATGGAAAGGTTGCATCGATTATAGTCACTTAATGATGCCACCAAGAAGGATCACTTTCCATTGCCCTTGATTGATCAGATGCTTGAGAGGCTAGCTGGTCATAAGTTCTATTGTTTCTTCGATGGGATGTCTGGTTACTTCCAGATATCGATTGAGCTCAACGATCAGAAGAAGACTACCTTCACTTGCCCGATTGGTACATTTTCTTATCGGCACATTCTCTTTGGTTTGGACAATGCTCCAGCCACTTTCCAGAGATGTATGCTCGCTATTTCTGGAGATTTGGTAGAGAATGTTGTAGAGGTATTCATGGATGACTTCTCAATCTATGGCGATTCATTCTCCCAATGCCTTGCCAACTTGGATAAGGTACTAGCTCGATGTGAAGTAACAAATCTGGCTCTAAGTTGGGAGAACTGCCACTTCATGGTTATGAATGTATTGTTCTTGGTCACAAGGTATCTAAGCTTGGAATCGAGGTTGACCGCGCCAAGCTTGAGACAATTGCTAGCCTTCCACCACCTTCATATATCAAAACAGTTAGTAGTTTCCTTGCCCATGCGGGGTTCTACTGAAGATTCATCAAGGACTTCTCCAAGATCACTCTTCTGATGACTAAGCTCATGGAGAAGGATGTGCCATTTTTGTTCGATAAGGCTTGCCTTGAGGCCTTCGAAATTCTGAAGACTAAGCTCACCACCGCGCCTATCCTAACGGCACCAGATTGGAGCTTACCGTTTGAAATCATGTGTGACGTTAGCGACTTTGTTGTTGGAGCTATTTTGGGGCAGAGAAAGGAGAAGAGGTTCCACCCCATCTACTTCGGTAGCAAGACTCTTAACGATGCTCAACGGAATTACATGATGACGGAGAAAGAGCTTCTGGCCATCATATTCTCGTTCGACAAGTTCAGACAGTACCTGGTGCTTTCTCATACTATTGTGTACACCGATCATGCTACTCTGTGCCACCTCCTCACAAAGCAAGACTCCAAGCCAAGGCTGATCCGTTGGGTTCTTTTACTTCAAGAGTTCGACATAGAGATTAAGGATAAGAAGGGAGCTTAAAATGTAGCGGCTGACCACCTCTCCCGACTCGAGGAATGACAACCAGGTAAGTCCCCTATCTCTCCCAATGATGATTCTTTCCCTAATAAGCTATTGCATCTTGAGCTACAAGAACAGATACAAAGCATAGCCATTGACCCATGGGCAACCCATCATGCTCAAATGCTGAGCAATGCAACCACCCTCGAAGAACCATGGTACGCCGGCATAGCCAACTACCTGGCCTCCGGTTTCATCTCGGCAGATCTCACTTACAATGAGAAAAAGAAGCTCACGAATTAGGCCAAGTCCTACTTCTGGGATGATCCGTTCTTATACCAAATCGGTACTGATGAGATGACCCAATGATGCGTCTCCTTCGATGATCTAGCCGAGCTACTCGCCGTCCACCCCCTCGACTACTCACATCCCACTCATGGTTGGGAAAACAACAACTCGACCACTCATCCGCCGTATCCAGACATCTGGCGCCACATCACCAGCCGTCCAGAGTACGAGCTCCGCCAACCCACTATCGGTCAGATTTCTCACCCTCTCTTATTTTTCTTGCATTACTTGTGGAGACAATCTCTGTGTTATGCAGTTGAGGACAGGCGTACCCGACACCATGTCTCCCAGGAGGAGCTGCAGTTCTTTCGATCTGTCTATGAGGGCCACCGCCTTCACCCTAGGTGGTGCCCCAGTTCTTCCACAAGCGCACGACAGCCAACAAGCTGCCCATCGAGCTCTCAAGTTGCCTCTTTGTGGCTCGCCTCATCACCCGTCTCCGCATCAACGCCAACTAAGGTCCCCAGGCCCCACGCATTTGAATTGGGTATATAGGTGTGGAGGTCGTTCAGAAGTATGACATCGACCTCTCCATCACCCCCACCACATATGTGCTCGCCCGAGGACCACCACAAGAGGAGCATCAAAATGAGCCGCCAGCCTTCGACTTCGGGGAACCTCCCCACGGAGCACCTTAGATGTTGCCACCATAGCCTCAGTCCCCTGACTAGTACGGTCAGATGCTGACTCATATGCAGCAGTGGCATACGGACTTCTGCACTGGCTCCCACCAGTAGCAGAAGGACAGAGTCGCCAATGAGGAGGATATGACCACCTGGAGGGAGTGGTAGGACACCTGGCGGGCCGATCAGGATGCTCACTGGGTTATCATCCAGCGCCATCACCAGCTGGCTTCGGAGCACTGGGCTGCCCAGAGAGCATGGCAGGAGCAGGAACTGGCCTGGCGCCAGGAGCTGAGGAGCCACCTAAACATGCCACCACCTGAGGACCAGTGATCAGGTTGTATCTTTTCCTTTCTTTTTATTTCTTCTTTTTGGATTTCGGTCCAATTTTATTTTGTGTGGATCCAGGACACTTGTCCGGTTTCCTTTTGATCATTCTGTTGTTTTTGTTTTGTAGGATTTTGTGTAGCTGCTTCACTCCGTTTTGGGCTCTCCACCTCATCCTCAACATTGACCATCACCATCGAGGTATTCCGGATAACTCTACTCTCTTTTAATCTTTTGAGGACACAGTATGATTTAAGTGTGGGGTAGGGTGCTAGAAGAATTATGCTTGAACTTGCGTGCTTCTCCGTGATCCATTGGTTCATTTTAATTCCTCTAGCTAGAATTACTCGGTTCTTGTCTTTTGATGTTAAGCTGACTTCAATTTTTTACAATGATGCTTAGACTGCTTAACTTAGAACCTGTAACCAACATGCCTGCATTATTGCTAAATGAACCTGGTCATAATAGAAATTACAATCACACTCGTAGTGTCCCTTTGAATTGCACGAAATGATCGAATGTGAGTAGCATCCAACTGCGAGCTTTTGATCCATTGCACCTAACTAACAACTTTTATTCTCTTTTAGTGCCTTTCTCATACTTTGAATGAGTTATAATTTGAATGAGACCTATTCGAGACCACACGATAACACGAGTACTAGGATAATAGAGGCACCTAGAATTGCTGCTTAAACTATAAGCTATCCCGACATTAATCCCTCTAGGTGTAGACCCTTGTACTTGGCCTGTTTTTTCGGTATGATATTACGTTATGGCCATTTCCCATGTTTTTGTTCACCCCGTTGATCCCATGTGGTAGGTTTGAGATTAGCTAACCGGAAGTCGGTCTGTGGTGACTTTCCTATAGCTAGTAAACTGGTGGTCTTAGCTAGTATGTCCAGACGTGTAAACCCCTCTAACAACAAAAAAATTTAGCACTAAATGAAAAAAATAGAAAAAATAGAAAAACAGAAAAATACAAAGAAAAAGTTCAAAAAGTTACAAGTCAAAGTAGTAGTTAGAAAAGTTCAAAACGTTCTTCTCCATACATTAAGGAAGACTGAAAGCAATAAGTAAAGGTAGAAAGAAAAAAATTCAGAAAAAATAATAAAAATTGCTAGGTTGCTTGAGGGTATCATAGAACGAGCGTACATTATTCCATTCCGAGTCTGGCTAGACAGTAGGGATCCATAGATTTTGATTCAAGGGAGGTTAGTCGATTGCTACACCGCATCAAACCCATCATCATCATACACCCCTTCATCCATTCATCATAAGCCATTGTAGTGTAGGGTCGTTATAATCCCTGGGAAAGTCCTTTTGACTAGTTTCTCCTGTTGTCACCGTGGTAATTTTGTGGTCGAAATGCAAACCTATGACATAATTCAGTCCAGAAAGTGATTGAGAACATAAACACGTCCCTAAACACAGAGTGGGAGAGTTCCCCCATTTTGCTAAATATTTTCTGTGTGAGGAAGTCTGGTCGGTTCGGTCGGCATTGTGCATGATTGGTGATTGGTTGGTGAACGCCAGTCGTTGTGATGCGTTTCACACAAATAACTAACAAAGCTAACAAAAGCTTGGGTAGATCGTATTCCAAGGGTCTTCTAAGATTGACTACTTCAAAATTGGCAAAATACTCGAATGCAGACAAGTTGTGCGTGGTGTGAGTTCCACGACTTCTAATTCTAAGGAATGCAGAGAAATTAAAACAAATTAAACTAAAGCAGATTGGAAATTAGGGTTTGAAACAAGGATGACAGACGAACTTAGACTTTGAATCCCCCTTCGTTCCCCAGAGCATTGGCAATAAACCAGATCAGCGGATTTCGATTCTCATTCAATAAATGACTAAGACACCACCATAACTCCTTACCCTTAGGTTTAAGACCGGCGAACGTTCTCTCTATCCGTTCTAACTACCAAGATTAACTAGTCGCCCGGGTACGGTCGCCTCTCGCAACGACTTAATTAACTGGTGCAATTACTAATGATTAATGAGTTACTCTTGCAGTGGATTAACCCTAACCGGTTCCTACGAAAGGCACGCTCCAATTATAAGGTTAATTGTTCAATTCGATGTTCTAAAGTAAGGCGAGCGTTCGCTTCTATCCTTAGCTTAACAAGAATCTAATCTAGGTGATCAATCCAGACAAGAAACATGAACAATGAAGAACAAATCAAACATGAATGAGAAACTGATTGAATTTCGAATCTAATCACCGTCGATCCGTGACCGCTTTAAAGCCATGGGTCACTTAGGGTTCATCTAGTCTAAGCTCTAACGAGTTTAGCTACTCATGTTTATCACAAAAGAATCTAAGACAAAGAAAGAGTTCATCATCCAGAGGAAGAATAGAAAAGAATCTGAAAAACCTAATTTAGACGACTCTGACAGACTTCGATCTTCGGTAAACTACACTCCTAGCTCCGGTTCTCCGAGATGAAAGGGATGGCGTCACGATCTCTTTCCGACTCTTCGAACTCTAACTCTTCGCTCCAGAACTTCAGAGAATTCCTCAAATTCTGATTACGAAAAGTATATTATGATGTAAATTATGTTGTCTTCTTTATTGGGCCGTCGGGTTAAGTATTTATACTTAACCCTAATCAGCCGGATTTCTTCTAATATTTTCGCCGAAAATATTGAAGGATTATCGGCGAAAATTCCTTTGCAAATGAGGGGTTCCGCCGGCTGATTCTCCTGGACTTCATTCTCGGTCGAAGACTTGATCGATTTCGCCGAAAATTCCTTCAGCTGCCAATGGCCGATTTGTGATGATATTTTCGCCGAAAATACAGGAGTATTTTCCGCGAAAATTCCTTTGTAATCCGGGCAGGAATTTTCTGAAACTTGATTGGCTCCTTTGATTGATCCCGGTGCAATCCTTCGAGATTCCAACGCCTTAGACACGTCCTTGGTTACTTATTCGATGGCAAAAACCTGTGCTAACGTAAAAACACTAGAAAACCATCAAATAGACCCAAAACGGGCCAAGGTAACACAAATGGCACGAGATAGGGCAATCGATTGAATATTCGTTATTCTACCCTAAAAACCATGTCTTAAGCAAAGAAATGTCGCTTAAATGAGGCTGATAATCACGTCAAATCGAGTGTCATCAAATACCCCACACTTAAGCTTTTGCTTGTCCTCAAGCAAACTGAATAGAAACGCTCATGTTCACAAATGATAAGATCGATTAAATTGGAGCTCAATCAAACACAATGAATTATTAGACAGCTAATTCCTAGAACAAGAAACCTGACATGTATACAGATCAGCCAAACAACCTGGTCTCACTAGTAAACTGCACACAACAAGTAATTAGCAACCAATTATGCACGAATTTGACCTAACCGACCAGACTCCTCACACAGGATATATATAGTACAATGGGAACTCTCACTCTCTGTGTTTAAGGACGTGTTTCTGCTCTCGATCATTTTCTGTTACCGAATTCTGTCATAGGTTTGCATTTCGACCACATCTCCACCACTGTGACAACACGAGTATCTAGTCAAGAAGGACTTCCCTGCTAGGACCGTAATGAATTCTACACTACTTGGTTTATGATGCGATGGATGATGGGAATGTATGATGATGGCTTTGTGCGGTGTAGCTTTCGACTAACTTCCCTCGAATCTAATCTATGGCTTCCTACCGTCTAACCAAACACGGGTGGAATAATGAACGCTCGTCCTATGATACCCTCAAGCAACCTAGCACTTATTTTCTTTTCTTTTGCACAATTTTTTTTCTTTTCTTTTAAACTTTTTCTTTTGACTTCGTTCTTCCATTTGTAGGGAGAAGAACGTTTTATTGAACTAGAAACTTTGAAACTTTTCTGATTTTTCTTTTCTTCATTTTTTTTTCGAAATTTCCTTTCTTTTCTTACTTTATTTTTTTTCTTTTGTGCCGATTTTCTTTTAGTTGCTAGAGGGATTTACACGTCTGGACATATTAGCTAAGACCACCTGTTTAATGGCAATAGGCAGGTTACCACAAACCGACTTCCGGTAGGTCAATCTAGAACTACAACCACAGGGGATCAACGGGGAATGAAAGAAATGGGAAATGGCTGTAATGTATTATCGTCTCATGCAAATTCTAACTCATTCAGGCAAACAGATAACCACTGAGAAAGAATTAAAATTGCAAGTTACGTGCAATGGATCAAAAGCTCACAGTTGGTTTGCTAGTCGGATTCGGTCATTTTCATGCAATCAAGGCTACAAACTACAAGTGTGATTTTAAAATTCTGTTCTGACCAGGCAATTTAGCATCAAAGTATACAAGTTGGTTCTCAAGTTCTGGGTTAAGCAGTCTAAGCATCATTATGAAGGGTTGAACAACAACTTAACATCAAAAATCAAGAACTGAGCCATTCTAATGCTAGAGAGACTGGAATGGAATCACGAGGCACACACAAAACACAATCAAGGGCAATCAAGTTCATGCAAGGTTCTCTAGCATCCTACCCCACACTTAAATCGGACTGTGTCCTCACAGGACTAATTCTAGAGTTCAGAGTGAAGTAGAAGAACCTGGACCGAGATGATTGGTGTAGGGGATGAGCACGGATCCTCGGAGCGGAGGGAATCTACCGAAACGAAGCAAAGGGAATCTCCCTACTGCCTACAAAACAAAAATAAATGAAACATAAAAAGGAAACCGGGACAAGTGCCCCGGATCCACACAGAAAAAATTTGGACTGAAATCCGAAAAGAATAAATAAAAAGAAAGGACAAGGAAAAGGACACCACCTGATCATGGCTGGTCAGGGGTGCCGGGGGGTGGAAAGTGGAGGTGCTCGCCGAGCTGACGTTGCCACGCCAGCTGTGCCTCATACCGCCTATCGGCGCGGCGCATATGCTGCTGCATAATAGTCCATCTCGCCTCTTGGGTGGCGTTGTCGGTGATGCCCACTCCTGCAGTCGCTCATACAACTCACCAACATCTGCGGGGTGGTGTCGGGGCTGATGGGTCGGCGCCTGGTATGGATCGGGAATGTGTGGCGCCGACTGGGGCTGCTGGTGTGCATACCCCGCCTGATGATGTGGCGAGGGTATATAGTCTTGGAATTCTGGCGGTGGCTGGGGCTGCTGCTGCTCAGCATCATCTTCTTCCTCCGACTTGACCACAGGCTGGAGTGGAGGATCTGCTGCTACATGGGGACTGAGGTCCAGCTCTAAGTCGTATTCGACTGCCAAATCTCCTCCAACGGTCCTAACTTGGCGTCGTGGAATGTTCGGACCATATTCATGGCTGATGCCGAAGGAGATGATGAGCTGACCTATGAAGTTACCCCCCAGGAGTCTGCGAGGTGGCGTCCGCCTCCTGGTCTTCTGGCGGAAGATGCGTGCCAGCAGCCAGCCAGGGTGAAGAGGGTAGCTCTCTCGGATGGCTCGAAGAAGCATATGCTCCTCCTTGAGGATATGGTGGCAATCCTTATCTGGAACATATAAAAGCGACCTACGCCAAACCATATGAATAAATTTAAAGAGTGGGTGAGAGAGGGACTTAACTGAGTCTTGGCCCGTGAGGCGATCACCAGGCACTCCAATCATGTGGCTCCAGAGCGCGTGGTACTCCTCGTCGTCATCATCGTCGCCCCAGCCTAGGTGATGATCGTGATAATGCTCGTAGGGATGCCTAAATGAGCAGCAAACTCATCGTAGGTGAGCTGCCTGTACACCCCACCAAGATAGAAGGAAACAACCTTCTGGCCCTGCTTCCTCTTGTGCTCATCCAGATCAATGGTCGCCCAGAACTCCTGGAGAGCAATGTCTGGGAAATCGGCAGCTATGTGGTCAGCTCTAGGAGGCCGGCCGGTGCTAGGGCGTCATGCACATTCCGGTGGTAGTCCTCGTTGTGCTCGGAGAGGGACTCCATGGAAAGAGGGCGCACGTCAGCTCCACGAATGTGCTGGATCATCTGGAAGCACTCGAAGTAGAAGTCAGGTAGACGAGCTAGAGTGCGATGGTATCCCGCCCGGCGAGGTAGTGCGGGTGGAGGACCCAGAACGGCGGGTGTGACGGGAGCGGCAGCTCCGGAGCTCGAGGCGCCATCAAGTCGCGCCTTAGTCCTGCGCTCATAAGTGGTGTTCCTAAAACCAGAATGAAACCAGATTAGTCAAACTTAAACCCTATCCCACACTTAGTAGAAAAATCAATTTCATAAAGAAATGAGGGAAACCGAGTGGGGGTAAGCAAATCCGAGTAACCGGTAATCACAAGCAATGAAATGCATGCTTAGGAACAACCAGAATTGAATAGTACAATCAGAGTTCAAAAAGTCAAACCGACATTCAAAAAGTCAACATTAAAGCATATTGAACCCTAATCATGGCAAGACTATCACAACGGGGAAATTGACGGCATAATATGATCTCAGATGGCAAACACAATGATATGAACGAGAATGAGCACATCAGGCAGCCAAACGATCACAACAATTCAAAGTCAAACTGACATTTTCTCAAAAGGCAACATCACAAAGAATCAATCCTATGCATAGCAACACATGATCAAATGATATGGAAATTAAGCATGAAACTACCTCAGCATGCTAGAACAGTTCTTCAACTTCAGCTAACCTAGTTCACACGAAATTAGTCGGCACGCAAATCGAGGCAAACCGAAAAGTCAACCGAAAGTCAACCCTTGGCGAAATTAGCAATCCATATGTCAAAAGATTCGTATTGAAAAGTTATACAACTTACCTTGAAGCCATGGGTGCTAAAAACAAACGGTTTGGGAGAAATTGGTGAAAAACTCTGAAAACAAGGGTTTCGATGAACTGGAGCTGTAGAGCTCCGATTCGAACGTTCTAGGGCTCAAAACGATCGGAAGGAAGAAGGGAGATGAGTGGCGGCGGTCGGCGACGGCGCGGCAAACGGCGGCGACGGCGGTTTAAAAAGGGTGGCGGTCGGGTTTCGAAAACAGAGGGGGGGTTGTTTTGTTTTTCAGTTCGAAAATGGCAAGTGGGGAGAGTGAGGATAAGACCAGATTTTTAAGTGGGATTTTTGGGCCGATTTTCATAGAGATTTTCGGCGAAAAGAATAGGGGATTTTCGCCGAAAATTTACGTTCAAATGCACTGCCGGTTTTCAAAGATATTTTCGCCGAAAACACTCAACTTTTTGAACCGAAAATATGAAACAGGAGACCGGGTTCGAAAATTCAAAAGGCGATTTCGCCAAAAATAGGGGTGATTTCGCCAAAAATTTTGAACTACTCGGGTGAAAATATTTTCGCAAATCCGGCCAACTTCAGAAAATCACAGTTAAATCCACAAAAATCAGAACGACCTCAATCAACTTGGACTGACTCTATGACACACAGACTCTACACAAAAAATAAGAAAACAAACAAACTAACACTTTTGACTCCCCCGAACCGACTCTAAAACACTAAGGTTGACACAAATCAAAAACGGACTCCAGCCGTGGGTTGCCTCCCACGAAGCGCTCTTTTATTAACGTCCTTGAGCGGACGATACCTGGACGGTATTAGGAGACATCCCAACTCAGATTCTCCTTAACGCTCGCATCGGAGTTCATGAAGTACAGCTTCGGGACTTTTCCGGTAAGCGTGAATCTCTTCCCGTTCGCATGCAAGAGCTTGGTACGTCCATCGGGAAGATGATCAATGATCCTGAACGGTCCAAACAATTCTCTGGAGAGGTCATCCTTCTTGAGTGTTACGATGGAAGGAATGAGGACTGTCGGCTTCTTCTTTTCTTTTATCTCCGGCTTGGTATCACCAGGATCGGTGATCGTCAGTATTTCTTTAGGAGATGCTTTCGGCTTCTCCCTCCATACTTGTTCCGGCGCCGGTTTCTCGGAACGATTTGATGGTGCAGCTAGCTCGATGGAAGTCGGCGGAATTTTTGGCCTCCAGACCATTTGGGTCTTCGTCTTCTTGTTCTTTCCCCTAGGTCTGCTCGGTTTAGTGCTCGGTGGCTTAGAAGAGGCTTGCAGTTCCTTCTTCTTCTTCTTGAGCGGCTTCTGAACCGAAGTTTCTGGCTTCTTCTTAATAACCTGTTCAATATCTGTAGCAACAACTGATCTAGAGACACTGGAAGAAGCATTAGTAACGGAGTTGACCTGGAGTCAACTCCACAGTTTCAACAGCTAGGCAGTGAGATTCTTCATTCTTAGAGTCATATTTCATGCCATCTTTAAGACGAAACGTTTTCGTTTCTTTACCGACCCTTAGAGTTTAAAGAACCATTTGGAACGTTAATATTCATTCCAGTAGTAGCCATGAAAGGTCGACCTATGAGAATGGTAGAATCATCTGTACTAGTATCCATAATCACATAGTCAGCTAAGAACGTGAACGGACCACATTTAGTAACAACGTCTTTTATTTCTCCTCTAGGAGTTTTAAGTGATCTATCAGCAAAGACAAGTTACATACTAGGCGGTTCAAGTTCTCCTAGGTTCAATTTTTCAAACAGGCTCATAGGCATGACATTAACAGACGCTCCTAGATCAACTAAACAACGTTCAATCTCAACATCATTAATGACCAAAAGTAAAGTAAAAGAACCAGGATCAGATAACTTAGCTGGATATGGAGAGGCAGGTTTCTTAATACGAATGTCAGGATATCCTTCCTTGTTCCCCTTCATGCCAGTCTCGATCCTTGCATTTGGCAGCAATGCTCTTGGAAAAATAAGGCTTCACGACGTACGGTGCAAGAGGAGGATCATCCTCCTTAGGCGCCGGTTCCTGTTCTTCTTCTTCCTCCGGAGTTTCAGCGATCCTGCGTAAGACAGAACAAGCATCAGCAATTAAGTTTGGAAGTTTTCGAGCGGTTACCATCTTGGCTTGCTCCTTTCTCGGATTCGGCTCTGTCTGGCTTGGAAGTTGGCCAAATGGTCGACCAGATGCTAGCATGCTCGAGATGTTGTTCACGGCTTGCTCAATTCTTTGTCCGGATGCTATCTGTTCTTGATTGAGAAGAGCTTGAGCCTTGAATTGACTGTCGTGATCATCGAGTCTGGTGATGATCTGGCTGAGCTTCTTATCCAGATCACTAACATTGTTTTCTCTTTGATGTTGCTGCCCTGGATAGGTATTATTAAGATATTGATTCTGGTGATTGCCAGGAGCATTTCCATAATTACCCGGATTGCGATGCGGCGGCTGGTAGATACCTGCCGGCGGATGGTTAGGCTTCTGATCCTGAGCTGGACCGGCCGTGCGGTTATTCTGGTTCTGGTTATGGTTGGCGCCAGCATTGTAGGGAGGTCTGTCTTGATAGTTCCCTTGCTGTCTGAAGTTACGGTAGCCAGCATAACCATTCTGATTATTGACGAAGCCTTGTTGAATGAAATTTACCTCTTCGACAGACCAGACTTCTGCCTTACCAAAATTCTGACAACGGCCTCCGTTATGTGCGCAAGCTTCACACCACTCGCAATCGGCAACGTAGACAGAGGCTGCCGGCGGCTTGATCGGTGTGGTAGACTTCTTCAAATGCTTCTCTACTTCTGCTTTGATTGTAGCTTCGAGATCTAGCTTGCTCCTTGATCCTTCAGATTGTCGTTCCCAGTTCTTGACTTGGAAGCACAGTTTGCGAAGTGAAGAAGAGCAGCTTCAGGTGTTAGTGTAGTGCAATCCCCTTAGCTAGAGAATTGACCCACTTGGAAGATTCTTCTCGAAGTCCTCGAGCAAAAATTTCAGCTAACTGCCTCTGCTCGAATCCATGATGAGGGCAGGTGTAGAGAAGTTCTTGGAATCGATTCCAAGTATCATACAAGCTTTCTCCTTCTTTCTGGGAGAATCTGGCGATGCTGTCCTTGATAGCAGTTGTTCTGGCCGGAGGGAAGTATTCTTCAACGAAGTCCTGAGCCAGAGTATCCCAATCAGTGTAATAGCCTGGTGGTTTTCCAGTAAGCCACCTCTTAGCAGGGCCTTTCAGCGAGAACGGGAAAGCTCTCAGACAAAAGAGTGTTTTTGTCGAGGTTTCCGCTCTTGAAAGTGCTGCAGAGATCAAGGAAGTCTGCAAGATGAGTGCACGGATTGTCTACGGGCCTGCCTTCAAACTGTAAATCCCTAGAGATCATAGTCAAGAATGGAATCTTGATCTCATAGTCAGGATCTCCTTCAATGCGCGGAACGGCAATGGCAGATCGAACGCTAGTCGCGCTCGGCTTGTTGTAGTCTGCTAGACTCTTCTGTGCAGGTGGTGGCGGCGGCGGTTGATCGCCATTCGGTGGTGGTGGTGGTAATCTATCGTCCATGGCAGGAGATGGAGGAGGTGAGAGTGACTCGGTGTATGAAGCGGATGAAGATGACGGTACAGGTGAAGATGGAGATGAGGAACTCTCCTTCAGTTCCTCGATCTTGATCGGAGTGATGACTGGATTGGATCTGCCTTTCTTCAGAATCTGTGATCGTAGAGGTGGAGCAGAACTGCCTGGTCTCTCTGCACTCTTAGCCTGTTCGGTTTGAGAGGAGTCCAAGGACGGTGAGGCATACACCTGTAAACCAACAGATAACAAAGACAAACAAAACCAGTGTAAAATCGAAGTGGATGGAAGATGAAAGATGGAAAGTAGAAGAATAAATCGCTAGTTCTTCTTTCGAACAATAAAAGAAGTCCCCGGCAACGGCGCCAATTTGGTGAACGCGCAGTCGTTGTGATGCGTTTCACACAAATAACTAACAAAGCTAACAAAAGCTAGGGTAGATCGTATTCCAAGGGTCTTTTGCATTGGCAATCAACAGATCAGCGGATTTTGATTCTCATTCAATCAATTACTAAGACACCACCATAACTCCTTACCCTTAGGTTTAAGACCGGCGAACGTTCGCTCTATCCGTTCTAACTACCAAGATTAACTAGCCGCCCGGGTACGGTCGCCTCTCGCAACGACTTAATTAACTGGTGCAATTACTAATGATTAATGAGTTACTCTTGCAGTGGATTGATAGCTGCAGAACAGTGATCAAATACTACAAAGCTAAAAGCTAAGCAGATCGTATTCCACAGGGTTTCTTCTAATTGACTACTCAAAGAAGCTGACAATTTATTCAGGTTTAAACACTTTGTGCGTGGTGTGCCACGACTTCTAGACTAAGATGCAAGAGAATTAAAATGAAATTAAAAGACAGAATGATTGGTTGGTTAAGACAGACGACAGACAAGCTTAGATTTTGAATCCCCCTTAGATCACCAAGGCAACAGCAATCAACAGATCAGCGGATTTCAATTCTCGTTCAATCAATTTCTATACACCACCATAACTCCTGACCCTTAGGTTTAAGACTGGCGAACGTTCGCTCTATCCGATCTAACTACCAAGATTAATTAGTCCCCGGGTACGGTCGCCTCTCGCAACGACTTAACTTAACTGGTGCAATTACTAATGATTTATGAGTTACTCTTGCAGTGGATAAACCCTAATCGGTTCCTACGAAAGGCACACTCCAATTATAAGGTTAACTGGTTGAATTGATGTTCTAAGGTGAGGCGAGCATTCGCTTCTATCCTCAGCTTAACAGAATCTAAGCTAGGTGATCAGGAAAGACAAGTTTTAATGTTTAAAGCAGAGAAGCTGTCTGGCGACAAAACCCTAATTCAACACAAACCTAATCTAGGCGATCAATCAGAAAAGAAACATAAACAATCAAGAACAAAACAACCATGCAAAGAGAAACTGATTGAACTTTGAATCTAATCACCGCCGATCCGTGACCGTTTAAAGCACTGGGTCACTTAGGGTTCATCTAATCTAAGCTCTACAAGTTTAGCTACTCATATCTGACAAACAAGAATCAAAGACGACAGAAGGATTCATCTTATACAAAGAAGAACAGAAAAGGATCTGAAAAACCTAATTCCGGATGATCCGTGAAGCTCCGATCTTGAGAATCTTCAATTCCTAGCTCCGAGCGTCTTCCGGGATGGATTGACGGCGTCACGATCTCTCCGATAGCTCCGGAATACCTTCAACTCTCCTCAAGTCGTGGTTGATCTCTCTAGGTTGTATGTTAACAAATCTGGCTTCGAAAAGTCTATTAATACCCCCCGAAAAGCCTTTCCTTGTTGGAAAAGTTGAGAATTTCCCGTCTGGGGAGCTTACACGGCGTGTAAGCTCACAGTGTATTTAGCTTACACGGTGTGTAAGCTCCAAAACGCAGCGTTTTGAGCTGGGCAGACTTCCAACTTGTTTCGATCATTCCCGCTCCGTTTGAACTCCGATTTGGTCTCCGTTTGAAGCGTTGGACTCGTGAAAGAGTCCTCTATAATGTGGTAACCTGGGGCTGAACATAAAAGCTCACAAAAAGGGTGAAAATAGCCAAGAAATAGACAATGTACGCACTAGGAGCCGATAATCACAAAGTTATGACAAATGCACCAAATACTCATCAAAATGGCATCAAAGGGTATGAAATGTTGCTTAAATGGGGCTGATAATCACGTCAAATCGAGTGTCATCAAAACACCCCACACTTAAGCTTTTGCTTGTCCTCAAGCAAACTGAATTAGAACGCACTCAGATTCACAAATGACACGATTGATCAAGTTAAGGTTCAAGCAATCACAATGAATTATTAAACTGCTACTTCTAGAACAAGTGACCTAACATGCTTACACGTCAACCAAACAACCTGGTTTCACTAATTATCTGCACACAACAAGTAGCAAACACAAATCATGCACGACTCTGACCTAACCGACCAGACTTCTCACACAGGTAATATTTGGTACACGGGAACTCTCGCACTCTGTGTTTAGGGACGTGTTTATGCTCTCAATCATTTTCTGTCACTGAATTCTGTCATAGGTTTGCAATTCGACCACATCTCCACCACTGTGACAACACGAGTAACTAGTCAAGAAGGACTTCCCTGCTTAGGACCGAAACGAATTCTACACTACAAGGGTTTATAATGAGATGGATGATGGGAATGTATGATGATGGCTTTGGTGCGGTGTAGCTTTCGACTAACTTCCCTCGAATCTAGTCTATGGCTTCCTACCGTCTAACCAAACACGGGTGGAATAGTGTACGCTCGTCCTATGATACCCTCAAGCAATCTAGCACTTTATTTTGCATATTTTCTTTTTCTTTATTTATTTTTTTCCTTTGCATTTTCTTTTGACTTCGTTCTTCCATATGTAGGGAGAAGAACGTTATTTTACTATACTATAGACTTTGAAACTTTGAACTTTTATGTTTTTTCGAATTTTTCTTCTTTTCATTCATTTTCTTTCTCACTTTTTTTTTCTTTGTGCCGATTTTTCTTTTAGTTGCTAGAGGGGTTTACACGTTTGGACATAATAGCTAAGACCACCTGTTTAATGGCTATAGGCAAGTTACCACAAACCGACTTCCGGTAGGCTAATCTAGAACTACAACCACAGGGGATCAACGGGGAATGAAAGAATGGGGAATGGCTGTAATGTATATCGAACCGAAAGAAAGGCCAAGCTCAAGGGTTTAAACCTAGAGGATTTAACGTTAGGCAGGCTATCTGGCTTAGTAGCTAAATCTAGGTGCCCCTATTATTCTAGAACTCGTGTCATCGTGTGGTCTCGAGTAGGTCTCATGTAAATTCTAACTCATTCAAGCAAACAGAAAACCACTCAAAAAGAATTAAAATTGCAAGTTATGTGCAATGGATCAAAAACTCGCGTTTGGTTTGCTAGTCGGATTCAGTCATTATCATGCAATCAAGGCGAAAAACTACAAGAGTGATAAGCTTTTCTGTTCTAACCAGGACATCTAGCATCAATGCAAGCAGGTTGATTACAGGTTCTAGGTTAAGCAATCTAAGCATCATTATGAAAAATTGAAAACTAACTTAACATCACGTGTCAAGAATTGAGCAATTCTATGCTAGAGAAATCTCACAAATACCACAGATGAATAGCATCCCTCAGAAATATAATCCCACCCCACACTTAAATCGGACATTGTCCTCAATGGACCAAACAAAAAGAAGAAAAGTGTATAGGGGTACCGCAATACGAGCATGAGGGCGCCGGAGGTGGCGCAGGCGAGATACAAAAAAACGTGATTCTGAATAGAATATATAGAGAATTCCGAGTTAACAACCTGAAAACCTGATAAGAGCGGATCCATCACATGATTAGAGCAGTTGGAATACAAAAGACTCGACCGACCACAAAGGTTCAACAAATGACCCAAAACAATTCAAACCGACGCTAACAAAAACAAAAAGTACAAAGTTCCGGATGATAAGAAAAGTAAAGAAAAAAAATCCTGAAATCACTGGGGCGGAGGGTGCTGGCGATCATCTGGCAGCTGAAAATGACTAAAGAACTGGAGCTGGGACTGGTACAACTGCTGCTGCAACTCCTGGAGGCTGGTGAAACGCTCGTCGGATTCCTGTTGCCACTTCTGAGTAGCCTCCCAACGCGAGTCAGAATCGGCTCTCATCTCCCTAAACTCACGCTCCAGTACACTGAAGTCGTATGCTGGGGATGTTATCCGGCGGGGAAGCTACCTGGAGGGTGTCGCGCCTTGCGGTTTCTCTCATTTTCTTCGCCGGAGGTGGGGCGGAAGAGGAAGAAGCAACTCCTTTCCCTTTTGATTTTCCCATCCTGAAAATAAATCACAAACCAAAATGCCAAGTTTAGCATATAACAAGTGGGATTGGTGCATATAAGACAAGCAAATGGAATAAGGTATGAGACACACGAGATCATGGCATTAAACCTATGAATCAACCGAGCAATAAGGGAGTATCAATCAATGACAACCACAACAAACATCAAAATATCAAGATCAAAGAATGCAAGTAGGATGTCAACAAGTTAAGGCACAATCCCATAAGCACATATCTAGGTCCTAAACACACTTAGCAAGATCAACATTTAGGCATTTAACATACTTGGCAAAGATCATCATGGAAGCAAATAGCCAATTGCAAGTCAAACTTAAGTCATAGCCAAGTAGTAAGCAATTCCAAATCAGCCATATAAGTTACACAAGCTAAGATCACAACCCATGAAATCGATATGCAAAAAGTGAACCTTAATACGTCATATGAGCTAATTAAGGCATAGATATTCGGGAACAAGCATGCATACATGTCTATAATCATCAAAACATCAATCTCAAAGCAACAATTCATCTAATTTCGTCCATAAGCAAAAATCCCCAATTTCGATAAAAATCGGTATGCAAAGTCTAAGGAATTTCACAATTGGATAGGCAAACGAAGTCGAAATGATCCCCGATTCAAAATACAAGCATATTATACTATGAATTTCATATCTATCAAGTCAATTTCACAAAACCCCAAAATTGAAAAATTAGGGTTCTTGAGCTCAAGAACACAAATCCGATTCAGCACCTGCAAGTTCGATTTTCATGGCAAAAACATTGATTAAAGCATCGCGGAGGGTAGGGAAGATGATTTACATACCTGGATGTCAACTCAAACTCAAGAAATCGAAGAAAAACGAGGAGGGTGGCTGGTTGTTAGATTTCAACTCGAGTTGCTGGGCTCTCGTCGGGTTTGGTCGTGGTCGCCGTACGTTTGCAGCAGGGGCGGCGGCGAGAGGAGTCGGCGGAGGCTAGGGCGTGGTCGTCGGGATTCGAGGCGTCGGGATGAGCGGTCGACGTTGGGAGGGCGGCTGCTGGGCGACGTCAGGTGGCGCGCGGGTTGAAGCTGTTCGGGGTTGGGTGTCGAAGAGAGACGAGCTGCTGTGGGTGGCTGGGAGCTGCGACGGGGGAGGCGATGGGGGAGGTCCGGCGGTCCGACGCCGGCGGTCCAAGCTCCGCCGGCGGTAGGTGATGGTGGTAGGGGGGCGATTTGGTTTTGGGTGAGAGGAGGAGGAAGAGTTGAGAGGATTTTGGGAGGATTTGGAGAGAGAAATGAAGAGAGAGAGTGAAAAATCCAAAAAATGAGAAGAGGGAAGAGGATTACCTCTGATTTTTCGAGCTTACACGGCGTGTAAGCTCCTTAGTTCATTAGCTTACACGGCGTGTAAGTCCTTACACGGAGGTTTACACAGCTGTGTTTTTTAGCTCTCCTTGAGTTCTCTATTCCGAATTTTGGCCAATTTCTTGCAAATTGGTCACTCCTCTTCCTGCAAACAAAATATTCAACCCAAATAACACACAATATATATTTTTCGATTATTTTCTATCATCCGGACTCAACCGACTCGACACAAAATTTCAAAAAAATGACTCAAAATAAATAAAAACTGACTCGATAAATTTAAAATCCAGTCGTGGGTTGCCTCCCACGAAGCGCTCTTGCTTAACGTCCTTGAGCCGGACGATACCTGGACGGTGTTAGGAGACATCCCAACTCAGGATTTCTCTTAGGCCCGAGTCGGAGTTCATGAAATATGGCCTTGGGGATCCTCCGGCAAGTGTGAACTTCTCCCATTTGCGTGAATTATCTTGGTTCGTTCTGGTGGCTCGGTAGACGGGGGCTGAGCAATCGGCTTCCAAACCGCCTTCGTCTTCTCTTTACTCTCCTCCTTTATCTCGCCAGGATCTTTAACGTTTGGTGATTCATGAGGGGACGCCGTCGGATCCTCCTTCTTTCTCGGCCTTTGTGCCGGCAGCTTATTCTTCAGATTAGGGGCCTGTCCAACACCTGACAAGACGATATCTGCAGAAACTCTAGATTTTTCATTAGAACTAGAGTTGACCGAAGCCAACTCCATAGCTTCAACAGATAAACAATGCATCTCTTCTTTGACTGGGGCTTGCATACCGTCCTTGAGGCGGAATGTCATGGTGTCCTTCGCCAACCCTTAATGTCAACGAACCATTCGGGACATTAATGTTAATGCCGGCTGTTGCCATGAACGGTCGGCCTAGGAGAAGAGTGACATCTTCCTCTCGAGTATCCATGACAACAAAGTCAGTCAGAATAGTAAAAGGACCACAACGGACAACCAAGTCTTCTAACAATCCCCTAGGCAGTTTAACAGATCTGTCGGCAAACACTAAATGCATGCTAATTGGTTTCAACTCTCCTAGGTTTAATTTCTCAAACAGGCATGTAGGCATAACATTGATAGAAGCACCTAGATCAATTACACTACGATCAATCTTCACATCATTAATAATGCAAGGCAAAGTAAAAGCACCGGGATCTCGACACTTAGCTGGGGGTGGTATGGGTGTCGCATGGCCCTGGATAGCAGAGCATTTTTCCTCGAGGGATACGGAAGACAACTCTTCCTTCTTCTTGTTCTTCGCAGGATCCTTCGCGATTTCGTCAGCCTCCGGTATCACTTGGATAGCATCAGTAACTGGTGTATTCATATTCGTGTTTTTCAAGTATCCATGCCACTTTCTGTACCGGGCATCATGATCTTTCTCCTTTGATTGCGCGGCCTTAGGAAACGGAATCCGAGGCTGATATGGAGGGAGAGGTGGCGTAGGTGCTGTCTTTGTCAGGGAAGGCGGGGCAGTCACCTCCTCTTCTTCGTCTCTATCCTCCTCCTCTATCTCTGTCTTGTCAATGGCTATAGCATCAGGATTTATGGCCGGCTCAGGAGCTGCAGGATCAGCTGATTGCTTGTCGCTTGTTGTGGAGACAGCCTTGACGTGCTCCTTCCTAATGGTAGAGTCGACTTGAACCGATGATTGATTCAGGAGGGGGCTACTAGTTATCAAGCTACACATGTTATTTATCATGCTCTCCATTCGTTGACCTCGAGCTTCATGTTCTTGATTTATGGCGGCTTGAAGCTTGAGTTTCTCTTCATATTTATCGAGCCTTTCCATGATCAGGTCGAGCGTCTTGGCTACCTCGATATCCCTTGTGTTCCTTGATGTAGATCTCTGAGGTTGATCTTGATAACTATCGCTCAAGTATTGATTCTGACTCTGGTTGTATCCGAGGTTGTAAGGAGGACGCTCTTGGAAGCTTCCTTGTTGTTGAGGAGGTTGTCTGAACTGACGATAGTCGGGGTAGCCTCTTTGATTGCTGGTGAAGCCTTGATCAATAAAGTTCACTTCCTCTGAAGACCAGTTACCGAAAATCTTCTTCATTTCTTTCCGCACTTCAATCTTGATCTGATCTTCACGACTTGGTCGGCTCTTAGTTGCTCCAAACTGTCTCTCCCAGCTTCTCGACTTAGATGCGCAGTTTGCAAAGTGAAGAAGAGCAGCTTCCGGTGCGAGTGCGGTGTAATCTCCATCAGCTAAGAAGTTAACCCATTTAGCTGATTCTTCTTTCATCCCTCAGGCGAAGATCTCAGCTAGTTGTCTCTGCTCGAATCCATGATGAGGGCAGTCGTAGAGAAGCTCTTGGAATTCGTTCCAAGAGTCATATAAGCTTACTCCTCTCTTCTGAACAAATCTGGCAATGCTGTCCTTGTAAGCTGTAGTTTTTGAAGGAGGAAAGTATTCCTCTACGAAGTCTTGAGCTAGACTATCTCAATCGGTGTAGTGGCCAGGTGGTTTCATACTGAGCTATCTCTTGGCGGGCCTCTAAGGGAGAATGGGAAGACTCGTAAGCATAATGTGTTCTTACCGAGGTTCCCACTCTTGAACGTCTTGCACATGGCTAGGAAGTTCGCCAAATGTGTGCATGGGTTATCTTGCAGCTTCCCTTCGAACTAAACATCCCTAGAGATCATTTCCAGGAAGGGGATTGTGATCTCATAGTCAGGATCGTCGTCATTAGAAGGCACGGTGATGGAAGACCGAATGTTAGATGCGCGCGGCTTATTGTAGTCCGCAAGACTCTTTGGAGCAGCCATTGCGGAAAGGAAGGATGGAACGGAAGTAGTTTGATTTTGTATCAGCTATGATCTGCAAGAGACAAAAACAAACACAACCGGTGTAAAATCGAAATGTGATGGAAAATGAAAGATGGAAAGTAGAAGTAAAATGCCAATTCTTCTTTCAAACAATTAGAAGAGTCCCCGGCAACAGCGCCAATTTGATGAGCTGCAGAACAGTGATCAAATACTACAAAGCTAAAAGCTAAGCAGATCGTATTCCACAGGGTTTCTTCTAATTGACTACTCAAAGAAGCTGACAATTTATTCAGGTTTAAACACTTTGTGCGTAGTGTGAGTTCCACGACTTCTAGACTAAGATGCAAGAGAATTAAAATGAAATTAAAAGACAGAATGTTTGGTTGGTTAAGACAGACGACAGACAAGCTTAGATTTCGAATCCCCCTTAGATCACCAAGGCAACAGCAATCAACAGATCAGCAGATTTCAATTCTCGTTCAATCAATTTCTATACACCACCATAACTCCTGACCCTTAGGTTTAAGACTGGCGAACGTTCGCTCTATCCGATCTAACTACCAAGATTAATTAGTCGCCCTGGTACGGTCACCTCTCGCAACGACTTAACTTAACTGGTGCAATTACTAATGATTTATGAGTTACTATTGCAGTGGATTAACCCTAATCGGTTCCTACGAAAGGCACACTCCAATTATAAGGTTAACTGGTTGAATTGATGTTCTAAGGTGAGGCGAGCGTTCGCTTCTATCCTCAGCTTAACACGAATCTAAGCTAGGTGATCAGGAAAGACAAGTTTTAATGTTTAAAGCAGAGAAGCTGTCTGGCGACAAAGCCTAATTCAACACAAACCTAATCTAGGCGATCAATCAGAAAAGAAACATAAACAATCAAGAACAAAATAACCATGCAAAGAGAAACTGATTGAACTTTGAATCTAATCACCGCCGATCCGTGACCGATTTAAAGCACTGGGTCACTTAGGGTTCATCTAATCTAAGCTCTACAAGTTTAGCTACTCATATCTGACAAACAAGAATCAAAGACGACAGAAGGATTCATCTTATACAAAGGAAGAACAGAAAAGGATCTGAAAAACCTAATTCTGGATGATCTGTGAAGCTCCGATCTTGAGAATCTTCAATTCCTAGCTCCGAGCGTCTTCCGGGATGGATTGACGGCGTCACGATCTCTCCGATAGCTCCCGAATACTCTATCAACTCTCCTCAAGTCGTGGCTGATCTCTCTAGGTTGTATGTTAACAAATCTGGCTTCGAAAAGTCTATTAATACCCCCGAAAACCCTTTCCTTATTGGAAAAGTTGAGAATTTCTCGTCTGGGGAGCTTACACGGCGTGTAAGCTCACAGTGTATTTAGCTTACACGGTGTGTAAGCTCCAAAACGCAGCGTTTTGAGCTGGGCAGACTTCCAACTTGTTTCGATCATTCCCGCTCCGTTAGAACTCCGATTTGGTCTCCGTTTGAAGCGTTGGACTCGTGAAAGAGTCCTCTATAATGTGGTAACCTGGGGCTGAACATAAAAGCTCACAAAAAGGGTGAAAATAGCCAAGAAATAGACAATGTACGCACTAGGAGCCGATAATCACAAAGTTATGACAAATGCACCAAATACTCATCAAAATGGCATCAAAGGGTATGAAATGTTGCTTAAATGGGGCTGATAATCATGTCAAATCGAGTGTCATCATGGATTAACCCTAACCGGTTCCTACGAAAGGCACGCTCCAATTATAAGGTTAATTGTTCAATTCGATGTTCTAAAGTAAGGCGAGCTTTCGCTTTTATCCTTAGCTTAACAAGAATCTAATCTAGGTGATCAATCCAGACAAGAAACATGAACAATGAAGAACAAATCAAACATGAATGAGAAACTGATTGAATTTCGAATCTAATCACTGCCGATCCGTGACCGCTTTAAAGTCCTGGGTCACTTAGGGTTCATCTAGTCTAAGCTCTAACGAGTTTAGCTACTCATGTTTATCACAAAAGAATCTAAGACAAAGAAAGAGTTCATCATCCAGAGGAAGAACAGAAAAGAATCTGAAAAACCTAATTTAGACGACTCTGACAGACTTCGATCTTCGGTAAACTACACTCCTAGCTCCGGTTCTCCGAGATGAAAGGGATGGCGTCACGATCTCTTTCCGGCTCTTCGAACTCTAACTCTTCGCTCCAGAACTTCAGAGAATTCCTCGAATTCTGATTACGAAAAGTATATTATAATGTAAATTATGTTGTCTTCTTTATTGGGCCGCCGAGTTAAGTATTTATACTTAACCCTAATCAGCCGAATTTCTTCTAATATTTTCGCCAAAAATATTGAAGGATTTTCGGCGAAAATTTCTTTGCAAATGAGGGGTTCCGCCGGCTGATTCTCCTGGACTTCATTCTCGGTCGAAGACTTGATCGATTTCGCCGAAAATTCCTTCAGCTGCCAATGGCCGATTTGTGATGATATTTTCGCCGAAAATACAGGGGTATTTTCAGCGAAAATTCCTTTGTAATCCGGGCAGGAATTTTCTGAAACTTGATTGGCTCCTTTGATCGATCCCGGTGCAATCCTTCGAGATTCCAATGCCTTAGACACGTCCTTGGTTACTTATTCGATGGCAAAAACCTGTGCTAACGTAAAAACATTAGAAAACCATCAAATAGACCCGAAACGGGCCAAGGTAACACAAATGGCACGAGATAGGGCAATCGATTGAATATTCGTTATTCTACCCTAAAAACCATGTCTTAAGCAAAGAAATGTCGCTTAAATGAGGCTGATAATGACGTCAAATCGAGTGTCATCATTGGTACTTGATTGTGTGTAGAGAATTAGTGAGACCGGGTTCGTTTGGTTGATGTGTATGCATGTCTAGGTTAATTGTTCTAAGTGTAACAGTTTAAAATTCATTGTTAAGAACTGAATCTCAATTTATTCGATCTTGCCATTTGTGAACTTGGGTGCAATCTGATTCAATTTGCTTGAGGACAAGCAAAAACTTAAGTGTAGGGTGATTTGATGACACTAGAAATATCGTGTTTATCGGCCCTAGTTAAGCGACATTCCAATAGGGGTAGTTTAGTGGATTTTATTCATTAACGCTAAATCCTACGGAATTGGTTACCTTAACCCGTTTCGGGTCTATTTGATGTGTTTCCTAGTGTTTTTGTTAGTACACAGGTATTAGCCATCGAATAAGTAGCTATCGGGAGTATTCAGAATGCAATGGACCTTAGAAAAGTGAACCGAAATCGTTAAAAAAGTCAGATGTCCAGCAACTCACACAATGCCACTTTCTGAAGAACATTTCGGTGAAAAGTATTAGCCTTTCGCTGAAAACCTTGTGAATATCCCCTTGAAATTCTAGCGTCGAGGTTTGAAGAAAATATTGCAAAGGATATTTCGGCGAAAATTATCAACTTTTCACCGAAAAGTTTGTGAAGAAGCTGAGCAGGAAAAACTGGTTGTGGATTTGGAAAAATATTCCAAAGAACTTTTCGCCGAAAAGTTCCTACAATTTCGGTGAAAAGTTGACCCTAATCCGGGTCATATTTGGTAAAGTCCTTATATAAATAGGCATTGATCCCCAATGGAAAATATTCCAAATTTCAGTCTTTCACAGCAAAAGGAGAGAGTCTAGAGCGATTATTGGAGTTCTCAGAGAGATTTTGACACGATCTTTCCATCCCGGAGGTGCTCAGGGCTAGGAATTGAAGAGTTTGTCGAGTTCAAAGCTGCACAGAGTCATCGCAATTAGGTTTACAATTCTTCTTGGTTCTTCCTTGTTAAGATGAACTCCTTTGTTGTCTTTGATTCTTTTAACTTCAATATGAGTAGCTAACTTGTTAAGCTTAGATTAGATGAACCCTAAGTGACCCAGGGCTTTAAAGCGGTCACGGATTGGCGGTAATTAGATCTTAATTCAGACAATTTCCTATTCATAATTGGGTTGTTCTTAATTCATGTTTCTTTTCTAGCTTGATCACCTAGATTAGTTTCATGTTCAAATAAGGATAGTTCACGAACGTCCGTCTTGTTTTTGAACCTCAAATTAATTAATTTACCTACTCAATGGATTATACCTTTCGTAGGAATCATTTAGGGTTAATCCGTTTCTAGAATAACTCATTAAAATCAATCAGGTGCACCAATTAGTTATCCGTTGCAGAAGTGAAAGCATGAATGGTTAATTAATCTTGGTAGCTAGTTCGATAGGGCGAACGTTCACAGACTTAGACCTAAGGGTAGGGAGTTATGGCGGTGTCTAAGAGCTGAATGAATTAGGATTGAAAGTCACTGGTTTTGTGATCGACAGTGTCCTAGCAATCTTAGGGGGATTCGAGTATAAGCTTTTGTCTGACATTCGTAAAAAAAAATCAATCAATCAATCTGTCTGTTAATTTAATCTCAGTTTCCTTTGCTCAATAGATTATAAGTCGTGGAACTCTCACCACGCAACTTGATTTTAAACCCTGAATATTTGCTTACTTTTTTTGAGTAAACAGTTTGAAGAAACCATTGGAATTCGATCTAATCTACTTATTTGATTACTTTTAGGTCATTATTTGATTACTTTTTTCAGCTTATCACTTCACAAATAGCCATGTACTCTGCTTCTGTAGTACACAAGGCAGGAGAACTCTGCAAACTAGCTTTCCAGCTCACAACACAACCACCAATGGTGAATACAAACCCTGTGAGTGATCTTCTACTATCCAAGTCTTCACCATAATGTGCATCAACATAGCCACCAAGTCGACTTCTGAACTTCCCAAACTGGAAGCAAGCATTAGAAGTACCACGCAAATATCTAAAAATTCACTACACAGCTTGTCAATGTTCTCTACCCGGATTAGCCATATATCTACTAACCACGCTCAAAGCATGTGATAAATCAGAACGAGAGCAAGCCATAACATACATGGGGGAACCAAAAACACTAGAATATGGAACTCTAGACATGTGTGAATATCATCATCAGACTGCGGACAACCAAGTGATGACAATTGAAATGTGCAGCTAAAGGAGTACTCACTAGTTTCGCTTCATGCATGTTGAAGTGACGAAGAACTTTCTCAATATACCTTTGTTGACTAAGGTACAAATAGCTAGCTTTCCTGTCTCGAATAATCTCAACTCCAATAATTTTCTTTGCTCCACCCAGATCCTTCATCTCAAATTTGCTGCTCAACTGTTTATTCAGGTTAGAAATTTCTACTTTGTCTTTTGCAGCAATCAACATATCATCAACATAAAGTAGCAAATATATGGGTGAACCATTAACAAACTTCAAGTAAACACAACTATCATAATCAGATCTCTTCAAGTTTTGGGAGATCATAAAGGAATCAAACATTTTGTACCATTGCCTAGGAGATTGCTTCCAACCATAAAGAGAGTTCTTCAATCTACAAACAAGGTTTTCTTTTCCAGGAGCAATGAACCCTTCAGGTTGGTCCATATAAATATCTTCTTCCAAGTCACCATGTAAAAATACAGTCACATCTAACTGCTCAAGCTCATAATCATGCATTGCCACAATGCTGAGAAAAGTACGAATAGAGCTATGCTTCACGACTGGAGAGAAAACATCAGTAAAATCGATACCTGGAATTTGACTGTAACCTTTAGCGACTAGCCTCTCCTTCTTTTCTCTTGAATATCCACTTACAGTGGATAGGCTTCTTCTCTTTAGGCAACTTGACAAGTTCCCAAGTACCATTCTTGTCAAGTGACTCCATTTCTTCATGCATTGTAGTCATCCACTTATTGTAGTCAGGAGATTTAACAGCTTCATAATATGAAGCAGGTTCTGCTCCACCTTCAATCTCCTGAGCTATACTCAATGCATAAGCAACAACGTTCACTTCTTGTATTAACCGCTTAGGAGGACGAATTTCCCTCCTATGCCTAGTAGTTGTAGTAGAATGTGATGGTGGAGGATGTTCAGTAGTAGAAGTATCAACAATATCCATAACATCCACAACAATATTTTCTGATTCATCACCAAAATCCATAGATTTCTCCACCTGCACAGTTGATTCCTGCTCAATGTCAACAGGATCATTAGTAGACTTCTTATCAAGTAACATCAAAGATTCATTGAAGACAACATTCCTACAAATCACCGTTTCTTGTTTCTGGATTCCACAGCTTGTAACCTACTTTGACAACAGATTTAAAACCAAGAAAGATGCACTTAACTGCTCTAGGCTCTAACTTTCCATTATAAACCTGAGCATAAGTAGTGGAACCAAATACTCTTAAAATAGAATAGTCAGGTGGAGAACCATACCATACCTCAATAGGAGTCTTTTTGTCAATCGCAATAGAGGGAGAGCGATTAATTAGATAACAAGCTGTGGAAACAGCTTCTGCCTAGAAACGTCTAGGCAACCCAGCATTGGATAACATGCAGCGAGGTTTAGAAATAATGGTCCTATTCATTCACTCCGCTACACCATTCTGTTGAGGGGTGTGAGGAATGGTGTAGTGTCGCACAATACCTTCAGATTTACATTAAGATTTGAATTCGTCAGAATAGAACTCTATCCCATTATCAGTGCGAAGCTTCTTCACCTTCTTCTCAATTTTCCTCTCAACCATAGTCTTCCACTCCTTGAAAACTGAGAATGCATCTGATTTGTGCTTCAAGTAATAAGACCACACTTTTCGAGAGCAGTCATCAATAATTGTTAACATATATAGAGCACCACCTAAAGATGGTTCTCGAGATGGACCCCACAAATCAGAATGCACATAATCAAGAATACCTTCAGTAGTATGAACTGATGTATTAAATTTCACCCTCTTATGCTTACCAAACACGCAATGCTCACATAACTCTAGATTACTAGCATTGCATCCATCAAGAAGTCATCTCCTGCTCAATTATGTCATACTAACTTCACTCATATGCCCAAGACGCATATGCCAAAGATTCGTAGCATCAGAATCAGATAAAGAATTTGAAGCTGTGGCGGCTTTACTTGCAACTGTGCTACCTCTTAGATGATACAAATTTGCAGCTTTCATGGCACCTTTCATGATCACAAGAGACCACTTGGAAACCTTCAGAACTCCACCTTCACCGGTGTACTTATACCCTTTTGAATCAAGAGTACTCAATGAAATTAGGTTCCTCTTCAAATCTAGTATGTGTCTGACATCTGTCAAAGTTCTAACTGCACCATCAAACATCTTAATCCAAACAGGTCCAATCCTTGCAACCTTACAGGATGAGTTATCACCCATCAAAAAAGTTCCACCAGCATCAACAGATTCATAACAGAAAAAACCAATCCTTATTAGGGCACATATGAAAGGTATGAAGAATCAAGAATTCATTCATCATCAGTTCTAGTATAGCCAGCAAGCACCCCAAGCATTTCACCTTCAGAACTGTCATTAGCAACAATAAAGGCCTTACCTCCATCTTCTGATTTACCTTGGTCTCTCCTTTCTTTATATTGAAGGCGACGACATTCAGATATGTCATGGTTGTCTATCTTGCAATATGATGCACGACTTAGACTTTGGTCTGGATTTCGAGCGACCTTTGTAATTGCTCGAACTTTGGCCTCTAGATCTATGACTAGAACTTTTCTCCTTTTGTCTTCCGCGAGTATATAAGCCCTCTCTGTGAGAGCTAGAACTCTCACCAACCATCTGTCTCATTGTTTCCTTAGACTTTAAAGCATCATAAACTTCATCAAGGATGAGAGTACCTCTATTATACAAAATTGTATCTCGAAAAATTGTATAAGAACTCGGTAGAGAATACAAAAGAATAAAATCCAAATCTTTTGTGTCATATATTACCTCCATGGATTCTAGGTCAGCCACAACTTCTTTAAATTCATAAATATGCTCCTACACTCTTCCTCCATCCTGCAGTTTGTGTGGAAACAACTTTTGCTTGAGATTCATATTGCTGGTAAGAGTTTTCGTCATACACAGCTTTTCAAGTTGCTACTACAATCCAGCATCAGTCTTTTCCTTCATAACCTTATGGAAAATATTATTAGATAAGTGAAGTTAAATCTGTGAGAGGGCTTTCCAAATCCATCCAGCGCCGCCTCTAAATCTGAGTTCGATAGAAAGGCTCAGATCTTCACTTTCCATAGAGAAAATCATGTGTTTGTATCAAAAAGGGGAAGATCGTATTTCAAAGAAGCCATGTCGACGAAAACCTGATTTCAAGAAACCAAGAGCTCTGATACCACTTGTTAGAAATTGGCAAGCAATAAGCGGAAATAGAAATAAGATTGAGAGAGAAGACACGACGATTTAACGTGGAAAATCCTTTCGGGAAAAAAACCATGGACGCACAACGGCGACGAAAGCTCCACTATGAAAAAGGAACAATGAACAAAGATATTATAACACTCTATCTATATCATTGTTCCTAAATATGCAAATGGAACAATGAACAAAGTTATTATAAAACGCTACCTTATAAAACGCTAATCGTCTTCCTGGATAAATAAGAAATAGTTAACTATATCATTGTTATAGTTATTATGAACAAAGTTATTCCAGGAACATAGGGGCCTCACCTGGAATAGAAGATCAGGCTCTAATCGTCTTCCAGTCACTCGGATGCAGGCATTTCTCTCTCCAAAAAATGTGGCTCCTCTTCTCACTAACACCAAACAGCACCTCTCCACCTCCAATTGAATCTTAATGATATGATCTCCTGGCTCCCATGAATCCGTATGGAGAAACTTCAATAGCTCATGAAATCAAGGTTTGAAGTTGGGAGAACCTTGGTTCGTCAATGAGGGGTTTCAGGTCGGACAGAGAGAAGGAAAAAGAGGAGAAAACCTTACATGTAAGTGAAACAGTGTAAACACTTACACGGTCGTGTAAGTGAACTGCCCAAATTTGTGAGATTTCTCCGAAGCGGATCGTAAACTCAACCCGTCCTATCCCGAACCATTTAAACTTCAATGGGACTCATTTGACCTCATTATGAATAGATGTCATGAATTAACCAAACCGAGTTTATGGACATTCAGTTGAACGAGGATGTTATAGTTTGTGGATGCCGCATGCAATGAACGTACTCGGTAATTGAACATGATTATTTTCTTGTACATGGCCTCTAGAACGTACATCGCTATTGTGTATGACACTTTTTTCATCGCTATTGTGTATGACACTTTTTTCATCGCTATTGTGTATGACACTTGTATGCAGGGTCGTCTGTAAATTTCAGAGGCCCTGTTTTAAATGTACTATGTGCTCATATTACAAATGATAATTTAAACTTAATTTGTTTGAGTTAACCTAACTTGACTTGTTTGGTATACCCATTGGTTTGAGGCAATAAGTATAGCCATTCATGATATTTATATATTGAATAATAAATTTCTAGTAGAAAAAATGATAATAGCACTTTAAAAAAGGATAAAAAAGGTTGATTAGAAAAAAATGGTTTGATTTGTTAAAGATAGGAACTAGCTTTTGTACCTATCACCCTATGGGCGGCGCTGTTTCACTCATTTGTTTGATCATAATAAGAACAAAAAAATTCGAATACAATTAATTATTATTATTTATTCTTAAATTTCAAGATATTGTATTATTACTCACAATTTCAACACAAAATATTGTATTATTACTCACAATTTCAACACTCAATGAGTGTTTTTTTTAACCTTATTTTTATTTAACTTTATATGTTAAATCATGTATTGATTTAGAGATTAGTTTGATTATTTTTATTTTATTATATATTTTTACATTAAAATAATTTATTTATATTCCCAAATTTATAATCAAAGGTCTAAGGTATTTATCAATATTTTCTCTTAGACTTTGGAAATATATATTTTAGCTGTTTATTTTTTAAAATAATCTTAGATTTTATTAATCGAATATTCTATTTAATTGAATAAAATAAAGTAATTTCAAAAATCAATTTAACCTTATCCAGAGTTCATTTATTCAGCTAGTTTGTTATCAAACTCAATATTTTCATTAACTTCATTCATATCCTAAAGATTGCTGAGAGGTAAGTTGGTGATGAAATTCTAAGACGCTAAGTTTGAAACAATAACTTATCGAGAAATACGCCATTCAAATATAGGAAATGTAATCTTTGATGATGGAAATTTTCATTATAAATAGAAAGCTCATATGTAGTCCGCAAAACATCTTGACAACAAATAATTATGATCGCACTTTCGTCACTTACTGGAATAGTGCGTCACCGAAATAATATTACTACGAAAGACCTAGTTGATACTCATTAATATATATTGACAAATTTATGTTTGAAAATATTTTATTGTTAGGTTTAGTTCATGGGATTTTGAAAACATTGTACCATCAATGCATCCATAAAAACATTGTCATCTTTGCCCTCTAGTCATCTAAAATATTACAGCTCACTTATCTCTGTCATCACAAAAACTCTTCCTTATGAAGTTTCAAACTTAGTATGTAAGGTGTTCATATACACTTCCAATTGTCATAACGACGATGAAGGACGTGAAATCATTGGTCATGAAGCTGCTAAAGTTGGTAGTGGATCTTTGAATTGTTGGTAGTCTTGATTTAAATGGTTATCCATGGAGATTTTTTGTTTGACAATTTCATGGAGATTGATCAATGAATCCATCCACCAATTAATAAAAAACCTAATGGAGTCATTGTTGTTGTCTTGGACGCCATGGCCGAAACAATCTCGAATATTAGTATTGAGTGATGGACATAATGACTCGATCTCTCTCGTTGCAGAGATTTGAGTCGCCAAATTTTGAATCAGTAATAGATTGTGATGGTTGGAGATGGGAGAATGGAAAACGTATTGCTTTACATATTAAACTCGAGAAGGAATGGAGCCTATTAAAGATGAAGATTATAGATGAAGGAGATAGAGGAAAAAGAATCTCCAGTCATGCTAAAAGGGGTTTATGGTTGGATTGAAATGAGTTGGATCTAATGACTGAGTGTTTGATGTCATGGAATTTTAAAATTATTATTTTAGTTGACGTGGTCGCCCATAAGATTTTGGATGGGAAATTGAACAAAAGTAAATGAAATATCGATCTCTTCCTAAATTAAACTTGAGTCATTGTTGTGTTAAAGGTGAAAGTTTAAGTGATCGACCAAAAATATAATCATTAACTAATTGGGCGGTTACAGTTCCCTCCCGTTCTTTCCTTCTAGCAACCCCAACTTTCTTCCTCTTTTGTTTTCCCTGTTCAAGTTCCGACTTCTGATCCATGTTTGTCTTTAGCCTATTGTTTAATCAATTTGGAGTCGTCATTTTTCCTGGCTTTGACTGATCAAACGTATACCTAAAAAGTATCTAATTTCCATTCCCCCTTTTGAAAATAGAAAAGGGTAACATGGATCTGTAGAGTTGTGTTCTAGTTTGTGATATTAAGCACATATCTCGAAGGAACAATTAAGTAAAGCAACCCACGTTGGATTAGATTTAATTCCGAGGATCTACAGATCGAAGTGGGAGACCAACATCTTTTGGTTGCTCAAGCCAACATCATCGTTTTGTAGTGACGATGGTTGTTGTTGGGGGAGATTTGGTTTCACTTAATTATGGGTTTGATCTGCTGACTCATTTTGAGTAGTTTGGTTTCTTCTCGGTTTATCATTGTGCAGTTATCTGCATTTTCTGGGCCACTACCCTACTTCATCCTTTAATGGATGCTCTGTAATACATTTTCTGCATAATTCTAACGTCTTGTGTTGTTTTGATACAATGGCTGCAAACTTTTCTGCCTTAGAAATAATTATTGAATATTTTCTGCCAATCAAGAACGTTACTTCCGAGGCCTGAGCTTTCTCAGAAGGTTCTATTCTTCATGTGATCTCATGATCATCGCCCTGCTTTGCAGTTTCTTCTTACGATTCCAGGACTTCCTGGTGTTTCGGATCTTTATTCGATGTCCGTTTTCATGACGGTTGTATTCTCTTATTATCTATGTTTACTCAACATTCTTTCGTCAATTTCCATGGTTGGATATAATGATAGAAAAGCTTATCGATCTCATGAACATGTGTCGGTTACCACTACCTCTGTGGAGGACTCGACTTGGTAAAACAATAATCCTCCATTTGGCTACGGGCATTCTCGTTTCTTCTAAATTGGAAGACTTTAGATGGTGATCCGAAATAATTAACCCATTTTAGGGGAGATGAATAAATTATGCAGAAGTTTCCAAAAGAAAAAAATGATAAGAGGATTTCTTTGACTTATATTATTAACCCTTGATTGGATAACTGATAATTAGCAAGACATGTTGAGTATTCTTGCTTCGTCTTTGTTATTTTATTTTTTGATAGGTTTGTTGATTGTTTCCTCTTCTTCTTCCTTGCTTGGCTTTTGGATAAGTCGGATGTCCACTTGTTTTATAAAAATTGATAATAAACTCTTTTGTTGGAGATTGGGTGTTGATCAGGTGGTGACCTCGTTAGTCAATCTATTCGGTTAGAAACACAAAATGTGTTTCCGAGAAAAGATATATGCCACAAAACCAAATGAATTTGCATTTAAGTTCGTTGACAGTTTAGACGAGGGTTGTTAATACTGTCAAGTGTTGTCATGGTCCTTTAGACATTTTGGTTTCTAGAGGCGACGTGGATGAGAAGCTGAAGTTGGAATGGGAGTTGGTCTTGCTTCAATGAAGGCGGAGGTATATGTCAAGGGACTGTGGATTGTGGTTGCGGAGAAGTCTATGTGGTCAGAGATGGTGTCAAGAGGAAGAAGTAGAGATCAAGTTGTTTTTTCCCACGCGATTTCACTGGAGGTGTCACAGGATGGCTGCTCCGAGACCGAACCGACATGGTTCTTCATGCTGTGGGAACCCCGTAGCCAGCACCGGATCTTTGAACTGCTAGCATGTAGGGATGCAGTTTCCAGGGTCCTCTAGGTGGCTCCACGGGTTGGGTACTTCGTGCACCCGCGGGCATGGTTCTCCATGCTGTAGGGACTCCTTATCCAGGTATTACAAATCCTTTTATTCTTGAACTAGTTGCGTGTAGGGATGCGGTTTCTTGGTGCGTCTCTTATGGCCTGTTTCAGGTTGACTTCAAAGGCGATGTGGAGATGGTTTCAAAGGTCGTGCGTGATCAAGAAAGTACGCGAGCTCATGGTGGGATCATTGTCCAAGAGGTCTCCGTCTTCTGGCATCAAGTCCAAACTTCAAGCTGCTCTCGGCCCGCCGTTCAGCAAACAGAGCCGCCCACTCAGTGGCGCGTATGGCTCTTAGATATCTCCCAGGGGTGTTGCCGGTAGTCTTCACTGCCTGCGTAGATTGTAGTTGATTTACTGCTTACTGCCTTGATTCTCCTCTCGGAGCTATCTTCGTAAAAAAAAAAAAATGACCAAAAATATTATCAACCAAATTTTTAATTAGCTCTTAATGTGAGAGTTATTTTTTATTTAAAATTTGTAGATGAGGTAGAAAATTGAGAGAATAGCTTTGTCATATGTGACAAAAAGAATGTGATGATCTCCCATAGATTATTTTAAGATTGAACTATTAATCAAGTAGAACCCAACGCTTCGGTGTACACCCACTGACGTTTGTGCTATCTAGAGTGATATTTCTATTGAACTAATCATTTGTATCAATAGATTTAATCTTAATAAGTCTAAATTGAGATTAATTACAATTTTTAATCATCATAGTATAAGATTATACCTATTGTTCTTCAGGTTTCTTTCTACAGCTGCATTTTTTCTCAATATGATAGATTATCATCTCTACCAAATTAGTTTTTTGTTCAAATCGTCTTATATATCCTTTAACAACATGTAGATTATTATACTCGAAAAAAAAGATATTAAAAACATGTTTATCTATCAAAATGTTAGTGGGTGTACTAGTGGGTGCACCGGAGTGGAGATTTCTACGGTTAGGACACCTTTTTTTGTCCTCATATGAGGACACAAATCCATACCATTCATTTATTAAATTTTAATTTATTTAGATCTAATGGCTAGAAATAGATGGGTATTAAGGTAATTTAACATTTTATTAATTATATTATAATTATATTTCTTTTTTTCACTTATTTAAATTTGAATTTATATTTAATCATAACCATAATTTCAAAATTACTGCAAAATCACACTTTATGGCGTGTTCTTTCCCAAAATTTTGCCGCATTCAATGTTCATAATTTTTTGTTTTAATTAATTTCTAAAAATGGATAAATGATACAGATTTGGTTAGAATTTTCATTAATTATATTGATTTTAATGATAAAATTAGTTAATGACTATAGATTTTTTGGGTAAGAAATAATTATATATTCCAATCTTCATTTAGAAAAAAAATATTATAGTAAGTTTTTTTTACTTATAAGTATATTTTCCTAAATAATATGGTTCCTAATCTATCAAATTGGAACAATAATATTTTTTGGTAGTTATAAACGATTGATTAGTTCCTAATCTTCGTATTCGGAACATAAATTAGTATTTGGCCCCAAACTTTCAAATTGTAGCACCAAATTAATCTCAATAATTTGTTCCCAAACTCAAAAATGGGAACATCATATTAACCCATTTGGGAAATTGGAACACTGTTAACTAACAAGAATGAACAAGATGAAGATGAAGACCTTGTTCCGAATTAGAAAATCGGAACACAACCAAAAGAAGAAGAATACCATGTTCCTAATTACAAAAATCGGAACACACCACAAAATAGAAGAACATGTCGATGGCCAGATCCTCGCAAGATTCATCCCCTCCTGCAAGCTGACGAAATCTCCTTCTTCATTTATGCCCTCCGTCTTGACGAGCAATGTCTCCTTCTTCATTCAATCTTCTAATGTATACGGAGACAAAAAGTAAAGCCACTAAAGTGAGAATACAAGAATACTAGTGGGAAGATAACAAAAAAATATCAGTATCGGCTTCATATATCTTCCTAGCCGAATACAAGAATATTAAAGTTTCATATTAAAATTGAAATAAGCCATCGGCTAGAACAGGAGGACGACGGCACGACGGCCTTGCTAGTCAACGACAGCGTAAAAAAAAATCAAACACAAACGTGGTTTGGCCGACCACGAACAAACCATAGCGATGAAGTTGATGTCAATCCAACCAAGCACCTCAACCGGCAGACCATCGGGTAGAACGGGACGAGGGTACGCTGCTTCAGCATCATCGGGTCGAAATCATCGGCTCCGGTCAAAATTAGGTTTCCGGCGGCAAAGAGAAAGGGAGGGGGTTTGGGCGGCTGCTGTGTAGAATGAAATTTGAGATGAGTTTGTGTTAAAACCCTAATTTCTTTGCTATATATACTGATTCTGAAATGACTATTTTGTCCATTATACTCTAACCCGTTAGATCTAAGTCCTAATCTAACGGTTCCTAATAGTGTCCTCATATGAGGACACTAACAGGTGTCCTAATGGTAGTAGATCCCCACCGGAGTGTATATATATATACGTGGGTGCACCGGAGTGTGTATATATATATTATCGGGTTAACTGGCGTGAGAACACCTATAAGTGTTCTCATATGAGAACACCTATTAGAACCGTTAGATCAATTTACTAACATCCAATGGCTGTAAAAGTCAGGACAATATTGTAATTGTACCTAAAATAGAAAAGAGTTCATATTATCTAAAAAAACTGAAATCTAATCCTAAATCCAAAATCCCTAAAACTCTCTCGCTGCGTTCCTTCAAACGCTGCCGATGCCGTCACCTGGTCGGAAGAAGAAAGCAAGTGGACGGGCTGCTGGTCGGAGAGGGGGGTCGGTCGGCCACGGTGCGGAGGATGGGGGCACGACGGCGGAAGCCGACCTCGGTGATGCTTCGGAAAACCTCGGCGGAAGCCGACCTCGTCGTTGCACGGCGGCGGAAGGCGACATCGGCGATGGAGGCAGAGGTCGGATGATGATGGTGAGCGGAATAGCTACTGGTCGGCGAGGAGGAGCGGCCGACGATTCTACCGTGGACTGCGCTGTCCGCATTCATCGGCGGAAGTTTTGCCAACTGTTAGGGAGATTTCTTCAGACGATGATTTCCAGGTTCTATTGTTGTTCTTACCGGCATGTTCCGTTTCGAGTTTCTTTGTACAAAGTATTATGCCGAGACGATTTAACTAATACCTAGAATTGTGCTGAGTCGATTTACCTGATACCTAGTAGTGTTTTGTTTCGAGTTACTTCGTACAAAGTATTGTGCCGAGTTGATTTACCTGATACATAGTATTGTTCCGTTTCGATTTTATTGGTACATAGTATTGTTACATTTAGATGTATCTGATACATAGCATTGTTCTGTTTCGTGTAATTTTGATTCGTGTATAATTTTAAAACGACACGTTCTTGCTTTTTCTGATTCTCAAATCCTGGGGCTGATGTTAATTATGAAGAAGTGGAGATGGGTAAGATTTTCAAAATCATTTGGTTTTCTAGCAGCTTGTGAACAATTTGATTTGTGAGCATGATTTCTGGTTTATGTGTTTGTGGGGTTAGGAATCCAGGTTCTGTATTGATTACGTAATTACTTGGATTCAAGAGTGCAAGCTAGCAACCTATTGAAATTGTTCCTCTGCTAAAACTGAACTCTTTTAGCAATGATAATATGATGATAATAACAATGGTAGCTTGTCTGCTTCATCCATACAATGATCAACTTTTTGATTCCAATCATCATCATCATCCTTCTCTGAAACAAGCCCTTCTCTCAAAATATCATCAGAATCATCCTTCTCTTTAACCTGTTTAATATATGAAATTCGGTGTTCTTTTATAGAGTTATGGCAAACAAGAGGCAAAAGGGGGTGGTTAACCATGAGCATGTTTTCCTCGAAGATAAGGTAAAAATGTGTATTAATGGGGAACTTTGTTACTTTGGCTAGTACCTTGCGTACATTTTTTTTTTTTGTAAATAAGTATTGATCATAATATGAAAATTATGTTTTTTTCAGAACAAAGGGAAACTTGGGATTTGATGGAGTGACCAAAGTGAAGATAGGAAGAATGAGTGATGACTTTAATAGGTGGGCTATTGATTGTTACGACATCGAGAGTAAGGCGTTTATGTTTGTGAAGGATGACTGTGTTGGGTTAGATAGTTGGGGATGTTTTGAAGAATTGTTTGATTTTATTGCTCCTTCCTAGAATTTATTTGTTTTTCTGCAAAGTTTCTTGGATAGTGGCCAACTTTGATAGTTTATTTTGGTGTAGAGATTTGAGGTTGGAATATTTTGATAACGTATCTCCTTAATCTTAGACAAGTGCTAGATATTTTCTTGATTTGGGTTTGGTGAAAACATTGGAAATGATAGGGTGTAAGTCGCTGTATGGAAACAAATGCATGTGATATATTTGTGTTCCAGTTTATAAAATTCGGTACCTTTTTGTGTTCTTTATCAAACTGTTTGGTGCATATTGTGGTACATAAATCTGACCGCAAGTGCATAATTTGGTACCGAATGTTGATTTTAGGTACATAACCTGGTACATGAATCTGATTTCAGGTACATAAGTAGGTACCGAATTTTGATTTTATGCACATGATGTTGTTCCTTTTATCACAATGTCGCACATATGCTTGTTCCTGAATTTACAGAGATTGCTTCGAGGTGATATGTTGTCTTCAAAGTTCGGTGGAATATTGTTGTGTTTATTATTGGTGTGTAATTGACTAATTGTAAATGTATGAGGATAATAAAGGTTGAAATATCAAAATCATGGGATTGTTTATTGTGTAATATATCTAAAATAATTTGGTTCATAATTATCTTGGAATATGTTTGAACAATAAAATAAGTAACTCTAGCCAACCTATTTAATTTGGTTCATGACAACGTTCCTTAACATATGGTTTCTGCAAAAAAAATGAAAAAAGAGAACAATCCAAACTATTTCTTCATTTGTTCCACACATTCAGCAACGACTTCAGCAATCAGTGTCTTCTTCTTCTTCGTCTTTTTCATTTTACGACGAATGATCTCCTGAGAAGACTTGATACGTATAATAGCTTTGTTGGGATTAATACGCTGCTTGAAACTAGTACTTGCTAACAACTCTTCATTTGTAGTTCGGTGAATGGAAACATCTATGGAGTAATGGGGAAGAATGTAAGATTAATTACAAATATTGTAGGAGTTTCACCGATATTGTGGTTAGAGACCGGCTCTGGCAATGAATCTGGTACCAAACATGGAAAATAGGAACACAAGCCACTGTGTCAGTACTGAAAAAGGAAAAAATGGTACTTAATGCACCTGAAGTGAGTTAATAGGTACCTAACGAACCTGAATCAAGAATGACCGATGATGATGGAACGGAGGTCGGCAACGGGCCGGACTCCGATTCTATCTTGAAACCTGAAGCATGAACACCGATATTATGGTTAGGGACCGACTCTGTCAATGAATTTGGTACCAAACATGGAAAATAGGAACAGAAGCCACTGCGTCAGTACTAGAAAAGAAAAAAAATGTACATAATGTACCTGAAGCGAGATAATAGGTACCTAACGAACCTGAAGCAAGAATGTCTGATGATGATGGAACGGTGGTCGGCAACGGGCCGAACTCCGATGATATCTTCGCATCTGTGATCGTTTCCATTACTGTAGCATTATGAGAAGATTAAATAAATGATCACCATAATCAAAATGAAACACATGGTTTTGGAAGTTCAAATTCTGAAAAAAACCTGATAAACGAAACGCCGTCGTCGATTACCGTTTAAAGCCGCCGATAAAACCTATGAACAACAGTCGCTGGAAGAAGAAAAAACCAGCCGCCGGGAAAAAAAATGGGAACAACTGCCGAAATATATTTAAAGAATTTCAGACGTGGTGAGGAAAAGGAAGTTGCATTCTTTCCAATAACTGATTCCTACTTTTTCGTTAGGATTAGTATTTTAACATATTATTTTATTCAATGATTTAAAAAAGGAAATTAATATTCATAGAGAAATTTACATAGATGCCCATAAACTTGTAGCCATTAGATTAGATTAGGAGAATGGATGGTAGAGATTAGTGTTCTCGTGGTGAGAACAAAATAAGTGTTCTCATACAAGATTTTCTGCTTAACATATACTATGGGTGTTGTTTAGTTTGACTTTGCCACATAAGCTAGAACTCTTCTCACAATTTTCACATCATCAACAATTTTTAAATCAAAATATAATTATTTCTCTCATCCTATTAAATGCTTTCATATTTAATACCTCCCCTTAAATTCATATTTAATTTAATGTGTATATATACATTCATATGAAATAATTCTACTAATGTTATGTAATTTGTTGTTTAAAATTTAATTCTTCGTAAACACATGTTATAATAAGAATTTAATATTTATTCTCCAAGTAAAATTTATGGTATTATAATTTGTACATTACTCTAAATTTAAAATTATAATTCCCTATTGGTTTGATTTTGAAAAGTTTATACCTGAATCAAATTAATAGTTAAAACTTACAAACTGTAAATTATTCATAAAAAATTATTAGATGGTTAAAATGGGTGCAATCTATACGAATAACATAACTGAAATAATTAATGGTTAATTTCATAGACAGAATTAGAAGTAGTCCATATGAACAATCATGATCATTAGATAAGTTAGTTGAGTATGCACTTATTGGGTCGCGTGTTTTGGTAAATCATGTGCAAATATATCGAGTTATGATTTGTTGACTTTTATTCAATTAATGTCACGAGTAAGCTAGGTCGGGCCAGATTGATCTAGATGATCAACTTTCATACAAATGAATTTGTAAAAGAAACATATTTTAATTTGTATATTATTAGAATTAGAAGGGCGAGGTCCATTGAGTTGTAGGTTTAATCAAGTTACGAGTCAATAAGATCACATGTTAAATGTATAGTTGGTTTATCGAGTCATGACTTGATTAGTCACATGTTGTTGAATTTAGTTAATTCAAGTCAATAATGTAGTTGTGTTGGGCTTTGTGAGTGGGTTCATCAAATCATGCCATAATATGACATATTTTTTTATGATTCACATTCAAGTTAATTTGATCATAAGTAGAATTTAGTAACGTAGTACCTATCATATAGTTTAATTATTTATTAGAGTTTTTTTTATAAATTATCTTTATCACTATTGGTTGTGGCAGCTGTCGAGCAACTGAGCACGATGGAGCAAAAGTCCCCAAATTTCAGAAACCTTGAAGTCATCATATGTAATCGCATACACGTAGCTTGGCAGTTGGACCTCAAACGTCATATTTTGTCCATTTAGAGCGCTCAGTGGAGGTGGTAGTTCATCGTAGACATCGTGGTAAGCACATGCTAATTCTGACGAAATAAGATGCAGTTTCTGATTAACTGTCAAGTCGAGAAGCACGAAAGTAGCCTCTGATGTTAGATAAAAAAAACCAACAGTTTCAAGCGATAGTTGCATGCAATCCGAATTAGAAAACATATGAATGAGAAGCTGTAAAATTGAGAAAATATTTAATACCAAAATTCAAATTCCGGTGCAGGGACGACATCATGCTTTGCAAACCAGTAATCAAAATCATTGATAGCAACCGCACGAGAGCGTTGTGATATATTAATTAATATTTTAAATTTGAATATATAATAATACATATATATTTACATAACATTCCACCCGTTGGGTTAGATTTGTCAAAAATTATAGGCTAGATTTGTCAAAATTTTGGGTTAGATTTCTAAAAAAATATGGGTTAGATTAGTTAAAAACTTTTGGTTAGATTTGTCAAAAAAATTGGGTTAGATTTGTAAAAAATATTAGGTTAGATATGTCAAAAACTTTGGTTTAGATTTGTAAAAAATTATGGGTTAGATACCACACTAATTATAACTAAGAAATATTCCAAATTTAAGAAATTAATTAAGAAAGCTTATATATATATATATATATATATATATATATATATTGATATTAAAAATCACTATGGATAAATATTAATTTTATATTTTCACTCAAAAATATTAATTTGGTTTCTTAATACGATTATCGATATATTAATTAGTATTTGAAATTCTTAAATAACTAATAGGGTTAATACACCTTTTTACCCTTCTACTATACAAAGTTAATAAACATACCCCTTTACTATTTTCTAACCGATTTAACATCCTCTACTCTGAAAATTTTAACAAATATGCCCCTCCATTTATCTTTTCATATATTTTTCATCTAATGAGTTTATTATACGTGCTACGTCATATTATTTGTCCACAACATCATTGATCGGGATGTCTACAAGGTGAAAATATTTGAATTAAAAAGAAAATAGAAAGAAATAGCATTATAATCACCATTATGTACAAATTTGTTTTTGTGGTATTCCTTTTTCTTTTTCTTTCTAATTTAAATAATTTGGATTGTGAAGATTCTAATCAACGATAAGGTGTACAAATAATATGAAGTAGTACGTATAATTCACTCATTAGACAAAAAATAGATGAAAAATATAAATGGAGGGGCATATTTGTTAAACTTTTCAAAGTAGAGGGTGTTAAATCAGTTAGAAAATAGTAAAAGGGTATGTTTGTTAACTTTGCATAGTAGAAGGACAAAAAAGTGTATTAACCCCAACTAATAATATATACATATTAACATAATATTCCGCCCAATGGGCGGGAAAAATACTAGTATATATATATATATATATAGGGTAACACTTCGGTACCCATGGGTATCGGTACCCCCATCATTAAAATTTTGTCCTATTTGTGATTGAACTTTGAAGTTTCAGGGCTTTAGTTTAATGTTCAGGTGTTAGAATATAGTGTTAGGGGTTTCAAGTTTATTGTTTGGGTTTATGATCTTTTAATTTGGACTTATCGTCAAATGTTAGAGTTTGTAATACGATTTAGAGTTATGAGTCTATAATGTTGTGTTTGAGGGTTAAGATTTAATGTTTAGAGGGTTAGCATTATTTAGTAGCGCTCAGGGTTATATATATATATATATATATATATTTTATATATATATATCTTAGGTGTTTTTAGTTAACCCGAAAATTTGAGGCTGTCGGAATTTTGAGGCCTGTACTGTAGGGCCTACCAGCACCCTAAGAGTCGGCCCTGCATGTATGTCCGAATGCACTGATGTGAGAACACTATAAATTGTTCTCATATGAAAACACAATTAAAAACCACTAGATTAGATATTAAGATCTAATGGATAAAATTATAAGGGTAAAATAGTAACATTTTATACAACTAAATTAGGGTTTTGATTTAAAACCTCCATGAAACCGCTGTCATAGTATCTATTTCTTCTACCTACCTCCTAATACGGGGACGTAGCTTGGCCGGAGATGGAGTCTGCTATCAGAGCCGCTTCCCACTACCGAAGATGGCTTCTATCATCAGAGTCGTTGCGCGAGTGCCGGAGAGCCTGTCGTCGAAGCCGCTATATGGAGAGAGGGAGACAGGTTGGTTCTTCTTCTTCCACCACCGAAGATGAATCCTGCCATTGACGGAGACGCTGCACGACTTTGCCGGAGAGCCTGACATCATAGTCGCTATATGGCCGGATATGGAGATAGGTTGGTTCTTCTTCTTTTCTTCTTCGGCTTTTCTTCTTATTCTTCTTCTTCTTTAGTACTTATCAAGTTAACTAGTTTTCAAGTTGTTAACTAGTTATCTAATCGAGTTAACTAGTTAACTTATCAAGCTAACTAGAAACCATGAGTCATGAGTCGGCAAAAAACCCAACAAGAAACAACAAAAAACGCCTACTACACAACACTACCAGAAGCAAGAACAAAGCCAACATTCAACCCAAACAAATGATGAAAATAATCAACATCATCATCAAAAAACAATGCAACCACCAAAAAGCATGCAAGTCTTCCACAGTTCCACCAAAAAGCATGCAAGTCTTCCATAGTTCAACCACCAATAATGAACTTGCTTGTGAATCCTAGATCCAGGTTGCCAACAAATTGGCCTCTCCACCACATGCTCGCCGACGTTAAGGAAGTAAACATCTTCCCCTTTCATCAACATCACCAAAACGCACCTTCATGTAATCCGTCGATCAATACCATCAAATCAACTCTCCTCCCACTAATTTGTCGATCCATCTCCGATCCTTCCACACCAGTGCTCCTCTCCTCCCACATCCAGCTCCTCCTCCACTATTCCTCTCTTACTAGACGACCTCGACCTCGCCGCCACCGTCTCCATCGTCGACAACCTCCCCCACCTCCTCCACCAATTTCTCGTAGATGAAGACAAAAATGAAGAAACCGAACAGATCTGGTCGCCGGAGGGCTCCAGATCCACATCCTCTTGCTGGCTACGGAAATTTGACGACGACGAAAGTTGAATCGGAGCTCTGTCTCCGGTGGGATTTGTCCTTAAGTATACAGAGCGGGAAGCGACGGCAGAGGAGGTGGAATTGCAAGGAAATAATCAGTTGAAGAGACACTACAGAGATGGAAGAAATAGATTACTTCACCGCCGAACTGAAAAATGGAACAGTAGATCCGATCCAATCGACTTGCACTCAGATCCAAAACTTAACTCAATGGCCTCAACCGAATCGTCAACGATATACTCTCCCCACTCGTCGGGGCATCAACCAGCTCCTCATAAGTCGTAACTCGTAACCAACCAGCGTAGCATAACTGTCGTGCTCCTCTGCCTACCGTCTCACCCTCTCCGACTACTGCTCCACTCTGGTGCTGCGTCTCCCCAACCGGAGGAGAATGGAAAGAATGGAATAGAATGATCTGAACGGAAAGGAGATCGAGCATTTGACGAATCAAAATGACCATCTGATCGGAAAGAATGGAATAAAAGGGGGAAGAAGGAGGCGACAGGGAAAATAGATTATGATTTTTTTATTTTTTAAAATGACCAAAATACACCTCCAAGTATGAGTTTGGAACGTTCCAAACCAGAGGGGTTTGGACGCAGATCCGAAGCCACTATTTGGTAAGTATAACTATTGTTGGGGATTTGATGTGTGAATGAAGGAATGAGCTAAGTGGTGTTGAATACCACATTGCTAATTGAAGGGAAAGTGGAGTTAGATATAAGAAATCAAGCCCACTAAGGTTGGTAAAAGGCTTGAGATGGTGATGGGCCCTCGTGCCGTCGTCATCGCCTCGCCTTGGCCTCGGATTCGGATTCGGATTCGGTCAAAAGATTTGATTTGATTCAATTCTTTTGCTACCCGACCGATTTGGTTTGACCAGGAAAGTCACCCAGAATCTGCGGTTCAAAATCCAAACCGGAACCTGGTTTTTAAACCGGTTCAGTCACGAACCAACACGAGTCAAACCGGCCAACTGCCCAACTGCCAGAAGGCACCCCTTCATTTACTATAAATAGCAAATCAGTCCCTGCACTTTCTTCTACAGACTTTTTCCCTCTCTGAACTTTTTTCTCTGCACGAAAATTCTCTCTGCATTCATTCTTCCAAAGAAATCGAGTCGTAAGATTGTGCCGTTCGTTGAGTTCGCCGATCACTTGCGTTTGCATCACCACTACGCATGTGAGTATCTGTTTTATCCTGGGAGAATTGATTTCGTTAGCCTTGGGTGACGTAGAGGGGAATAACAATTCTTAAGGACTGATCGTGAAGTCGATCGACTCGGATTGTCCTTCTGTTTATGCATGTTTGTTTGTTGATTTCGTGTTTTGCAGTATTCGGTACCAATAATCTTAAGAATTGTTAGATTTGCCGTTTGCTGTTTCTCTGTTTACTGTCTGTGCATGAACTGTTTGCATGAATTTACCCTGCTTCTGTTCATGATCCTTTTTGCTGATGTTGTTTCTACTATTTTCTGTTAACGTCAGTAGTGTTATTGCATGATTAATTATATGCATGTGGGACGCCTTCTGTATCTGCTGTTGCATGTGCATATGTAATTTCTCGTCCTCTTGCATGATTATTGATCTCTTTGCATGAATTGCATGATCTGCTCATATTGTAATTTTATTGCATGTCAGTTTATGCTATTATCTTTACTATGATTGTTTTTGTTCACATTGCATGATACGTTGCATGAATGCATGATTAACGTTTCTGTGTAGTGCATGTTGGACGGTTTTTAGTTGGGTTATCTTGTTACTGTTCATGTTTTAGTGTGTACGATGCCTGTTTGGATCATTTTTTGATTGGCTTATGCTTTTGTCATTTGCTTTATCTTACTAACTGTTTTTTAGTAGTTTTAGATTACAGGTTGTTTGGTCCTTCGGGATCGTTTTACGTTTCCTTTTTACGCGGATTAACTTTCTTTCGATTTACAAAGTTTCTGCGTATTACCTAATTTTGTGATACATATATGTTGGAGACTAAATCTTCGGATTTCTACTCCTACCCGAGATTAGAATTTCGTACTCTCTACTCACCCCGAGATTAGAGTCTTCGTGACTCTCTACTCACCGAGATTAGAATTTCGTACTCTCTACTCACCCCGAGATTAGAGTCTTCGTGACTCTCTACTCACCGAGATTAGAGTTTCGTACTCTCTACTCACCCCGAGATTAGAGTCTTCATGACTCTCTACTCACCGAGATTAGAGTCTTCGTGACTCTCTACTCAACCCGTGGAGACTAAAATCTTTGATTTTCTACTCCGTTGAGATTACAACTTTTGTAGTTGTTTACTCGAACCTATTGGTAGTTCTTACTAATAGTTGGTTGTTGATAAAACCTGTGTGGTTTTCTAGTATTAGTACATAGTACTAATAGTTGTTGGTTTAACATGGTTAAATCAGTTCGAAAAAGTGTTTATCAACTTTGGTTTGATGCTTTGGTCATGTGGTTTGGTGTATAAATCACATTTTGAGTCTGTGGATGACTGATCAAGTACTTTCATTGGAAAAGTTAACACATCTCGATTTAGGTTCTAATAAATCTTTGTTTGTGTGTTATGACCAGTGATTGGAAGATGTCGGCAAACAGTGACCATGTCGGTCCACATATGTGGAACGATGTCGATGATGACGCTATGGAAGTTATCGACATTTCATCTGACGAGGAGATCATCTTCATAGACTCTGATGATGATGTTGATGACGAGGTCATCGAGGTTATTAACATTGACTCTGACGTGGAGGTCATTGATCTCGACCCACCCACACCAATCAGACTTCCCAACGAAGATGCTCCTCTGCATTGGGAGTGGTCTCCCTTTATGGAGAACTTCGAAGCTCCTGGCGAGAGGTCTGTATCGAATCTTGGTGGAGATTCTCCACCTTATGCATGGTTGGATGAAGATGATTGGTTCTTCGTGGATCCAGATGAGTTTCACGAGGGTGATGATCATGGTAATGATCAAAATGGTTCAGATGTTAATGTACCGGGGGATGATAATGAGGATCCCGTTGTTTGATATATATCCTCCTTTTAGGAGTTGATATGTGTGTATATATATTAAAAATATATGTACCTTAGTTTTATGAAATTTTGTGAGTTTTTGTATTCACTTGTATAATTTCATAAAAGCTAAGTAAAATCACTTTGTTGATTAGTGATTGTGTTAACCCCCTACGTAATGGTACTTTGTTTAAGACACAATATGATTGGGAAACAAGCATGTAGTCTCTCGCGAAGAAATGATGTTTTGCTCATTCTTCTGTGTTGAGAGCAACGATAGGTCATATACTTGTGCAAAACGTATATAGACACATGTTTCCCATATCGTAAAATCACACTTTATGGCATAAGGACTGACAATAGTCGAAATATGGGGGTATACTTGAAAATCTTATTGTTCATAGATAAGGACAATAAGTATAACCAAGGCAGGTACACATAGTGTGTATTGGCTAGCAATGTGGCGAGTTTCCCAAACCCGCGGTTCAATCATCACACAATTCCACGTGTGCATATGTGTTTATGATTGGTAGTGCGAGAAGAAGTACTGGAAGTACTTGAAAGTTTTCTAAGCTGTTTAGTTTGGAATAAATTATGGAAGTCTCGTCACATGCGTACTGTGGAACATCACGTCTCATGTATTGCATGTGTCATAGATGTGTCATTTTTTGATGATTAATCTCTACTGTTGTTATCATTTGATCTTCTACAATCAACTTGGATAACTTCAGTAGACTTAAAAATCAATAATGTCTTTTGTGACATGAATTCTAAACCTTCTTGTGGTGGGAAAAGTATTTCATAACTTTTATCCGTGATAGAACATGATTTTGTTATGTGTACTTGCTTAACAGCAAATATGAGGCGATTGATGCTTTTAAACAGTACAACTCGGAAGTTGAGCATCAACTTAACGAGATCGAAATGATCTCAAGTGATCAAGGTGGTGAATATGAAATCCCATTTTGAGAATTGTGCCAAGAGAGTGGCATAATTCACTAGATGACGGCTTCTTATACTCCACACCAAAAATTGGAGTTGCCGAAAGGGAAAATCGCACATTAAAAGAAATGATGCGTGCGTAGCTCATTAATTCTGGTCTTTCACAGAATTTGTGGGGGGAGGCTAGTTTGATAGCCACCCAGATACTCAATAGGGTGCCTTCTAGCACGACACATACCATTCCATACGAATAATGGAACGGGCGTCAACCTAACTTGAAATATTTTAAAGTGTGAGGGTGTCAAGCTAAAGTGCAAGTTCCTAAACCGAATCAGGTTAGGATAGGACCAAAAACTATTGATTGTATTTTTATTGGGTATGCTAACACGAGTAAAGCATATCGGTTTATGGTCCACAACTCGGATGTTCCCGACATCAATTCTAATATGATCTTCGAATCGGATAATGCGAAGTTCTTTGATAACATCTTTCCTTACAAGACTGTTAACGAAAGTGTTGGTGAGAGCTCCAAGAGACCTCCAGATACGACTATGGATGTTGTACCTGAGGTGGAGGACACAACAATGGATGTTGTACCTCATGTAGACGACCTACGACGTAGTAAATGTCAAAAGGTCCCTACATCTTTTGGTCCTGATTTTCTGACATTCTTGTTAGAAAATGAGCCTCAAACATATAAGGACGCGATGAGCTCTTCTGAATCTCATTATTGGAAAGAGGCGGTCAATAGTGAAATTGAGTCCATTTTGAATAACCATACGTGGGAGTTGGTAGATCTTCCTCCAGGAAACAAACCCCTTGGTTATAAATGGATATTCAAACGAAAATTGAAGGATGATGGTACTATTGACAAGTATAAAGCGAGACTAGTGGTCAAAGGTTCTAGCCAAAAAGAAGGTCTTGACATTTTTGACACTTATTCACCAGTCACAAGAATTACATCGATTCGATTGTTAATTGCTTTGGCTGCTGTGTATGGTCTTCAAATCCATCAAATGGATGTGAAAACCGCCTTTCTTAATGGTGACCTGGAGGAGGAGATATACATGGAACAACCCGAAGGGTTTGTTGTTCCGGGACAAGAACACAAAGTCGCTTGGTCAAGTCTTTGTATGGACTTAAACAAGCTCCTAAGCAATGGCACGCGAAATTTGACGCAGTAATGTTATCAAATGGATTCAAGATTAATGAGTGCGATAAATGTGTTTACATTAAAGACACTCCTAATCATGAAGTCATTGTTTGTTTGTATGTAGATGACATGTTGATAATGAGTAAAGCCATTATTGACATTAAGTCTACAAAACGTATGCTTTCAAAGGCATTTGATATGGAAGACTTGGGGGTGGCTGATTTTATTCTAGGAATTAAAATCTATAAGACTCCTCAAGGTCTAGCTCTATCTCAGTCTCACTATATTGACAAGGTGCTTGATAAGTTCAAGTATTTGGACTTCAAGACAGTGAAGATGCCGATAGATGTGAACCTTGCTCTTGCTAAGAACAAGGGTGCAAGTGAAGCGCAAACGGATTATGCTCAAGTGTTAGGCTGTCTGATGTACATCATGAATTGTAATAGACCAGATATTGCATTGGCAATAAGTAAGTTGAGTCGCTACACGAGCAATCCGAATGCAACTCATTGGATGGCAATGAGACGTGTTTTGGGGTACTTGAAGCACACCCAGAACTTTGCTTTGCATTACTCTAGGTATCCGGCTGTGCTTGAAGGATATTGTGATGCGAACTGGATCACCGGTTCAACCGAAAGCAAGTCCACCAGTGGATATGTGTTTACGGTTGGTGGGGGAGCAGTATCTTGGAAATCCTCCAAGCAAACCTGCATAGCCCGTTCAACAATCGAATCTGAATTCATTGCATTGGACAAAGCTGGTGAGGAAGCTGAATGGCTTCAGAATTTCTTGGAAGATATTCCATTTTGGCCCAAGCCGTTATCACCAATAAGTATACATTGTGATAGTCAAGCGGCGATTGGAAGGGCAGAAAGTGTTATGTACAATGGTAAATCTCGTCACATTCGTCGACGACATAACACGGTTAGACAACTAATCTCTAGTGGTGTTATCTCAATTGATTATGTGAAATCAAAGGATAACGTGTCGGATCCACTTACAAAAGGCCTAACTAGAGATGTAGTTGAGAAATCATTGAGGGGAATGGGATTATGGCCAAGGACATAATCACCATGACAGAAACTCTACCTAGTTGACTGGAGATCCCAAGATCTAGGTTCAAGGAGAAAACAAAGTTGTGTTTGATGGTTCGACATTGTCAAACTTTCTCAAACCTATTCTCATGATGAGACAATGTTTAACAATAAGGGTAAGTGGTGGAACGTGTGTCGTTGAGGGTTCAACCAAATAAACTACTAATGCTAAGAAAAAGCTATAGCAGATCGTATTCCGAGGGTCTCTTATGATTGGTTACTTCAGAACTAGCAAAATACTCGAATGCAAACACGTTGTGCGTGGTGTGAGTTCCACGACTTCTATCTCTAAGAAATGCAGAGAAATTAAAACAAATTAAACTAAAGCAGATTGGGAATTAGGGTTTGAAAACAAGAATGACAGACGAACTTAGACTTTGAATCCTCCTTCGTTCCCCAGAGCATTGGCAATCAACAGATCAGCGGATTTCGATTCTCATTCAATCAATTACTAAGACACCACCATAACTCCTTACCCTTAGGTTTAAGACCGGCGAACGTTCGCTCTATCTGTTCTAACTACCAAGATTAACTAGCTGCTCGGGTACGGTCGCCTCTCGCAACGACTTAATTAACTGGTGTAATTACTAATGATTAATGAGTTACTCTTGCAGTGAATTAACCCTAACCGGTTCCTACGAAAGGCACGCTCCAATTATAAGGTTAATTGTTCAATTCGATGTTCTAAAGTAAGGCGAGCGTTCGCTTCTATCCTTAGCTTAACAAGAATCTAATCTAGGTGATCAATCCAGACAAGAAACATCTAGTCTAAGCTCTAACGAGTTTAGCTACTCATGATCATTACAAAAGAAACAAAGACAAAGAAAGAGTTCATCATTCAAAGGAAGAACAGAAAAGAATCTGAAAACCCTAATTTAGACGACTCTGGCAGACTTCGATCTTCGGTAGATAACACTCCTAGCTCCGGTTCTTCGAGATGGAAGGGATGGCGTCACGATCTCTATCCGGCTCTTCGAACTCCAACTCTTCGCTCCAGAACTTGAGAGGATTCTCTGAATTCTGATCTCGAAAAGTTGTATTATGATTAATTATGATTCGTGTCTTTGTTTGGGCCGCCAGGTTAAGTATTTATACTTAACCCTAATCAGCCGGATTCCTCTTATTATTTTCGCCGAAATCTTTAAGGGATTTTCGGCGAAAATTCCTTTGTGCATGAAGGCTCCGCCGGCTGATCTCTCTGCCTTGCATTTTCAGACCGAACAACACAATGTTTTTGCCGAAGTCATTCTTCACTTGGCGTCAGTTGATTTGCACTATTGTTTTCGCCGAAGATGCAAGCTTATTTTCGCCGAAGATGCAAGTGTGAATGGGCAGACTTTCGGTTTGACTTGATCGGCTCCTTGGATCAATTCCGGTTTGATTCCTCGAGGTTCCAACGCCTTTGACACGTCCATGGCTACTCTATTTGATGGCAAAAACCTGTGCTAACATAAAAACACTAGAAAACCATCAAATAGACCCGAAACGGGCCAAGGTAACACGAATGGCACGAGATAGGGAAATCGATTGAATATTCGTTATTCTACCCTAAAAACCATGTCTTAAGCAAATAAATGTCACTTAAATGAGGCTGATAATCACGTCAAATCGAGTGTCATCAAATACCCCACACTTAAGTTTTTGCTTGTCCTCAAGCAAACTGAATAGAAATGCTCATGTTCATAAATGATAAGATCGATTAAATTGGAGCTCAATCAAACACAATGAATTATTAGACAGATCGATCTTAGAACAAGAAACCTAACCTGCATACAGATCAGTCAAACTACCTGGTCTCACTAATAAACTGCACACGACAAGTAATTAGCAACCAATTATGCACGAATTTGACCTGACCGACCAGACTCCTCACACAGGATATATATAGTACAATGGAAACTCTCACTCTCTGTGTTTAAGGACGTGTTTCTGCTCTCGATCATTTTCTGTTACCGAATTCTGTCATAGGTTTGCATTTCGACCACATCTCCACCACTGTGACAACACGAGTATCTAGTCAAGAAGGACTTCCCTGCTAGGACCGTAATGAATACTACACTACTCGGGTTTATAATGAGATGGATGATGGGAATGAATGATGATGGCTTGGTGCGGTGTAGCTTTCGACTAACTTCCCTCGAATCTAATCTATGGCTTCCTACCGTCTAACCAAACACGGGTGGAATAATGAACGCTCGTCCTATGATACCCTCAAGCAACCTAGCACTTATTCTTTTTCTTTACACGATTTTTTCTTTTCTTTCTTTTGAACTTTTCTTTTGACTTCGTTCTTCCATTTGTAGGGAGAAGAACGTTTTATTGAACTACACTTTGAACTTTTTCTGATTTTCTTTTCTTCATTTTTTTCGAATTTTTTTCTCTTTTTCTTTCTTTACTTTTTTTTCTTTTGTGCCGATTTTTCTTTTAGTTGCTAGAGGGGTTTACACGTCTGGACATATAAGCTAAGACCACCTGTTTAATGGCTATAGGCAGGTTACCACAAACCGACTTCCGGTAGGTCAATCTAGAACTACAACCACAGGGGATCAATGGGGAATGAAAGAAATGGGAAATGGCTGTAATGTATTATCGAACCGAAAGAACAGGCCAAGCTCAAGGGTCTAAACCTAGTGAATTTTATCGTTTGGTAGGCTATCTGGCTTAGTAGCTGAATCTAGGTGCCCCTATCCTTCTAGAACTCGTGTCATCGTGTGGTCTCGAGTAGGTCTCATGCAAATTCTAACTCATTCAAGTAGACAGAAAACCACTCAGAAAGAATTTAAATTGCAAGTTACGTGCAATGGATCAAAAGCTCACAGTTGGTTTGCTAGTCGGATTCGGTCATTTTCATGCAATCAAGGCTACAAACTACAAGTGTGATTTTAAAATTCTGTTCTGACCAGGCAATTTAGCATCAAAGCATACAAGTTGGTTCTCAAGTTCTAGGTTAAGCAGTCTAATATAGACATCAAAAAATCAAGAACTGAGCCATTCTAATGCTAGAGAGACTGGAATGGAATCACGAGGCACACATAAAACACAATCAAGGGCAATCAAGTTCATGCAAGGTTCTCTAGCATCCTACCCCACACTTAAATTGGACTGTGTCCTCACAGGACTAATTCTAGAGTTCAGAGTGGAATGTAAGAACCTGGATGAGGACGGTTGATTTCAGAGGGTGAGCACGGATCCTCGGAGCAGAGGGAAGTGTATCAGAACCTGAAGCAAAGGGAGTCTCCCTACTGCCTACAAAGCAAAAACAAATAAAACATAAAAAAGGAAACCGGGACAAGTGTCCCGGATCCACACAGAAAAAAAGTTGGACCGAAATCCAAAAAGAATAAATAAAAAGAAGACACCAGAAAAGGAATACAACCCGCTCACTGCTGGTCTGGTGAACCGGGAGGTGGAAATTGGAGAAATTCACCGAGCTGGCGTTGCCACGCCATCTGTGCCTCATATCGCCGGTCGGCACGGCGCATATGTTGCTGTATAATAGTCCATCGCGCCTCTTGAGTGGCGTTGTCCGTGATGCGCCACTCCTGAAGTCGCTCGTACAACTCTCCAACATCCGCGGGGTGATGTCGGGGCTGCTGGGGAGGCGCCTGGTATGTATCGGGAATGTGCGGCGGCGACTGGTGAGCATACCCTGCCTGATGGTGTGGCGAGGGTATATAATCTTGGAATTCTGGTGGCGGCTGGGGCTGCTGCTTCTCAGCATCATCTTCTTCCTCCGACTCGACCACAGGCTGGAGTGGAGGATCTGCTGCTACATGGGAACTGAGGTCGAGTTCTAAGTCGTACTCAACCGCCAAGTCTCCTCCAACGGTCCTAACTGGGTGTCGTGGAATGTGCGGGCCATATTCATGGCTGATGCCGAAGGAGAGGATGAGTTGTCCTATGAAGTTGCCCCCCAAGAGCCTGCGCGGTGGCGTCTTCCTCCTGGTCTTCTGGCAGAAGATGCGAGCCAGTACCCAGCCGGGGTGTAGAGGGTAGCTCTCTCGGATGGCTCGGAGAAGCATGAGCTCCTCCTTGAGGATATGGTGGCGATCCTTGTCGGGTGCATATAAAAGGGATCTACGCCAAACCATATGAATAAATTTATAGAGCGGGTGAGAGAGAGACTTAACTGAGTTGCCCACTCCGAGGCGATCTCCAGGCACGCCTGTCATGTGGCTCCAGAGCGCGTTGTACTCCTCGTCGTCATCATCTTCTCCCCAGCCCAGGTGATGATCGTGATAATGCTCGTAGGGGATGCCGAGATGAGCGGAAAACTCATCGTAGGTCAGCTGTCGGTACACCCCACCAAGATAGAAGGTGACAACCTTCTTGCGCTGCTTCCTCTTGTGCTCATCCAGATCAAAGGTTGCCCAGAACTCCTGGAGGGCAATGTCTGGGAACTCGGCGGCGATGGTGGTCAGCTCGAGGAGACTAGCCGGTGCTAAGGCGTCATGCACGTTTCGGTGGTAGTCCTCATCGTGATCGTGCAGGGAATCCATGGAGAGAGGACACACGTCAGCTCCCCGGACGTGCTCGAGCTTCTGGAAGCACTCGAAGTAGAAGTCAGGTAGACGGGCTATGGTGCGATGGTACCCAGCCCGGCGGGGTAGTGCAGGTGGGGGACCCAGAACGACGGGTGTGACGGGATCGGCAGCTCTTGAGCTCGAGGCGCCATCAAGTCGCGCCTTAGTCCTGCGCTCATAAGTGGTGTTCCTAAACCAGAACGAAACCAGATTAGTCAACTAAAACCCTACCCCACACATAGTAGAAAAACTCAATTTCACAAAGAAATGAGGGAAACTAAGTGGGGTAAGCAAGCGGAGTAACCGGCAACCATAGACAGTAAAATACATACTTAAAACCAGCCAGAATCGGATAAGCACAATCAGAGTTCAAAAAGTCAAACCGACATTTAGAAACTCAACATTTAAGCATATTGAACCCTAATCATGGCAAGACTATCATAACTTGGAGAATGACGGTAAAATATGATTTCAATTGGCAGCACGATAATATGAACGAGAATGAACACTTATGGCAGCCAAACGATCAAATACAGTTCATGGTCAAACCGACATTTCTCACAAAAGTCAACATCACAAAGAATCAATCCTATGCATAGCAACATATGACCAAATGATATGGAAATTAAGCACGGAACTCCCTAAGCATGCTAGAACAGTTCTATAAGTTCAGTTAATCCTAGTTCACACGAAAACAGTCGGCACGCAAAACGAGGCAAACCGAAAAGTCAACCGAAAAGTCAACCCCGACGAAATTCAGCAATCTATATGTCAAAAGATTGTATCGAAAAGTTATACAACTTACCTTGAAGCCATGACTGCTAAAAATGAACGAGTTGAGAGGAATCGGTGAAAAACGTTGAAAACTAGGTTTTCGGTGAACTGGAGCTGCAAAGCTCCGATTCGGCTGTTCTAGGGCTCGATGGATTCGGAATTGGGAGGGGAAGGGAGCGGCGGTGGTCGGCGACAGCGGCGGCGGTGGGAAACGGCGGCGACGGCGGTTTGAAAGAGTGGGTGGTCGGCGATTTTTAAAAACGGACAGGGGAGGGAGTTTTCGGGTTGCTGAACGAAAATGAAAGAAGGAGAGAGAGGAAGTGGACCGGATTTTTAAAGTGGAGGATTTCTGATTTTCGAAATTATTTTCGGCGAATTTAAAAGGATGGTTTCGCCGAAAATTTCAGTTCAAATGCTCTGCCGGATTTTCAAAGGTAGTTTCGCCGAAAATAACAGTATGGTTTCGCCGAAAATTTCAGTTAAAATGGCTGATGGTCTTCGAAAATAGTTTCGCCGAAAACAGAAATCTTATCGAACCGAAAATGATGAACAGGGAGAGTCAGGTTCGAAAATCAAAAATCGGTTTCGCCGAAAACAAGGGTGGTTTCGCCGAAAATTTTGAACTGTTCGGGTTTAAAATATTTTCGCAAATCCGGCTAACTTCAAAAAATCACAGTTAAATCCAAAAAAATCGGAACGACCTCAATCAACTTGCTACTGACTCTATGACATGCAGACTCTACACGAAAAATAATAAATCAAACAAACTGACACTTTTGGCTCCCCCGAACCGACTCTAAAATATTAAGTTCAACAAAAATTAAAACAGACTCCAGCCGTGGGTTGCCTCCCACGAAGCGCTCTTTTATTAACGTCCTTGAGCTGGACGATACCTGGACGGTATTAGGAGACATCCCAACTCAGATTCTCCTTCACGCTCGCGTCGGAGTTCATGAAGTACAGCTTCGGGACTTCTCCGGTAAGCGTGAATCTCTTCCCGTTTGCATGTAAAAGCTTGGTACGTCCATCGGGAAGATGATCGACGAACTTGAATGGTCTGAAAAGTTCTCTGGAGAGATCATCCTTCTTGAGTGTTACGATGGAAGGAATGAAGACTGTCGGCTTCTTCTTACCTTCAATCTTCGGCTTGGTATCACCAGGATCGGTGATCGTTAGTACTTCCTTAGGAGTCGCTTTAGGCTTCTCCTTCCATACTTGTTCCGGCGCCGGTTTCTCGGAACAAAATGGTGGTGCAGTTGGCTCGGTGGAAGACGCGGAATTTTTGGCCTCCAGACCATTTGGGTCTTTGTCTTCTTGTTCTTTCCACGAGGTCTGCTCGGTGGTTTAGAAGAGGCTTGCAGTTCCTTCTTCTTCTTGAGCGGCTTCTGAACCGAAATTTCTGGCTTCTTCTTAATAACCTGTTTAATATCTGCAGCAACAACTGGTCTAGAGACACTGGAAGAAGCATTAGTAACGGAGTTGACCGGAGTCAACTCCACAGTTTCAACAGCTAGGCAGTGAGATTCTTCATTCCTAGAGTCGTATTTCATGCCATCTTTAAGACGAAAAGTTTTCGTTTCTTTACCAACTCTTAAAGTCAAAGAACCATTTGGAACGTTAATATTCATTCCAGTAGTAGCCATGAAAGGTCGACCTATGAGAATAGTAGCATCATCTGTACTAGTATCCATAATCACATAGTCAGCTAAGAACGTGAACGGACCACATTTAGTGACAACGTCTTTAATCTCTCCCTTAGGGGTTTTAAGTGATCTATCAGCAAAGACGAGTTGCATACTAGGCGGTTCAAGTTCTCCTAGGTTTAACTTTTCATATAGACTCACAGGCATAACATTAACAGATGCTCCTAGGTCAACTAGGCAACGTTCAATCTCAACATCATTAATGACCAACGACAAAGTAAAAGAACCAGGATCAGATAACTTAGCTGGATATGGAGAAACAGGTTTCTTAATGCGAATGTTAGGATAACCTTCCTTGTTCCCTTTCATGCCAGTCTCGATCCTTGCGTTTGGCAGCAATGCTCTAGGAAAAGGAGGCTTCACGACGTATGGTGCAAGAGGAGGATCTTCCTCCTTAGGCGCCGGTTCCTGTTCTTCTTCTTCTTCCGGAGTTTTAGCGATCCTACGTAAAACAGAACAAGCATCAGCAATTAGGTTTGGAAGTTTTCGAGCAGTTACCATTTTAGCCTGTTCTTTTCGCGAATTCGGCTCTGTCTGGCTTGGAAGTTGGCCAAATGGTCGACCAGATGTTAGCATGCTACAGATATGGTTCACGGCTTGCTCAATTCTTTGACCGGATGCGATCTGTTCTTGATTGAGGAAGCTTGAGCCTTGAACTGACTGTCATGATCATCGAGTCTGGTGATGATCAGGTCGAACTTCTTGTCTACCTCGTTATCCCTTTGTTCCCTGATGTAGATCCCTGAGGTTGTCTGGACTGACGGTAGTCGGGGTAGCCCTGTTGACTGTTGGTGAAGCCCTCAAAATGAAGTTCACCTCTTCTACCGAGCAAGCATTGATTTTCTTCAATCGCTCTGGACTTCTGCTTCAATAAGCTCTTCTATTCTCCAATGTCTCTTAGCTCCATCCGGTCTCCTTGAGCCTTGAGATGCTGTTCCTATAGGCAGTGGTTCTGGAAGGGGGAGTATCCTCTATGAATCCTTGAGGAGATCCTCCCAGTTGGTGCAGAGACCGGGTGGCCTGCTAATGAACCATCTCTTTGCGGCGCCTCAGGAGTGAGAATGGGAAGGCTCGAAAGCAGAAGGTATCCTTATCGAGGCTCCCACTCTTAAAGGTTTCGCAAAAAGCAAGGAAATCCGCCAAGTGTGTGCATGGATTATCATGAGGATTTCCTTCAAACTGTAGACCCCTCGAGATCATTTCCGAGTAGGCGGTCTTGATCTCATAGTCAGGACCGTCTTCATTGCGCGGCACAAAGATGGGAGACCGAACACTAGCAGCCATCGTGGTAGGGAAAGGTGGAGCGGAAGTGATTTACTTCTGAATTTTCTTATCCTGCAAAAGACAAAAATAAACACAACCGGTGTAGAATCGAAGTGGGTGGAAAGATGAAAGATGGAAAGTAGAGGAATAAATTGCCAGTTCTTCTTTCAACAATCAAAAGAAGTTCCCCGGCAACGGCGCCAATTTGGTGGAACGTGTGTCGTTGAGGGTTCAACCAAATAAACTACTAATGCTAAGAAAAAGCTATAGCAGATCGTATTCCGAGGGTCTCTTATGATTGGTTACTTCATAACTAGCAAAATACTCGAATGCAAACACGTTGTGCGTGGTGTGAGTTCCACGACTTCTATCTCTAAGAAATGCAGAGAAATTATAACAAATTAAACTAAAAGATTGGGAATTAGGGTTTGAAAACAAGAATGACAGACGAACTTAGACTTTGAATCCCCCTTCGTTCCCCAGAGCATTGGCAATCAACAGATCAGCGGATTTCGATTCTCATTCAATCAATTACTAAGACACCACCATAACTCCTTACCCTTAGGTTTAAGACCGGCGAACGTTCGCTCTATCCGTTCTAACTACCAAGATTAACTAGCCGCCCGGGTACGGTCGCCTCTCGCAACGACTTAATTAACTGGTGTAATTACTAATGATTAATGAGTTACTCTTGCAGTGAATTAATCCTAACCGGTTCCTACGAAAGGAACGCTCCAATTATAAGGTTAATTGTTCAATTCGATGTTCTAAAGTAAGGCGAGCGTTCGCTTCTATCCTTAGCTTAACAAGAATCTAATCTAGGTGATCAATCCAGACAAGAAACATGAACAATGAAGAACGAATCAAACATGAAAAAGAACTGATTGAATTTCAAATCTAATCACCGCCGATCCATGACCGCTTTAAAGCCCTGGGTCACTTAGGGTTCATCTAGTCTAAGCTCTAACGAGTTTAGCTACTCATGATCATTACAAAAGAAACAAAGACAAAGAAAGAGTTCATCATTCAAAGGAAGAACATAAAAGAATCTGAAAAACCTAATTTAGACGACTCTGGCAGACTTCGATCTTCGGTAGATAACACTCCTAGCTCCGGTTCTCCGAGATGGAAGGGATGGCGTCATGATCTCTATCCGGCTCTTCGAACTCCAACTCTTCGCTCCAGAACTTGAGAGGGTTCTCTGAATTCTGATCTCGAAAAGTTGTATTATGATTAATTATGATTCGTCTCTTTGTTTGGGCCGCCGGGTTAAGTATTTATACTTAACCCTAATCAGCCGGATTCCTCTTATTATTTTCGCCGAAATCCTTAAGGGATTTTCGGCGAAAATTCCTTTGTGAATGAAGGCTCCGCCGGCTGATCTCTCTGCCTTGCATTTTCGGACCGAACAACACAATGTTTTCGCCGAAGTCATTCTTCACTTGGCGTCAGTTGATTTGCACTATTGTTTTTGCCGAAGATGCAAGCTTATTTTCGCCGAAGATGCAAGTGTGAATGGGCAGACTTTCGGTTTGACTTGATCGGCTCCTTGGATCGATTCCGGTTTGATTCCTCGAGGTTCCAACGCCTTAGACACGTCCATGGCTACTCTATTTGACGGCAAAAACCTGTGCTAACATAAAAACACTAGAAAACCATCAAATAGACCCGAAACGGGCCAAGGTAACACGAATGGCACGAGATAGGGCAATCGATTGAATATTCGTTATTCTACCCTAAAAACCATGTCTTAAGCAAAGAAATGTCGCTTAAATGAGGCTGATAATCACGTCAAATCGAGTGTCATCAGTAAGCCTATAAACGCAAGGCTTTTAATGGTTTCTAAGTTTGACCTCAAGTTGGTCAAATGATGTATTTACGAATACACGTTTAGAAATCACCTATGTGAGTGTGAAGTAGAGCCGCTTCAAGGAGAACTAGCGTCGGCCAAGTTCTCTACGCACTCATGAGACCAGACGGTGTTCAGGGCTAAAATGAACACAACAGTGAGAACTAATGAACGGTTAAGGGTTAGCTGTGTGACATACGTTGTCTTAGTATACACAAAAAGTCTACGTTCAAAGATATCAAATCTACCGATGGACGAGTATACTCGATGTATGTTCACTACGAAAAGTTCAAAGGAAAACCTACTTATTCAGATGCAGCTAATTCTTGCGAGCAAATCACACAGTTTTTGCATAGTTTTCAAAACTTAGCATTCTCCATTCATGTGGGGGATTGTTGGGGATTTGATGTGTGAATGAAGGAATGAGCTAAGTGGTGTTGAATACCACATTGCTAATTGATGGGAAAGTGGAGTTAGATATAAGAAATCAAGCCCACTAAGGTTGGTAAAAGGCTTGAGATGGTGATGGCCCTCGCGCCGTCGTCGTCGCCTCGCCTCGGCCTCGATTCGGATTCGGTCGGATTCGGATTTGGTCAAAAGATTTGATTTGATTCAATTCTTTTGCTACCCGACCGATTTGGTTTGACCAGGAAAGTCACCCAGAATCTGCGGTTCAGAATCCAAACCGAAACCTGGTTTTTAAACCGGTTCAGTCACGAACCGACACGAGTCAAACCGGCCAACTGCCCAACTGCCAGAAGGCACCCCTTCATTTACTATAAATAGCAAATCAGTCCCTGCACTTTCTTCTACAGACTTTTCCCCTCTCTGAACTTTTTTCTCTGCACGAAAATTCTCTCTGCATTCATTCTTCCAAAGAAATCGAGTCGTGTGATTGTGCCGTTCGTTGAGTTCGCCGATCACTTGCGTTTGCATCACCACTACGCATGTGAGTATCTGTTTTATCCTGGGAGAATTGATTTCGTTAGCCTTGGGTGACGTAGAGGGGAATAACAATTCTTAAGGACAGATCGTGAAGTCGATCGACTCGGATTGTCCTTCTGTTTATTGCATGTTACTATTTCATTGATAATTGATTGTTTTTGCATGCTTACTAGGTTAGGTTCGACCAAAAAAAGTTGGTAATGTGGTATGTCCAACAACCATCAAGCACCTCGTAATTACTAGAATTCTGATGTTGGGCTATGATTATCATGTCATTTTGGACAGTTTACTTTGGGCTTGTCATCCTAAATTCATAAGTTTTTAGTACTCATTTTCGTCGAAGATGGTGCTTAAACTCTTTTCATTATAAAATTTTTCAACGAAAAATAACAAAAAAGGAGTAATAAAGTCATGGATGTGGAAAAATCAACTAGAAAATGCGAAGATCACAACGAAAGAAGAAATAGATGAAGAGTTCAAAAGCATCTGATCTGTTCACTGCAGAATCCAAATAGAGTTTGGCTTACTTTAACTTGGTATTAGAAGATAAATTTTCTATATTTAAGGTAAGCATGCTGAAATAACATTATTAGTTATTAATTTTTTTTTTTTTTTGCTACCACAATGATCAAACCCAAGAAATCATGAAAAAGGAACTGTAGAAGCACAAGTTAAGCTTGATTAATAGTTCAAAATAATTAGAATATCATTAATCAATACGGCTCAAGATCCGAGTCCAACCCTTTTGAGGTTGGACCTTGTTCCAACCAATTAAACGGGGTATTTTCGGAATTCCACTAAAAGAACCCTATCTGAATGCAGCAGCCCCTATTCCCCACACACAGCCGACGCCAGCCCCTTGGAAACAACACCGACGATTATCATCGGAAGGGCAGGTTGGACGAAGCAGAGGAGCTAGCCTTCCGCCAAAAGACTTGCCGGTGTTTTATTATCTCCGACGCCTCCCTCGTCCTCCACTGCTCCTTCAGTCAATTATAACTGGCGCCGTGTTCGGCTCCGGAAATCCTTCGTCGAGTCGTGGTTCACCTCGAGTTTCACAACCACGATCGAGCAAAGATACAGGTTCCTTCTGAGGAGGGGTTTGACTAAGTCATTTTCTTCCTTGAATCGGAGTAGCTGCAATATGGGGTGGGAAATGGCAGCAGTTGAAGCAGAGTTAACGACGTTCTTAGACTCAAATACGGCGAGGGAGGAGATTGGGATTGAGTGACTGATTTGTGATTTAGCTAAGTTTAGTAACTGATTTTCAATTACTAAATCTTTGGTATTATTTTGTAAATATTAAAAGTTAATCATTACAGTCGAGTAAGTTGTAGGCCATTTGAACTTTTTTTGCCCAATACAAAATCTGAATATGTAAACGGGAAGGGAAACAAATTGTTGGAATATAACTATGTAATCGAGTCATCAATGAATGTGTTAACTAGTTCGTAACTAAGTTATCATCAATTAAAAAATCTTGTTAACTAGTTATTTGATCACGATGTTAACTAATTAATTAACTAATTTTGATAACTAGTTATCTAATCATGATGTTATCTAGTTATCAAATAATCTCGTTAACTAGTTATCTAATAATCTCGTTAACTAGTTATCTAATAACCTCGATAATTAGTTAACTCGATAAGTTAACTAGTTACATAGTTAATAACAAAATAACTAATTAACTAAATTTGATAACTAGTTATCATCTTAAAAAAATGTTCACTAGTTATCTAAATGGGGAAGTTAACTAGTTTTTAATTCGATAAGTCAATTAGTTGACTAATTTTGGTAACTAGTTATCACCTAAAAACTTGTTAACTAGTTATCTAGATCATGATGTTAACTAGTTAACATGATTGGTTAACTAGTTAACACGATTAATTAACTAGTTAACACGATAAGATATCTAGTTATCACGATAAGATATCTAGTTAACTCATCGAGTTAACTAGTTAACTCGAGTAGATGACTAGTTAACAACTGGATAACTAGTTAACTCGATAAATCATAATGTTAACTAGTTAACACGATTGGTTAACTACTTTCTACTACTTTCAATTATTAGTTTAAAATCATGTTAACTAGTTATCAGTTAAAAACCATGTTAACTAGTTATCAGTTAAAAAAACATTGTTAACTAGTTAACAGAAAAAGGCGGTAACTAGTTTTTTTTGAAAGCAAAAAAAAAAAAAAACTCGCCGGAGTCTCGCCGGAAAAGTCGCCGGCGACGGCGGCCGGTCGCCGGAGATGAGCTGCTGGTCGCTGGAAAAATTAATTAATTAATTTATATATAATAATTAAATTATATGTGTAAAGTCTAAAATACCCCTAACAATCTAGACCATTGGATTGGTCAAAGGTCAAAGGTAATCTAATGGTTAAGATGAAGGTTGGAATTTCCAACCCTTGGAAAGAGTTGGATGGGGATCCACATCCAATCAATACGGTCTCAGAGTGAACTAAGATAAATAATAATCAATATTAGACTATTAGTTCTCTAGAACTTGAATTGGATTTGTTGAACAATGTTTGTCCAATTGGAATGCCTTAGCAAGAATGTCAATGGCAATGTCAAGTTTAGATCCGAATACAAAGTTGGCAATAGTAACTACTCTCGGGTTCTGACTGCTCCAAGCAACAATAGCTACCGCATATTCATGTCCAACATTTTGCTGGAAGTGAACCAACGCAATTGGAAACACAAACACATCACTCTTTTAAAGGATCTTATGAATGAGACGATTGTCTGGATTCGAGGTGACGAATCCAACTTCTGGAGTGCCCTCAATAACAGTGAGGATATTTGTGGCTTGTGGATGTGTGTGAGGAGGGTTGATGCCCCATGGTGCAAAGTTAATGTGGACCATCGAGATTCCTAGAGTCCTGGAATCTGAGCCATAGTGGTTGTAGTGACATCAAATCCCACTACATTGGCTACATTACCAGATTTTTTGTAGCTCGCTGAAGGAGAAATCACTTGTCTGGACTGTAGGCGGCTGAGGCAGTGGAAAGAGGAAAGTAATTCTAGGTTTTGACAAAGGAGAAGCGGCAACGAAGACTACGCCATCTAATCAAAAAATGGAAGAAGGGTTAGCGACAAGAATTTTCAGAGAGAGATCTAAATTTTGAATTTTGATTTAGTTTGGTTTTGAAATTTTGAAACTGAACCAACGAAATTGATATATAAAAGTGGGGGTGTCGGTTACCCTCACTGACGTTTTGATAGTTAAACATGTTTTTAATATCTTGTTTTTTCGAGTATAGAATCTACATGTCGTTAAAGGATAGATAGGGCGATTTGAATGAAAAACTAATTTGGTAGAGATGATAATCTATCATATTGGGAAAACCTAGAGCCATAGAAAGAAACCAGAAGAACATTAGGTATAATCTTAAACTATGATGTGTTTCTTTGTAATGGTTAGCAATAAAATCTAAAGCCTTGATTATGAAAGATATTTCCAACTTACCGATTAAAAATTTAGAGATAATATAACTTTTTAGATAAACTTTAATAACTAATATTATTGTAATCACTTATTTTGAAACATATTGAATTCGACATAAATTTGTCAACTTAATCATATGAATAACAAATCATAAAGTGAAAAAAGAAGAAAGGAAATGGACATCCTCCCAAACTTGAAACAACCAATACGTCACCCCTCACCCATTGTTCTAATAAAAAAAACGTGGCTGCATTTTTTTAAAGACAATTATTGGTTGAATTTGAAATTGAAGGAGAGGAGATAAAAGTTAAAAAATGCTGAGGTGTCAACTTCTGAAACTCATTTCTGCATATATATGTTTATAGAGGCGGGATGGAGACTTGGCAGATGAAGATTTTGGCGTTGAGAAGTGAAAAGTCCGCGCAAATGAGTTTGGGCTTCAAGGAGTTGAGCACTTATATTGGACCCTTTTTTAATACGTTAGTGGCCTGTTTGGTAATGCGGGGCCTTACTTGGTTGAGTAAGAATACTTTTCATAGACACACTTGTAAGGCTAGAAGAAGATTCATTACAGATTATGGAAAACTCTATGTGGAAGAGACCAACACTTCTAAAAAAGACTCAAAACCCTAACCGTAACCCAAAACTCAAATCCTAACTCTTGTGCCAGTTTTTTGGGTGGGTAGCGGGATGACACTTTTTTTCTTGGGAAAGATCTTGATCCACACATAAGGTGACGACATTCACAGTCAAAGATACCGATTCATCAAAATCACGTTGGAAAGCACAAGCTGCCAGTGATGCGGCGAGACTAAGAAGATCGTCAATATCTTCATATTGCACCCCTTCTACAGGAAGTAGCATAACAACATCAACTCATTCAGTTTGAATCGAAAACCAATTAGCTTGAGCTGTTCCAAGTGCTGGTAGATCGAGGCTATAGACTAATTAACTATGATTTTTTGCACTCTTGCCAAATAGTTCCATTCTTGCTGCTCTGGTTGGTCATCACCGTCTCAGTTCTCATTGAATATCATTTGAGGTGGATTTTGATGTTGGAGGGCATGAACATCCTTGGGAAAAAATTAAATAAAAGTTAAAATTCTCTACATCAGAGTTGTAAGTAAAAATATTATGTAGAAGACATTTATTATTTATCAGCACCACGAAAATTCATCATACTTAAAGATGTTCAGGGACGTTTTAAGTATTTCACCCTTTTATCATCTATTTTTAAAACAAGGGACCCAAGATTGATAGAAATGTGAAATAAAAAAGACAAACCTGAGTAACCTATTCAGCAAAAAGATATCCAAAATTTTTGGACAACGTCTTGGCCAATTGGATCCGATCGGACTGATCGTCATGAGCAGTAATTAGTTGATTCCAAACCTTCTAAAAGGAAACGATATGTGAGTATTGTAACATGTATAATGCATATGTAGAGATGCTTGATTAGGATTATTCGACTTAAATACACCAAGTGCCACTAAACTATTAAAAATCTATCATACTAAACTATTAAACTAATTTTATTACACTGGATACTATTAAACTCAATTTCTCTTACACCGACGACCATTTTGTTAAAATTTTCAACAAAAATATGACGTAGACTTAACGGAGTGAGTTCAATCATACACAAATGATGACATGGACCCCAAGTGTGACACCTTTTCTAAAGAACTTAAAACTATATTGTTTTGAGATTAGAATTAGGAAGAGAAACAAAGAGCTGAAATGCCTCTGTTTATTCATCTTCTTCATCTATCCTGCAATTCTGGAATTTCCGCTCAGCAACTTCTACGGAGTACATAGCTAAAAATAAAATCAAGAATTAATGGCTACACTCAATTTGAAGTCAACGCCTAGAAAAGTCATATTCTAATTGGCCCATACAAGTAAATACAAATTCTTGACACTTTGAATGGGAGGAGAGCAAAGAAGAAGGGGAACAAATCCATATAATAGTCACTTACCGCATACAAGAGCCAAATGGAATTCTTTTTTATTTTATTTTGGTGATTGCCAGGAGTCAAATGGAATTCATATTGGTACCGCAAACTGCAAAACAAGATCAAGAACTGTAAAAATTACCGTGTCGAACATGTCACAGTGGAGCTTAGTAATAGAATCTCCACGCCAAAGCTCATGCGGTAACCCATAAGCTATATGTGCCTTAGGCCCCATGTTCGAGTTCAAAGAATTTGAGGAAAGCTTGGATGCTAGATTCATAGGTCCATCTAGATGAGTGTACTCAGCAGCATGTCATGACAGACATTTACAGAATGTGACAGATGGTGGCCAGTCTTTAAGCTTGAGTATTCGAGGCCACCCCATGATATCGAATTCCCCCTTTCAGTATCCATTGAAGAATGTGCGAAGACGAACATCGACCTACATGTTCAGAAAACCCGGTTGTTAATGAACATCAAAACAACCTAGATGTAGTAGGATAGTATAATATTAAAGAACTTGCCTACCTCGCAACAATCCAAACAATCCTTTAATCTTTTGCCATTATTAAAACAGTACCTGAAAAATTAGATATAAAATTGAGTTAGAATAGACACATATATGCATTACAAAACAACAATTAAAATTGTAACAGTAACGTGATTAAACATAGAGCTGGCAAAATGCTAGCCTGACCCAAAAAATCCGATCAGTTTGCCCAACCCAACCCAACCCATGACCCGACTGACCAAAAAGTCAAAACCAGTAACCCGCCCAACCTGTGGCCCGACGAACCCGCGACCCGCCGAACCCGTGACCCGATGAACCCACGACCCAACGAACCCGTGACCCGACTAACCCGTGACACGATGAACCCGCGACCCGACTAACCCACAACCCGACCAACCCGACCCGTGGGCCGCCCAACCCGCCCGTTTTCCAGCTCTATTACATGATTGAATATAATTCAACAACTTCATAAATAATTTTACCTATATGGCTAGGCTGTAGCGCTGAACTAGGTCAACGGCTTGTAGTCGGTTAAATCAAGAATATTTTCTACTCACATCTATTGAAAACGACATGAAGCCCTTGCACCCAATGACATTGTGATTGTTCGTCACAGAGATTGAACTAGATGCTTCTCTCCTATCTCGCTTGGGAGGAGAATCGTTTTCATGTTAAAGTTATTTTTTCTAGAGAAATGAAAGGATATGCTGAAATTTTATTTTGTTTTATTGAAGAAGTTATTTAAGGAATAGTGGGATTTATATAGAGGTGATGATGGCCGAAACAGAAAATATTTTAGTAATTATTTGACATGTAAGAACTAAAGAACAAATTTTGAAATTTAAAAATTTCTTACTTATAAATCTTAATAAAAATTCAGAAGGAAACTTTTTTAATTCTGAAAATAAGAGTGACAATATTACTTACAAGTTATTTTAAGTTTATTTAGTTTGTTATGCCGTGAATGAAAAACATTAAAAGTGAAATTAACAAATGGACTTTTATAATTCTTATATTGTAGAAGAAATTAGTTAAATGAAAGATTAATAATGGTAGACTTTCATAAATAAAATTGTATCACGAGATATTATTAAATTTTGGATATTCTAGATTCTTACCATAAATAAAGTTTCCAATCAAATTGGATTTGATTTCCACTTGATCGGTGAATCCAATTCAAATCCATTAGCCACCTAACTCACATATAACAACAAACAAAAACGTATAAGAAAAAATATTAAAATTTTAATTTTCTTCCTTCAATATTTTAAGCAAATATATAACAAATTAAACATTTTTTTATTAAATTGAATTTGAAATGTAAAGTGATATAAATTTTAGCACTGAGTTGAGGCATTTAGCCACCGACCTCACGAATAAAAATACTAAAATAATCATATAAGAACAAAACCTAAAATTTAATTTATTGATATTACATCTCTTAATCAAACATATAAAGAAACGAACTTTTTATCGCTCAATTGAAACGAAAGGTAAAATCGTAGGCATATCATAATTAATCATATTAAAAATGTTAATATCTCCAACATACCTAATCTTATACTGTTCTCTCCACCATGGGAGTCTCCACAACAACAGCAACAAAAACAATAAATTAAAATCTAAGAATCAATCTAAACAAATTTTGATAAATCAAAAAGAGATTAAGCCGAATTCAATCTAATTGTAATCATATAATAACAAAAGCAATAATAAGTTCTAGCTAGAAATTGACATGACTATTTTGTGTAAAGAAGACCAATTTTACAATGAGTCAAGCATGTAGGGTTTTGTTGGTGCCCCTTGTTTTGATTGTTGATTCACATAGGAAGCTCCAAACAAATACATAGTTCGCGTCATCTGTGTAATGCAAAATAATAATATAGTTAGACGATGATGAAACAAAATGATTGCAGATTGGAGAGTGAAAACTGGAAACCAATTGGGTGTGGAACATACCGGGCAATTGAAAATTGTACTCATCTTCGTCGGCAGGGACTTGGAATATATAGTGTACGAATGTAGAGACAACCATATGCGGGGAAGGGTCAAAAGAGAAACCGTTGATCGTGTCTGTGACGGGAAAAACATACATAAATGTGATTAGAAATGAAAATTACAATCATCAATTCAAGTGAATAGAGTAGATTTGAATTTTTGGAATACCAAATATCCACTGTCGGGTTTGCAGATTGTAGATGCGAACCAATCCATCAGGGACATAACAAAAAGAGCAAATGTATAGATTGATTAAAAAATGATAGATCGATGATTTGATTACTCTTTCATAAAAGTTGAACAGAAAATTATCCAAGTACCTGGCCATTAGTCCCTATGTCGTCCATAGAGATCGACATGGAAATATAATCACTGATTGATTTTTGCTGAAGATCTATATAATCTATTCACAGAGAAAATATAAGGGTGCGGCGCAAGTTTGGTATAAGTAGAGGGATGTGTGGTAGGTTTCTGTCATGTAACTACGCGAAGAAAGTTTTTGTGTCTTTATTTAACTGGGCTTTTAACGATAATGGTGGGACTCTAAACGTATCTATTCATCAAGTGACAATCTAGCCTAACTTAAAATAACATTGCAGTTGGTCTAGCTTGTTAAGGAATACTTATAAGTTATTTAGTTTTGCATTACGAATATGAACCAAGCATTGGTGCAACAAGATAATCAAAGTCATGGCTACTTACTTGTAGACAACTTCGATGATATTCCTTACATCACATGATATATGGGCCCTTCAGAAATAAAAAGAATGTTATCAAGTAAATGTGTAATATTGTATTATATATGTAATGAAAGTAAATTGATTATTTGCTCAAGGAGCACATAAAAAGTTATAGACAACGAATCACCAAAAGCAACAGTCGTGATAGTTTGATCAAGAGGGTTAAAATGAAAATTGAATACGGCAATACCCACAATTGACAGAACTAACTATGGCTTATAGGCAACCATCAAAATAGAAGATCATTTTGGTTAAAGTAAAAGACCGAGGGGGTGATGGTCGCTATCTATCGAAGGGTCTAGTGGAAAACAATCACAAACTCTTTGGATGCAATTGTGAAAATGTCCATGTTAATGAAATTGAATAGATCGAGCAATGGTGGAAGGAATGCAAAATCACCCTAAGTCAGACAAGAGTATGGTGAGAAAAAATAAACCTGGTCATAGAACACGGTGACTTGGATGAACCTTTCTTGTTGTATTAGAGTGTAAGACACAGAGAAGTAAAGGGGGTTACTCGTACGCTAGTTTGACAAGCTTTGGGCGTATAACATATGAGCGTACAACCAAAGTGTGTAGTGTAGTGTGTCTTAAGTTATGCCCCATCAGTGCTAGAGTCAAGTTATATTTATATCTTCTCGAGATTCAAGTCGGATCGTCACATGTCAACATTTGCTATATTTGTGTCATTCTAATAAAATGACACTTCTAAATCGGTACATGTATGTACATAGTAGGCTATATTTTGATATACTCTTGCATGGACGATTGTGCAATCTAGCTGAACTGAATATAAGCTCATCATATAATAGGCTAACAGCGATTAATAAAGCAGCCCAAAACTAAGTAAGCCCATATGATTGATGAACGCTGCAGAGCGGTGATCAAATACTACAAAGCTAACAAGAGCTAAGCAGATCGTATTCCAAGGGTTTCTAAGATTGACTACTTCAAAACTGGCAAAATACTCGAAGGCAGACAAGTTGTGCGTGGTGTGAGTTCCACGACTTCTAATTCTAAGAAATGCAGAGAAATAAAAAAATTAAACTAAAGCAGATTGGAAATTAGTGTTTGAAAACAAGGATGACAGACGAACTTAGACTTTGAATCCCCTTCGTTCCCAGAGCATTGGCAATCAACAGATCAGCGGATTTCGATTCTCATTCAATCAATTACTAAGACATCACCATAACTCCTTACCCTTAGGTTTAAGACCGGCGGCGTTCGCTCTATCCGTTCTAACTACCAAGATTAACTAGCCGCCCGGGTACGGTCGCCTCTCGCAACGACTTAATTAACTGGTGCAATTACTAAAATTAATGAGTTACTCTTGCAGTGAATTAACCCTAACCGGTTCCTACGAAAGGCACACTCCAATTATAAGGTTAATTGTTCAATTTGATGTTCTAAAGTAAGGCGAGCGTTCGCTTCTATCCTTAGCTTAACCAGAATCTAATCTAGGTGATCAATCCAGACAAGAAACATGAACAATGAAGAACAAATCAAACATGAAAAAGAACTGATTGAATTTCGAATCTAATCACCGCCGATCCGTGACCGCTTTAAAGCCCTGGGTCACTTAGGGTTCATCTAGTCTAAGCTCTAACGATTTTAGCTACTCATGTTTATCACAAAAGAAACAAAGACAAAGTAAGAGTTCATCATCCAGAGGAAGAACAGAAAAGAATCTGAAAAAACCTAATTTAGACGACTCTGACAGACTTCGATCTTCGGTAAACTGCACTCCTAGCTCCGGTTCTCCGAGATGAAAGGGATGGCGTCACGATCTCTTTCCGGGTCTTCGAACTCTAACTCTTCGCTCCAGAACTCTAGAGAAAATCGTAGAAATCTGATTCGAAAAGTATTTTCTGATGTAAATTATGATCTCTCCCCTTTTTGGGCCGCCGGGTTAAGTATTTATACTTAACCCTAATCAGCCGGATTTCTTCTAATATTTTCGCCGAAAATAGTGAATTATTTTCGCCGAAAATATGCTTGTGAATGGAAGTCCCGCCGGCTGATTCTCCTGTGATTTTCGTTTCGGTCTGAAAACCCAACGGTTTCGCCGAAAAACTTCTTTGGCTGAGCATCAGTGAATTGTTCTTGCATTTTCGCCTAAATCCCTAGGTCATTTTCGCCGAAAATGTAAGTGTGAATGGGCAGACTTTTGGTTTGACTTGATCGGCTCCTTGGATCGATTCCGGTTTGATTCCTCGAGGTTCCAACGCCTTAGACACGTCCATGGCTACTTTATTTGAGGCAAAAACCTGTGTTAACACAAAAACACTAGAAAACCATCAAATAGACCCGAAACGGGCCAAGGTAACACAAATGGCACGAGATAGGGCAATCGATTGAATATTCGTTATTCTACCCTAAAAACCATGTCTTAAGCAAAGAAATGTCGCTTAAATAAGGCTGATAATCACGTCAAATCGAGTGTCATCAAATACCCCACACTTAAGCTTTTGCTTGTCCTCAAGTAAACTGAATAGAAACACTCATGTTCATAAATGATAAGATCGATTAAATTATAGCTCAATCAAACACAATGAATTATTAGACAGATCGATCCTAGAACAAGAAACTTAACATGCATACAGATCAGCCAAACTACTGGTCTCACTAATAAACTGCACACGACAAGTAATTAGCAACCAATTATGCACGAATTTGACCTGACCGACCAGACTCCTCACACAGGATATATATAGTACAATGGGGACTCTCACTCTCTGTGTTTAGGGACGTGTTTCTGCTCTCGATCATTTTCTGTTACCGAATTCTGTAATAGGTTTGCATTTCGACCACATCTCCACCACTGTGACAACACGAATATCTAGTCAAGAAGGACTTCCCTGCTAGGACCGTAATGAATTCTACACTACTCGGGTTTATAATGAGATGGATGATGGGAATGAATGATGATGGCTTTGTGCGGTGTAGCTTTCGACTAACTTCCCTCGAATCTAATCTATGGCTTCCTACCGTCTAACCAAACACGGTTGGAATGATGAACGCTCGTCCTATGATACCCTCAAGCAACCTAGCACTTATTCTTTTTCTTTACACTATTTTTTCTTTTTTTTTTCTTTGTTTTGAACTTTTCTTTTGACTTCGTTCTCCATTTGTAGGGAGAAGAACGTTTTATTGAACTAGAAACTTTGAACTTTTTCTGATTTTTCTTTTCTTCATTTTTTCGAAATTTTCTTCTTTTCTTACTTTACTTTTTTTTCTTTTGTGCCGATTTTCTTTTAGTTGCTAGAGGGGTTTACACGTCTGGACATATTAGCTAAGACCACCTGTTTAATGGCTATAGGCAGGTTACCACAAACCAACTTCCGGTAGGTCAATCTAGAACTACAACCACAGAGGATCAACGGAGAATGAAAGAAATGGGAAATGGTTGTAATGTATTATCGAACCGAAAGAACATGCCAAGCTCAAGGGTCTAAACCTAGTGGATTTATCGTTTGGTAGGCTATCTGGCTTAGTAGCTGAATCTAGGTGCCCCTATCCTTCTAGAACTCGTGTCATCGTGTGGTCTCGAGTAGGTCTCATGCAAATTCTAACTCATTCAAGCAAACAGAAAACCACTCAGAAAGAATTAAAATTGCAAGTTACGTGCAATGGATCAAAAGCTCACAGTTGGTTTGCTAGCCGGATTCGGTCATTTTCATGCAATCAAGGCTACAAACTACAAGTGTGATTTTAAAATTCTGTTCTGACCAGGCAATTTAGCATCAAAGTATACAAGTTGGTTCTCAAATTCTAGGTTAAGCAGTCTAAGCATCATTATGAAGGGTTGAACAACAACTTAACATCAAAAATCAAGAACTGAGCCATTCTAATGCTAGAGAGACTGGAATGGAATCACGAGGCACACATAAAACACAATCAAGGGAAATCAAGTTCATGCAAGGTTCTCTAGCATCCTACCCCACACTTAAATCAGACTGTGTCCTCACAGGACTAAAATTAGAGTTCAGAGTGAAGCAGAAGAACCTGGACCGAGATGATTGGCGTAGGGGATGAGCACGGGTCCTCGGAGCGGAGGGAATCTACCCAAGCGAAGCAAAGGGAATCTCCCAACTGCCTACAAAACAAAAACAAATAAAACATAAAAAGGAAACTGGGACAAGTGTCCCGGATCCACACAGAAAAAAGTTGGACCGAAATCCGAAAAGAATAAATAAAAAGAAGACACCAGAAAAGGAATACAACCCGATCACTGCTGGTCCGGTGAACCGGGAGGTGGAAAGTGGAGGTGCTCGCCGAGCTGGCGTTGCCACGCCAGCTGTGCCTCATACCGCCTGTCGGCGCGGCGCATATGCTGCTGCATAATAGTCCATTGCGCCTCTTGAGTGGCGTTGTCAGTGATGCGCCACTCTTGCAGTCGCTCGTACAACTCTCCAACATCCGCGGGGTGGTGTCGGGGCTGCTGGGGAGGCGCCTGGTATGGATCGGGAATGTGCGGCGGCGACTGGTGAGCATACCCTGCCTGATGGTGCGGCGAGGGTATATAGTCTTGGAATTCTGGCGGCGGCTGGGGCTGCTGTTGCTCAGCATCATCTTTTTCCTCCGACTCGACCACAGGCTGGAGTGGAGGATATGCTGCTACATGGGGACTGAGGTCGAGTTCTAAGTCGTACTCAACCGCTAAGTCTCCTCCAACGGTCCTAACTCGGTGTCGTGGAATGTGCGGGCCATACTCATGGCTGATGCCGAAGGAGAGGATGAGTTGACATATGAAGTTACCCCCCAAGAGTCTGCGAGGTGGCGTCTTCCTCCTGGTCTTCTGGCGGACGATGCGAGCCAGCACCCAGCCGGGGTGTAGAGGGTAGCTCTCTCGGATGGCTCGAAGAAGCATGAGCTCCTCCTTGAGGATATGGTGGCGATCCTTATCTGGAACATATAAAAGTGACCTACGCCAAACCATATGAATAAATTTAAAGAGAGGGTGAGAGAGCGACTTAACTGAGTTGTTCACCCCGAGGCGATCGCTAGGTACGCCTGTCATGTGGCTCCTGAGCGCGTGGTATTCCTCCTCGTTATCATCTTCGCCCCAGCCTAGGTGATGATCGTGATAGTGCTCGTAGGGGATGCCGAGATGAGCAGCAAACTCATCGTAGGTGAGCTGCCTGTACACCCCACCAAGATAGAAGGTGACAACCTTCTGGCGCTGCTTCCTCTTGTGCTCATTGTAACACCCGTCCCAAACCGACCCGGGTTTACCCATGGTCGAACCGGTTTGAGTGCTACTCGAAGATACAGCATTTAAATAAAGGAGTAAAACGCAGCGGAAACAGAAACAACTCTCCATTAAAAAGTTCAAAATCAACTGAAGGCCTTCATTACATAAAATCTGAAATCCGAAACCAAATCTCAAAACGATTACAAAATTCCCAACCAAAGGTGTCAACTGAAATCTAAAATTAAAACAGTGGTCACTCCACAATAGCTTCCTAATCTTCACTTCACAACTACAACCTGCAACTCCTCTGAACTCAACCGAACACCTGAAAAGAGAAACTGGGGGGGGGGGATCAGCTTCCTAATGAAACTGAGTGAACCCACTGGGTTTAACTATGCACCGAACCTAGCCTAAGAGCGATCCCAACTCCGCACACAAACAACAATGGAATCTGACACAGCCATCCTCATTTTAATTCCTAACATGGCACTAGGTGATCACATAAGCTCAAATCTCAATTAACATCCACAAGAGTTTAACATGCATAAGCTCAACATTACACCGCATCCAACTCCACATTATGCAACAGAGAAAACCACATGCACAAACATAACCAAAATCATGTAACCACTCGTCCCCCAATTCAATCAATACTCATACATTCACCTTCACACGCATACATTTACTCTCCATTTCTCCTTCATATTTTCTAGGTGATCACACAGGTGCACTACTCAGTCCATTGCCCACAACTAACAGTCTCAACAATGTAACCCAAGTCATCCATTCACAAGTACACGATATAGCCAACTCATGTAGCGCACAGTCCAACATTACATCACAATACAACTCACTATCACTAACAACACTTCCACTCACACATCAACCACAACACCCACACATTAACCACAACACCCACATTACCCAAATTCACACTTATCATCATCATCAATCCTAGACCATTCAACTCCTATCTCACATCTCATCACAACAACATAATTCACAACACAACACTAGGCACCTCACTAACACCTCCAATACACATACCATACACGAATCACACATGCATCTTATTCCACACACACTCACAAACATGCATACACCACCGCACATAACCAAACATTCTCATCACTAACACATACCACACATTCATTGATCTAGGTGAGTTCATTAGGCGCCATAAGGAGTTATTCCCCCGCTACCCCGCCGGCCTCGTGCTCCCCTACCGCATGGGGAACACGTCACATATCCACAATTCCATAATTCCACAATTCCACAATTCCACTCCCCGTCGGGAGACTAATCTACCAGTCCGTCGGTAGGCCCTAACCACCAGTCCGTCGGTGGGTGAAACACATTTGGGGTAACGTTGGGTCCTTCCAGTTTTATCATTTAAATTCCATTTACCCAATTCCATTTGATTAATTCCACTTTACAAACCCACTTCCCAATTCCACTTTACAAATCCACTACACAAATTACACATCACAATGCCACATCACAATACCACAACACAAACCCACATCACAAATCCACACCATGATTCCACCACACAATTCCACGTTCTAGTTCCAAACACCAATTCTATGTTCCAATTCTAGGACATAATTCTAGTCTAACCACAACCGGCAATAATAGATACAATCATAGAATTCATCGCATCCAACCCCATCTCATCTCACATTTCTAGATCAAATACATTAGCTATCATCTTATATCCCAATCCCCACATCACACATAGATCAGCACAATCATCATACGTCAATCACAAGACAGTTATTCAGTTTTACTCTCATAGGTTCATGCAAGACCTAATTCTGTTCTAAGTCTATTAAACTCCGCACTTCCATTTCTAGCCACCTAGTCAACTATACACTCACACAAGTCAACCATACAATCACACCAGTCACCCAACACCACATAACAGTAACAATCACGACAGCATCAATTTACCATTTCAACTCTCCTATTGAGCATTACTAGATTAAACCACATAATCTATCTAGTTCACATAATTCATCTAACACGATTCCTAGCCACAATTCGACCAATTCTGACATCCTCATTCTTCTCTACCATTTACCAATCCACATTCAAGACTCCAACCTTACTACGACAACCAAAAGACACACTATCAATCACCATCACACACAGCATCAATTTCATTCAAATCAATCATACGACCCCAGTTCAACTAGTTCATGCAATCACACCACCCAATTCCATTACTCAGTTCCATTTACCAATTCCCTTAACCAATTCCATAAGTCAATTCCACGTACCGATTCTATTGTCCAATTCCATACCTACATTCCCTACCGATTCCAGTAGCCAGTTCTAAGTCATAGTCTACCACCCTAAACACATTAACAACCACCTTCACACGCATCATCAATTCTACCTAAAAGGCATGTTGCATAATTCATACATCAACACCTAGCATCATCTCAATCCCAACATCATGTAAACCCACACGATCCAAATCATTCAATAATCCCACATCACACATAACCACACATCACAAGACATTCAACGCCTCCCACGGCACAAACAGTTTAAGGGTAAACGGCTAGCTCACCGGCCACCCCCACCTGCAAGTACAGGGGAAGCCATGTCATGAGTCGTAGGGTTACCCTCCTGTACGTCCTTCATTGGATGACCACACATTGGTGGAGCCATCAACCTGTTCATCAATTAAGGGTGACCCCACATTGGCAGGACCACCCTCCTGCAACCACAGACTGACAATAGCATAATATACACAATTCTCATGTTCACAGACCCGTCCCTCCTATCATTCTTTACTAGTTCCGATCAATTTATCATCCATGTTAATCAATTTCTCCAATAAAACTCATCACAAACAGCCATCAATCATCAACCAATCCATCAATTAACAAATATCCAACAATCATCAAAACAACATATTTCACAGAACAATCAATTGCAGAACAATTTTCCCCTTTTACTCTCTTTCAATTTCATGCAAGGCCCTACATTTTCCTAAGTCTGAATTGTAACTCCTCACACTGACAAGACTACCTATCGTACGCTAAACCCTCACCTGACAAGAAGACGAGGCTCTAAACTCTTCAAGAAACCCGAACAACCAAACTCTCAGACACCAAAAACGTAGCTATCCTCCTCTTCACCGACAACAGCTTACTCCGAAATATCCAGAACTTCTGGGTGCGATCTCTTCCTCTCATCACAACGAACTCATAGCAAGAAACGGATCGCCAATCGGATCTCTACAACTCTCAGAATCGAGGTTTGAAGTTTTGGAGATTTCTGGCTGAGACACAAAAACGTAGCTCTTCCTTCTTCCACGGACAGCAGCCTGCTCCGACCCAGCCAGAACCACGACTAGCGATCTCTTCCTCTCACCGCCACGAACGTGTAGCAAGAAACGGATCGTCAATCGGAGCTCTACAACTCCCGGAATCAAGGATTGACCCAAATGGGTTTTTGGTTCTTCAAACACGGGTTTGGGGGAAGATGGAGAAAATGAAAAAGTGAAGAAACTCCTAAAATCCAAATTTTAACACTCAATGCATGAAACACGGCCCACGTATCATCAAATGCACCCCCAAGGTGTTTTAACTCGACCCAACTCAAATTCGAACGTCCCGAACTTCGATGGGACCTCAAGAACATTGTTTCCAATGTCTAAACCATCCAAACTCGAGTTCCAATCCGTTTGGTTGGGCGGGGATGTTACACTCATCCAGATCAAAGGTCGCCCAGAACTCCTGGAGAGCAATGTCTGGGAACTCGGCAGCTATGGTGGTTAGCTCTAGGAGACCTACCGGTGCTAGGGCGTCATGCACGTTCCGGTGGTAGTCCTCGTCGTGATCGAAGAGGGACTCCATGGAGAGAGGGCGCACGTCAGCTCCACGAATGTGTTGGATCTTCTGGAAGCACTCGAAGTAGAAGTCAGGGAGACGAGCTATAGTGCGATGGTATCCAGCCCGGAGAGGTAGTGCGGGTGGAGGACCCAGAACGGCGGGTGTGACAGGGGCTGCAGCTCCTGAGCTTGAGGCGCCATCAAGTCGCGCCTTAGTCCTGCGCTCATAAGTGGTGTTCCTAAAACCAGAATGAAACCAGATTAGTCAACTAAAACCCTACCCCACACTTAGTAGAAAAACTCAATTTCACAAAGAAATGAGGGAAACTAAGTGGGGTAAGCAAAGCGGAGTAACCGGTAATCATAGACAGTAAAATACATGCTTAGGAACGGCCAGAATCGGATAAGCACAATCAGAGTTCAAAAAGTCAAACCGACATTCAGAAAGTTAACATTTATAGCACAATGAACCCTAATCATGGCAAGACTATCACAACTTGGGGAATGACGGTAAAATATGATCTCAGATGGCAAACACGATAATCTGAACGAGAATGAACACGTACGGCAGCCAAATGATCAAAAACAGTTCATGGTCAAACCGATATTTCTCATAAGTCAACATAACAAGGAATCAATCGTATGCATAGCAACACATGATCAAATGATATGGAAATTAAGCACGGAACTCCCTAAGCATGCTAGAACAGTTCTATAAGTTCAGCTAACCTAGTTCACATGAAAACAGTCGGCACGCAAATCGAGGCAAACCGAAAAGTCAACCGAAAGTCAACCCCAACAAAATTCAGCAATCCATATGTCAAAAGATTCGTATTGAAAAGTTCTACAACTTACCTTGAAGCCATGAATGCTAAAAATGAACGGTTTGGGAGGAATCGGTGAAAAACTCTGAAAACAAGGGTTTCGGTGAACTGGAGCTGCAGAGCTCCGATTTGAACATTCTAGGGCTTGAAAAGATCGGAATGGAGAGGGGAATTGAGCGGCAGTGGTTGGCGACGGCGGCGGCGGATAAAATGGGTGTGGTCGGCGGTTTTGAAAACAAAGGGGAGAGGGTTTTCGGTGTTATGTTCGAAAATGAGATAAGGGAAGAGAGAGGATGGACCGAGTTTTTTAAAGTGAAAATTTGGCTGATTTTCAAGGTATTTTCGGTGAAAATAAAGGGGTGTTTTCGCCAAAAATAGGAGTTAAAATGGCTCGCCGAAAACACTCAACTTTTCGAACCGAAAACATGAAACAGGAGACCGGGTTCGAAAATTCTAAAACGATTTCGCCGAAAATAGGGTTTAATTTCCGCCAAAATTTTTGAACTGTTCGGGTTAAAATATTTTCGCAAATCCGGCCAATTTCAGAAAATCAAAGTTAAATCCACAAAAATCGGAACGACCTCAATCAACTTGCGACTGACTCTATGACACACAGACTCTACACGAAAAATAATAAATCAAACAAACTTACACTTTTGGCTCCCCCGAACCGACTCTAAAACACTAAGGTTGACACAAATTAAAAACAGACTCCAGCCGTGGGTTGCCTCCCACGAAGCGCTCTTTTATTAACGTCCTTGAGCTGGACGATACCTGGACGGTATTAGGAGACATCCCAACTCAGATTCTCCTTAACGCTCGCGTCGGAGTTCATGAAGTACAGCTTCGGGACTTCTCCGGTAAGCGTGAATCTGTTCCCGTTTGCATGCAAGAGCTTGGTAAGTCCATCGGGAAGATGATCAATGATCTTGAATGGCCTGAACAGCTCTCTGGAGAGGTCATCCTTCTTGATTGTTACGATGGAAGGAATGAGGACTGTCAGCTTCTTCTTTTCTTTTATCTCCGGCTTGGTATCACCAGGATCGGTGATCGTCAGTACTTCCTTAGGAGATGCTTTCGGCTTCTCCTTCCATACTTGTTCCGGCGCCGGTTTCTCGGAACTAATTGGTGGTGCAGCTGGCTCGGTGGAAGACGGCAGAACTTTTGGTCTCCAGACCATTTAGGTTTGCTTCTTCTTATGATTCTTCCTCCTTGACTTGCCGACTCCTTGGCTAGAGGTTTAGAAAAGGCTTGCAGTTCCTTCTTCTTTGGCGGCTTTTGAGGAACAGGTTTTAGTTTCTGCTTGGTAACCTGTCCAGCACCTGCAGTCATAATCGAGCTAGGAATACTAGAGGAGATGTTAGTAATGAAATTGACCGAGGCCAATTCCACAGTTTCTACGGATAAACAATGTGATTCTCCCTTAGGAATGTATTTCATATTATCCTTGAGACGGAATGTTGTCGTATCCTTCCCAACTCTTAATGTTAACGAACCATTTGGTACATTAATGTTAATGCCGGCTGTCGCCATGAATGGCCGGCCTAAGAAAAGGGTAGAATATGTCTCTCGAGTATCCATTACTACATAATCAGCGAAAAATATGAAAGGGCCACAACAAGTGATTACATCCTTGATTATTCCTCTAGGTTCTTTTAGAGTCCTGTCGGCGAACACTACATGCATACTAGCCGGTTCTAATTCACCTAGGTTCAGTTTCTTATATAAACACATAGGCATGACATTTATAGATGCACCTAGATCAACCAAACTACGCTCAATTGCAATGCCATTAATGATTAAAGGTAATGTAAAAGGACCAGGATCAGAGCACTTAGCTGGGATAGGTATGGGTGGTGATTGAGAGACGATAGTTGAACACTCTCCCGTAGAGAGAACGGATAGTGCTCCCTTCTTCTTCTCCAGGCTGTTCTGCTCACTGCTCCTGGTTGTGATGACTTTAGCTTGCTCGTTCTTCTCGTAGGAGTCGTTTTGAGACGGCGCCTGGTTGAAGAGAGGAAGGATGCCTAGCAGGCTAGCAACTTTATTTATCATGCTCTCTATTCTCTGTCCTTGTGCGATCTGTCCTTGGTTGAAAACTTCTTGGGCTTTAAACTTTTCTTCGTGTTCCTTCATCCGTGCTGCAATCAGATCAAACTTCTGGGCTAGTTTCCTCTCCCACATGTCTTCAGACGTACGATTCTGAGGTTGTTGTGCACTGGTGAATCTGGGAGGATCTTGATAACTATTTTCCCAGCATTGATTCTGACTTCGGTTGAATCCGAAGTTAGGAGGAGGACGCTCAGGGAAGCTTCCCTGTTGTTGAGGAGGTGTTCTGAACTGATGGTAGTCGGGGTAGCCTCTGTGATCCTTGGTGAAGCCTTGATCAATGAAATTAACTTCCTCTCTAGACCAGTTATTAGATGTTCCGAAGATCTCTTCCATGTGTTTCTGCACTGCGATCTTAATCTGATCTTCACTGCTTGGTTGACTCTTGGCTGCTCCAAACTGTCTCTCCCTATTTCTGGACTTAGATGCGCAGTCCGCAAAGTGAAGTAGAGCAGCTTCTGGTTCAAGTGATGTGCAGTTTCCCTTAGCTAAAATGTTGACCCATTCAGCCGTTTCCTCATTCATACCTTGGGCAAAGATTTCGGCTAGCTGACTCTGGTTGAATCCATGATGAGGGCATTCAGAGAGAAGCTCTTGGAATTCGTTCCAAGCATCGTATAAGCTGACTCCTTCCTTCTGAGAGAAACTAGCGATGCTATCCTTGTAGAATGTCGTTCTTGAAGGGGGATAGTATTCTTCTATGAAGTCCTGGGCTAGATTATCCCAGTCAGTGTAGTAGCCAGGTGGTTTCGAGCCGAGCCATACCTTGGCGTTGCCTTTAAGAGAGAATGGGAATATTCGCAAGCAAAGATTGTTTTTACCGAGATTCCCGCTCTTAAACGTCTCGCACATGTCTAGGAAGTTCGCCAGATGTGTGCAGGGGTTTTCTTGCGGCTTCCCTTCGAATCGAAGATTCTTAGAGACCATGGTCAGGAAGGAAATTGTGATCTCGTAGTCAGGGTCGTCATCGTTGTGCGGCACGATGACGCTAGCTCGAAAGTTAGTCGCAATTGGTCTACAGTAGTCTGCCATGGTGCGCTGAGCAACAACCACGGGAGGAGAAGGTGGTGGTGAATCTGAAGTAGTGGATGAAACGGATGGAGATGAGGAGTTCTCCTTCAACTCCTCAATCTTATTAGGGATAGGTGGTGTAGGCGGAATGACTATGACTTGCTTCTGAGCTCACGGTTTCTTCGGCGGAGTAGAATTACCCGACTTAAACTGAGAATGAGCGATCGAGCGGTTCATAAACCTGTAGAACAACCTACAAGCAACAAAAGCAAACATACCAGCGTAAAATCGAAGTGGGTGGAAAAATGAAAGATGGAAAGTAGAAGAATAAATTGCCAGTTCTTCTTTCAAACAATCAAAAGAAGTCCCCGCAACGGCGCCAATTTGATGAACGCTGCAGAGCGGTGATCAAATACTACAAAGCTAACAAGAGCTAAGCAGATCGTATTCCAAGGGTCTTCTAAGATTGACTACTTCAAAACTGGCAAAATACTCGAAGGCAGACAAGTTGTGCGTGGTGTGAGTTCCACGACTTCTAATTCTAAGAAATGCAGAGAAATAAAAAAATTAAACTAAAGCAGATTGGAAATTAGTGTTTGAAAACAAGGATGACAGACGAACTTAGACTTTGAATCCCCCTTCGTTCCCCAGAACATTGGCAATCAACAGATCAGTGGATTTCGATTCTCATTCAATCAATTACTAAGACATCACCATAACTCCTTACCCTTAGGTTTAAGACCGGCGAACGTTCGCTCTATCCGTTCTAACTACCAAGATTAACTAGCCGCCCGGGTACGGTCGCCTCTCGCAACGACTTAATTAACTGGTGCAATTACTAAAAATTAATGAGTTACTCTTGCAGTGAATTAACCCTAACCGGTTCCTACGAAAGGCACACTCCAATTATAAGGTTAATTGTTCAATTTGATGTTCTAAAGTAAGGCGAGCGTTCGCTTCTATCCTTAGCTTAACCAGAATCTAATCTAGGTGATCAATCCAGACAAGAAACATGAACAATGAAGAACAAATCAAACATGAAAAAGAACTGATTGAATTTCGAATCTAATCACCGCCGATCCGTGACCGCTTTAAAGCCCTGGGTCACTTAGGGTTCATCTAGTCTAAGCTCTAACGAGTTTAGCTACTCATGTTTATCACAAAAGAAACAAAGACAAAGTAAGAGTTCATCATCCAGAGGAAGAACAGAAAAGAATCTGAAAAACCTAATTTAGACGACTCTGACAGACTTCGATCTTCGGTAAACTACACTCCTAGCTTCGGTTCTCCGAGATGAAAGGGATGGCGTCACGATCTCTTTCCGGCTCTTCGAACTCTAACTCTTCGCTCCAGAACTCCAGAGAAAATCGTAGAAATCTGATTCGAAAAGTATTTTCTGATGTAAATTATGATCTCTCCCCTTTTTGGGCCGCCGGGTTAAGTATTTATACTTAACCCTAATCAACCGGATTTCTTCTAATATTTTCGCCAAAATAGTGAATTATTTTCGCCGAAAATATGCTTGTGAATGGAAGTCCCGCCGGCTGATTCTCCTGTGATTTTCGTTTCGGTCCGAAAATCCAACGGTTTCGCCGAAAACTTCTTTGGTTGAGCATCAGTGAATTGTTCTTGCATTTTCGCCGAAATCCCTAGGTCATTTTCGCCGAAAATGTAAGTGTGAATGGGCAGACTTTTGGTTTGACTTGATCAGCTCCTTGGATCGATTCCGGTTTGATTCCTCGAGGTTCCAACGCCTTAGACACGTCCATGGCTACTTTATTTGACGGCAAAAACCTGTGCTAACACAAAAACACTAGAAACCCATCAAATAGACCCGAAACGGGCCAAGGTAACACAAATGGCACGAGATAGGGCAATCGATTGAATATTCGTTATTCTACCCTAAAAACCATGTCTTAAGCAAAGAAATGTCGCTTAAATAAGGCTGATAATCACGTCAAATCGAGTGTCATCAATGATCAATATGTTCTCGACCCGAGCCTACTGAACTGAATATAAGCTCATCATAAAATTTACCGATATCACTTAACAACTAAGAATCGGACCTTGTCGGTTCGACCTTCGATTAAATCTTGAGAACTGTGCTCAAAACACTGCCTTCATGGTTTGTGCGGAAGCATCAAGAGTGATAAATGGTTGTGATAGGATGTCTCTCAATGAATGAACCGAAAAATGAATTGACCTCTCCAAACGTCACACAACCATGACAGGGCCAGTCTTAAGAAATCATAGGGAAGATGTGATAAATGTTCAAGGAGATGTCGTCACTTCGTAAGCGCTCCCCCCACATAAGTTTGTAGTAAGGGGAATCGACCAACACCACCTAAAATCAAACACAACAAAGGTTAGGAATAAAACTATACAAGGTTGTGATGCAGCTGCAACCATTGGAGGTGCCTAAAATAACCTCACTCACGGGACCCCAATAATCTAACCAAAAAGCACACAACCCTCCGAGGATCGAGAAAGGCCTACAATTTCTTATCCTAGAACTACTTCAAATGAGCTCCCAACTTGCCTAAACCCATATACACCATCATAAAAAAAAATTAAAAAACAACGGTATCTAGCTACAAGTCACGACTTCAAGATCTAGATTCAAATCGCTACGACAAGATCAGTTAGAGAGTCGCCACAATTGAGCCTCATGAGTCATGTGACCTTCTGATTCGTATAGAGATCAAAGATGGTTGCGTGGGAGAAGATAGAAGGGGCGAATGCAATTGTAAAGATGACTACAGGTCGTGATTATGTAATTGGAAACGAGGAAAAGAGGTGGGGGATGAGGCCGAACTGAACAGAAGTAGAGGGAGTGACGATGGATTTCAATGAGAAGAATAAGAAAAGAGGTAAAGTTTGTGGCGGAGAAAGTGTGAAACAAGTAGATTATTACGGTTAGATGAAGTGGACTGGAAAGGAGGAGTTTATTGACTAGTCAACTGGGTAGCCCGGCCCGGGCCCGCATTGACTAGGTTTTGGGACACTCGATCAAAATCTCGAGTCGGGCCAAGTCGAGTTACCCAGAATTTCCATGTCTAATATCCATTCCAAAATTTACCCATTAATATTTTCATATGTGATAATTGTAAAATAATTTGGTCATCAAGTATCATATAATCGAATATAAACAAATCAAGTTCAGACACAGTTATGATTATTTAAGTAGAACTATATATATGGGTTTGACACTCAGAGTCACGTGCATATGATAATAAATATGGAAAATTTTACAGTGCTGAAGTTTCAGCACTGATTCCCTGCTGAAGTGGCCATCCAACGGCCAAGAACGACCCAAAACATACGTATTAATCCAACTGCTCAGATTATCCAAACGTGGGGCCACTTGGGGAAGGAGAGGAAGAATGGGTAATTTCATCTTTTCGAGCGAGGTCTGAAAAGTTGTAGAAAAAAATTAATTTATGTCAAATCACAATCTCTCTCTTAGTTTTATTTGGGTTTAGTGCTTAAACATAACATAATTACTTCATTCTAAATCAATTTTTAATAATTTAAACGTCAAAAGTTTCGTTATTTAACAATGAATCTAACGATACCACTCTTGCTACAATCTATGAAGAATATATAATATAGACATACGAACGTACGTATGGATTAGATTTGTGTATGAACTGTGTTTATTCATTCGCCGTATAGACTCGTTGTTAAAAAATCATACCACGTATGAATAAACATAGTCATTATTCACAAGCCATACGAATTTTTTACAACGAATCTATACGAAGTATGAATAATTATAGTTTTTCCAATACTAATTCATACACACGCTTGGTACGCTACGTAAGAATACGAAGTATGAATAATCATATTTTTTTCACAACGTTAATTCATACACACGTATGGTACGTTTCTATTAATACATACTTACGTATATGTTAGTTGTCAAAGCCGTGTATAGTTGTTTTAATTCAGACGTATGCGTATACTTACGTCTATGTTGGAGGGAGGATAGAGAAAGGGAGAGAAATTTTGAAATGAGAGGGAGAAGGGAGGAAAATTTTGAAATGAGAGGGAGAAAGGGAGGGGAATTTTGAAATTACAAATTTTAAATTAATTAAACATATGTATTGATGATACTCGATTTGACGTGATTATCAGCCTCATTTAAGCGACATTTCCTTGCTTAAGACATGGTTTTTAGGGTAGAATAGTGAATATTCACTCAACTGCTCTATCTCGTGCCATTTGTGTTACTTTGGCCCGTTTCGGGTCTATTTGATGTTTTTCTAGTGTTTTCATGATAGCATAGGTTTTTGCCGTCAAATAAAGTAGCCAAGGACGTGTCTAAGGAATTGAAACCTCGTGGAACCGCACCGAAACCAATCCAAGGAGTTGATCAAGCCAACTCAAATCCTACCCCGATTTACACTACAGTTTTTGACGAAAACTCCTCAGGTTTTCGGCGAAAACTCCTCAGGTTTTCGGCGAAAACTCCAGAAGAAATCGGCTGAGCATCACATGAAGTAGTTTTCGGCGAGAAGTCAAGTTCTCGCCAAAAATTCTAAGTCCGAAAATCACAGGAGAATCAGCCGACGAAAGCCTTCATTTACACTGAAGTTTTCGGCGAAAACTCATCAAGTTTTCGCCAAAAAATTCACGCAAAATCTGGCAGTTTAGGGTTAAGTATAAATACTTAAACCGACGGCCCATAACAAACACACTTCATTGCGAAGAATAATATACTTTTCAGAAATAGAATTCTCACGAGTTCTAGACCGAAGGAGTTCGAGAGAGAAGAGTTTTAGAGTTCGAAGAGCCAGGAAGAGATCGTGATGCCATCCCTTTACCTTGGAGACTCGGAGCTAGGATTGAAGATTACCAGAGAGCGAAGCTTTGCCAGAGTCGTCTTAATTAGGTTTTACAGTTTCTATCTGTTATATCTTTTCTTGGTGAAGTCTGTTTCTGTCTTTGATTCTGTCGTTATGAACATGAATAGCTAAACTCGTAGAGTTTAGACTAGATGAACCCTAAGTGACCCAGGGCTTTAAAGCGGTCACGGATCGGTGGTGATTAGATTCAAAGTTCAATCAGTTTCTCTTTCATGTTTGATTTGTTCTTCGTTGTTTATATTTCTTGTCTGGATTGATCACCTAGATTAGATTCTTGTTAAGCTAAGGATAGAAGCGAACGCTCGCCATACTTTAAAACACCAAATCAACAATTAACCTATTCATTGGAGTGTGCCTTTCGTAGGAACCAGTTAGGGTTAATCCACTGCAAGAGTAACTCATAAATCGTTAGTAATTCCACAAGTTAGTTTAGTGGTTGCGAGAGGCGACCGTACCCGGGCGATTAATTAATCTTGGTAGCTAGATCGGATAGAGCGAACGTTCGCCAGTCTTAAACCTAAGTGTCAGGAGTTATGGTGGTGTCTTAGAATTGATTGAACGAGAATTGAAATCCGCTGATCTGTTGATTGCCAATGCTCTGGTGAACGAAGGGGGATTCGAAGTCTAAGCTTGCCTGTCATCTTTGTTAAGTCAACCAATCTTCCAATCTATCTTTCAGTTTAGTTTTTAATTTCCTGCTTTATTAGATTAGAAGTCGTGGAACTCACACCACGCACAACCTGTTTAAACCTGAGTAATCTACCTTTACATTTGAGTAGACGATTATTAGAAGACCCGTGGAATACGATCTGCTTAGCTGTCTAGCTTCGTAGTTATTTGATACCCTGTTCTGTAGTGCTATCAAATTGGCGCCGTTACCAGGGACTTCTTTTAATCGTTTGCAATTTTACTCTTCTATTTGCCATCTTCCATTTTTCCATCCACTTTGATTTTACACTGGTTTTGTTTGTTTTTGTCATTTGTAGGTTGTTCACAGGTTTATGCACCAACGCCCTCACACGCGCTCTCAAACGGCCAAGAACGACAAGGCTAAGAGTGTAGAGAGACCAGGCAGTTCTGCTCCGCCAAGACAATCACGAATTCCAACGAGAGGCAGAACCAGTCCACCTCCATCCGTCACTCCAATTAAGATCGAGGAACTGAAGGAGAGTTCCTCGTCTTCATCTTCACCGTCATCTTCATCCGCTTCATACACCGAATCACTTTCACCTCCTCCATCTCCTAGGATGATTGATCAGTTACCACCACCACCACCACCAGGCGGTCAACCACCACTACCACCGGTCGTGCCGAAGACTCTAGCTGACTACAACAAGCCGAGCGCGACTAGCGTTCGATCTTCTATCGTCGTGCCACGCATCGAAGCAGATCCTGACTACGAGATCAAGATCCCTTTCTTGACCATGATCTCTAGGGATCTACAATTTGAAGGCAGGCCACTTGACAATCCGTGCACGCATCTGGCGGATTTCATTGATCTCTGCGGCACTTTCAAGAATGGGAATCTCGACAAGAACAGTCTTTGCTTGAGAGCTTTCCCGTTCTCCCTTAAAGGCGGAGCTAAGAGGTGGCTTACTGGCAAACCACTTGGCTACTACACAAATTGGGATACTCTTGCTCAAGACTTCGTCGAAGAGTACTTCCCTCCTTCCAGAACAACAGCCTTCAAGGACAGCATCGCCAGATTCTCTCAGAAGGAAGGAGCGAGCTTATATGACATTTGGAATGAATTCCAAGAACTTCTCTACAACTGTCCTCACCACGGGTTCGAGCAGAGACAGTTAGCTGAAATCTTTGCTCAAGGTCTTCGTGAAGAGTCTGCTAAATGGGTCAACTCCCTAGCTGAAGGAGATTGCACTACCCTCACACCTGAAGCTACTTTTCTCCATTTCGCGAACTGTGCTTCCAAGTCAAGAAATTGGGAACGGCAGTCAGAAGGATCAAGAAGCATGCTCGATCTTGAAAAAACCATTAAAGCAAAAGTTGAGAAGCATCTGAAGAAGTCTTCTACACCCATCAAGCCGCCAGCAGCCTCTGTCTACGTTGCTGATTGCGAGTGGTGTGGAGCTTGTGCTCATAATGGAGGCTGATGCCAGAACTTTGGCAAAACAGAAGTCTGGTCTGCCGAAGAAGTCAATTTCGTTTCTTAAGCCTTCAACAACAATCAGAACGGTTATGTTGGCTACCGCAACTACAGACAACAGGGGAATTACCAAGATCGACCTCCCTACAATGTCAGTGCCAACCAGAACCAAGGCCAGAATCAGAATAGCCGACCAAGTGGTCCAGCTCAGGATCAGAAGCCAAACCATCCGCCGGGAGGTGTCTACCAGCCACCGCACCGAAATCAGGGTAACTATGGAACTGCTCCTGGCAATCGCCAGAATCAATATCTGAACAATACTTATACAGGACAGCAGCATCAGAAGGACAACAACGTCAGTGAAATCGACAAGAAGCTCAACCAGATCATCACCAGGCTTGACGATCATGATAGTCAGTTCAAAGCTCAAACTCTCCTCAACCAAGAACAGATTGCATTCGGTCAAAGAATAGAGCATGCAGTGAACCAGATCTCTAGCATGCTAACATCTGGTCGACCATTTGGCCAGCTTCCGAGCCAAACCGAGCCTAATCCAAGAAAGGAGCAAGCTAAGATGGTGATGACACTCAAATTAACGTGATTATCAACCTCATTTAAGCGACATTTTCTTGCTTGAGACATGGTTTTTAGGGTAGAATAGCGAATATTCACTCAACTGCTCTATCTCGTGCCACTTGTGTTACTTTGGCCCGTTTCGGGTCTATTTGAAAGTTTTCTAGTGTTTTCATGTTAGCACATGTTTTTGCCATCAAATATAGTAGCCAAGGACGTGTCTAACGCATTGGAACCCCGAAGAATCGCACCAGAGAATTCAATCAAGTCAACAAAAACTCTGCCCCAATTTACACTTGAGTTTTTGGCGAAAAACCCTTAGAGTTTTCACCGAAAACTCCAGAAGAAATCGGCTGATCTTCACAAGAGGAAGTTTTCGGCGAAAACCCCAAGTTCTCGGCGAAAACTCCTAGTCTGAAAATCACAGGAGACTATCTTCGAAAGCCAGCCTTTTTACAAGTAAGTTTTCGCCGAAAACTTCACAAGTTTTTCGGCAAAAACTCCAGGCAAATCCGGCAGAAATTAGTTATGTTTAAATACTAAAACCGGCGGCTGATATTGGGAGCTGATAACTTACACTTTGGACTAAAATTCCAAGACAAAGACCAGAGAAAGAAAGAGTGGAAGAAGTTTGAGGAGCCAGGAACGGATCGTGACGTCATCCTTCCATCTCGGAGAACCAGTGCTAGTAGTTGAAGATCCAGCAGATTGAAGCTTCAAGGATTCGTCGAAATTAGGTTTTATAGTTCTTCTCTGTCTTTCCTACCTGAGATGTATTCTTTGTTCATCTTCGATTCTCCTGTGTTGAATATGAGTAGCTAAACTCTTAGAGCTTAGATTAGATGAACCCTAAGTGACCCAGGGCTTTAAAGCGGTCACGGATCGGCGGTGATTAGATTCGAAATTCATTCAGTTTCTCCTTCATGTTTGATTTGTTCTTTGTTCTCTGTGTTTCTTGTCTGGTTTGGCCACCTAGATTAGATTCCTGTTAAGTTAAGGATAGAAGCGAACGCTCGCCTTACTTTAAAACATCAAATCGAACAATTAACCTATTCATTGGAGTGTGCCTTTCGTAGGAACCAGTTAGGGTTAATCCACTGCAAGAGTAACTCATAAATTGTTAGTAGTCCCACCAGTTAATTAAGCCGTTGCGAGAGGCGACCGTACCCGGGCGACTAATTAATCTTGGTAGCTAGATTGGATAGAGCGAACATTCGCCAGTCTTAAACCTAAGGGTCAGGAGTTATGGTGGTGTCTGTGAACTGAATTAATTAGAATTGAAAATCGCTGGTCTGTTCACTGCTGTTGCTCTGGTGATCTAAGGGGGATTCGAAGTCTAAGCTTGCATGTCGTCTGTCTAAGTCAAACAATTAATCTTCATGCGTTTAAATTCCATTGCATTTCACCTTGCATTTTAGTTTAGAAGTCGTGGAACTCACACCACGCACTACGTGTTTAACCTTGGATGAAATTTGCTAACATATTTGAGTAAGCAAGTAGAAGAGGCATGTGGAATACGATCTACCCTAGCTTTCCAGCTTGGTAGTTATTTGACTACACGCGCGTGAAAACTCGGTTCATCAAATGGTATCTATTCAAGATCCGACAAACTCACTTACTAATGGTTCTTCTAATTCATGCAGGACCACTGAAGTTCCGGAGAAGAAGGAAGCAAAGAAGGAGGCGCATAAGGAGTATTATCCTCCTCTTGCTCCGTACTACGAGAAGCCTCCTTTTCCAAGAGCATTGCTACCTAACGCGAGGATCGAGACTAGCATGTGGGGAAACAGAGAAGGATACTCTACCATCCAAAGCAAGAAGCCTTCCTCGCCATATCCAGCTAAGTGTTCCGATCCTGGTTCTTTCACGCTACCCTAGTCATTAATGATATTGAGATAAAACGTAGTTTGGTTGATCTAGGCGCGTCTGTCAATGTTATGCCTATGAGTTTGTTTGAGAAATTGAATCTAGGAGAACTTGAACCGACTAACATGCAACTTGTCTTTGCTGATCGATCATTGAAAACACCTAGAGGAGAGATCAAAGATGTTGTCACTAAATGTGGTCCTTTCACTTTCTTAGCTCACTTTGTGATCATAGATACTAGCGAGGAGGATTCTACTATTCTTATAGGTCGACCCTTCATGGCAACAACCGAATGCAAATCAATGTTCCGAGTGGTTCGTTGACCTTGAGGGTTTGTAAGGAAATGATAACATTCCGCCTTAAGGACGGTATGAAGTACACTCCTATGAATGAAGAATCTCACTGTCTTGCTGTTGAAACTGTGGAGTTGACTCCGGTCAACTCCGTTACTGATGTCTCTTCCAGTGTTTCTAGATCAACTGTTGTTGCAGGTGTTGAACAGATTATCAAAAAGGAACCAGGATCTTCACCTAAAAAGCTGCCAAAGAAGAAGGAACTGAAAGCCTCTTCTTCACTGCCAAACAAGGAACCTGGTAGGCTACGGAGGAAGAATCAGAAGAAGAAGACTCAAATGGTCTGGAGGCCAATTGCTCCGCCATCCTCTTCCGAGCCAGCTACACCACCAGTCCCTGTCAAGCCACCGGCGCATGAGCAAGTGAAGGAGGAGAAGCCAAAAGCATCTCCCAAGGAAGCGCCAAAGATCACGGATCCCGGTGAAATGACGCCGGAGGTCAACGAGAAGATAAAGCTGACTGTCCTCATCCCTTCCATTGTCACACTCACGAAGGATGATCTCTCGAGAGAACAGTTCGGACCGTTCAAAATCACTGATCTTCTTCCCGATGGATGCACTAAGCTCACTCATGCTAACGGGAAGAAGTTCACGCTCGACGGAGATACCCCGAAGCTCTACTTCATGAACTCCGACGCTAGCGTTAAGGAGATTCTGAGTTGGGATGTCTCCTAATACCGTCCAGGTATCGTCCAGCCCAAGGACGTTAATCTAGAACGCTTCGTGGGAGGCAACCCACGGCTGGAGTCAGTTTTTAATTTGTGTCAAACTCCTTGTTTTAGAGTCGGTTCGGGGGAGCCAAAAGTGTCAGTTTGCATGATTTCTTATTTTTCGTGTGTAGTCTGTATGTCATCATTTCAATCGCAAGTTGTTTGAGGTTGTTCCGATTTTTGTCAAATTATTTCTGATTTTTTGAAGTTTGTCGGGATTGCGAAAATATTTTCAATCGTGCAGGTCAAATTTTTCGGCAAAAAGTACCCAGCTTTTTGGCGAAAACTGCCTTTTAAAACTGCTTTTTAATCGATTTTTGTTAAACTTTTCGGTGAAAAAGTACCATACTTTTCAGCGAAAAGTTGCTTTGAAAATCGGCAGACGTTTTGAACTTGAGTTTTCGGCGAAAACTTGCACATCTTTTCGCCGAAAACTCTGAGAAAAATCCAAAAAAAAATTTCCCCTATTTCCTTTCATTTTTCCTAGTACTCTCTCTCTCCCCCTCACACTTTCGAAAAAACACCCAGCCCCCAATTTCAAAATCGCCGCCGCCGCTATTTCCGTTGCCACCGCCCGATTCCATCGCCGGCTGCCACCGCACCATTCCTCTCTCTCTCCCGATCATTTCAAGCCGTAGATCGTCCGAATCGGAGCTCTAGAGCTCCAGTTCCACCGAAACCCTAGTTTTTTGAGTTTTTCACCGATTTCTCTCGTTCTGTTCGTTTTCAGCAGCTATGGCTTCAAGGTAAGTTGTAGAACTTTTCATTTCGAGTCTTTTGACATGTTGAATGCTGAATTTTGTCGGGGTTGACTTTGGTTGACTTTTTCGGTCTACCTCGATTTGCGTGTCGACTGTTTCGTGTGAATTTAGGTTAGCTGATTGCTCTGGACTGATCTAGCATGCTTAGGGAGAATTGTGCTGAATTCTAATACCATTTGATCATATGTTGCTATGCTTAAAGATTGATTCTTTATTGCGTTGACTTTTGAGAAATGTCGGTTTGACCATGAACTGTTTATGCTCATTTGGCTACCATGTTTGTTCATTCACGTTCATATCTCTTTGCTAAATGATATTATGTCGTCATTTCCCGCTTTGAGCTAGTAATTGCCATGATTAGGGTTCAATGTGTTCCAATGTTGACTTTTTGATTGTCGTTTTGACTTCTAACTCTAATTGTGATGTGACCATTCCGGCTAGACATATGCATGCTTTGTGATTCCTTGTGATTACCGGTTGCTTACTTTGATTACCCCCACTCGGTTTTCCTCATTTCTTTGTGAAATTGAGTTTTTCTACTAAGTGTGGGGTGGGTTATTAGTTAACTAATCTGGTTTCGTTCTTGCTATAGGAATGTCACTCATGAGCGCAAGACTAAGGCGAGACTCGACACCGCCTCTAGCTCCCGAGCTCCAGCACCCGTCACACCTGCCATCTCCGATCCTCCAACAGCTTTTCCAGGCCGTGTCGGGTACCACCCCACAGTTGCCCGCCTGCTCGTGCATTACTTCGAGCGCTACCAGAGGCTCGAGCATGTTCCCGGAGCCGACGTGCGACCATTATCATTGAACTCCCTCCTCGAGCACGATGAGGACTGGCACCAGAATGTGCTCGACTCATTGGCACCTTCAGGACTTCTAGAGCTGACCACCCTAGTTGCTGACTTTCCAGACGTCTCCCTCCAGGAGTTCTGGGCTACATTCAAGTTGGATAAGCACAAGAGGGTGTACACAGAATTAACCTACGATGAGTTTGCAGCTCATCTCGCATCCCCCTGGAGCACTACGAGGGTCATCACCTCAGCTGGGAGAACAACACGGGCAACGGAGAGGAGTATGACGCGCTCTGGAGCCACATGACTGGAGTGCCAGATGCTCACACCACGTCACATAACTCGGTTAAGTCACTCTCTCACCCTCTCTATCATTTTATTCATATGGTTTGGCGTAGATCCCTGTTATTTGCTCCAGAGAAGGACCGCCACCACATCAGCAGAGAGGAGCTCCTTCTTCTACGTGCCATCTGAGAGGATTATCCGCTTCATCCCGGATGGGTGCTTGCACGCCTATTCCGCCAGAAGACTCAGAAGCTGAGGCCGCCTAGCTCACTCCTTGGCGGCAACTTTGTAGGCCGGCTCATCATCTTCCTCGGTCTCAGCTAGTCATATGGCCCGGACGTCCCACGACGCAAAGTACACACCGTAGGTGGTGATTTAGCGGTCGAGTACGCCCTCGAGTTTGACCTTGGTCCACAGGTGGCGGTAGCTCCTCCTCCCCAACATGAGGCCGAATCGAAGGAAGAAGATGATTCTGAGGAGCAGCTTCTTCAGCCGGAGCCAATGTTTGACGATCATATACCCAAAGTCGTGTATAGGTTGTTGTAATTCAGACGTATGCGTATACTTACGTCTTTGTTGGAGGGTGGATAGGGAAAGGGAGGGAAATTTTGAAATTTGAGGGAGGGTGAGACAAAAAAAAAATAATAATGAAACTCATAATTTGTACATTGCCTAATTCACAAGCAACATGACACCATAGTACATTGCATGGTCGTAATGAAGATATAGATATGTCATGTTTCTATTTAAATTTTCAATCTTCTTCCCATATGTATGCAAGCTATGACACCTAATTTTTTTACTATATGAATCTATATATTTATTTTATATATATATATATATATATATATATATATTTTGCCTTAGATAACTCTTGTAGGTGAGTACGTAGGAGATAACCATGCAAACTAAAAATTAAGTGCACACCCAAGTTGACAGGTTTACCACACCTCAACTTGGGAGACGACAAAGCGCATGACGTGTGTGCCACATAATGGGATTTCAAGTTAGCTTGATGAGGACCCGCAAGAAGCCTCAGTCGAGGCGAGGAGTCTAGTAGGTTGCAAATGTCCATCACCAAAGTCCCTCCACCCCCACGAAAGAAAAAGCTGACTCGCGACCACCCGCTTGACCTCTGTAGCATCACCTTCTATGTCAACCTCTAACCACCGCATATACTGACAAAGGAGGCAAACATCCCTAACAGCTAATTCTACCAAAAAAAGATTAGTAATACCCGAGTAAGAGATACATGTTGCGAAAAGAAGCCCCCTAGATTCCCGAACCACCAAGCCAATAACATCACCAAAATCCAGTTTAAACCGCCCCATCGATGTTGATCTTAAGTCTTGGACACGTCGGGGGATGCTAGCTGGAAGAGCGAACTAAAGGGACCCGTGGAGAAGCAGAAAGGGGGGCGGGGAGGAAGCAAATTTTGTCTACGTTGTAAGTGAACTACCTATGCAATGCCACCATTGAAGTTTGGATTTTCTAAAAAACAACCTAGTTTTTGGATTACCATAGTCTCCACCACGCTAAAACCCAACGTGGCCCATCAATCGGTCTAAATGTCATAATATCTCTCCAAGTAACCGTTGGGTGAGTATGTGATATCGAATCTAAATTCATATTCACGGCCCGCAGAAAGCGGCGGGCAAATATGCAATTGAAAAGAAGATGCTCTAAAGTTTCTAGAAATGAAGAAGACAACAAGGGTACATAGGAGGTAAGGAAATCCCACGGGAATTAATCCTGTCAATAGTTGGGAGAATTCTATGACATAATCTCCAAAGAAAAAAACAAAGCTTGGGCTGAATCCTAAGGTCCCAGACCAAACACCAAAGCACTAGGTCGGTAGGCAGGGCTAAAGATGGTGGGTTTTCTTTTGAGGATAAGTGCGAAGAGCGTGAGCATATCAGGAGGACGTAGAGTAGTGACCACTAGCAGAGAAGTACCATATTGGACGCCTCGATTGCACAATGACTAGGAAAGAAATGCTCGAAATAGCTCGAAAAGTATCTGGATGGAAAAGGGAATCAAGCTGCCATCTATCCCAATCACTATTGGAAATCAGGGACGACATCTGGATTGAGGCATCCTGAGCCATTGGATGAAGGGAGACTGGAAATGAGGGTGGGGATTTCCCAGGTATCCAAGGACGCTCATAAATTGAAAGAATCAAACGAGAGCCTATGCCAAATGATTCCTTGGACCAATAGATCCCAACCATGCAAAATACTTTGTTATCCCCAAGATGGATTAGATCTTTTGGCCGCGTTAAGAAAACACTGGGAGGGAAAATACTTTCCTTTAATAACCAAGACAGTAAAAGCTCAGGTTCCGTCAGGATCCTCCAACTTTGTTTACCGAGAAGCGCCTGATTGAAGACTTTAAAATCTCTAAATCCCATACCACCTTTCTCCTTAGATATACATATATAGTTTCATCCAACTGCGTCAATAAATCCCATAGTTTCATCCAACTGCGCCAATAAATCCTATAGTTTCACAACGCACCACTTCAGCAGCTGCTCTGCCAACTGCTCCAGGATTGTAATAAGATCCCAAAATTAATTGTCCATTCGAAAATATAACAACACAATTATGAGGCCAAATTCAAATTGTGATTATTTATGGCAGGAAATGTGTACTATAACGGCCAAAGGATGGTGACATAATTTAAATTATGTCACCTCAACAATATCCATTCACAGCCGTAGGATTCACCCATCCTAGGTTTGGATATCTCTTTGGCTAATTAATTATGGAATTATTGAATTAATTGCATTGATTATATTTGAGTCAATTTGGGAAGGCATTTATATCATGATATTATTCTTATTTTTTGTAATCAATCTTTTATTTTGTTACCAAATCATTACTAATATTATTCCTGCTCAAATCCGAGATTAAACCTATTTCTTACCTGCTATTTTTTCATTATTCAGTCCTTATTCTCATTTCCCTAGCTTGCGGCTGTTTGCTTGTCTCATGGAGTCTCATGTTGTAATCGATAAAGCCAACCAGCAGCCTAGGAGCGGAGGTTTTGATCTTAATCTCATACCTGATGATCCAATCGACGAAAATCATTCAAAACGTCTGAGAATATTGTACCATCGCCAGGAAATCTCGAAATTTTGCAAGGACACGGTATGTAGCTAATACTATTATCCCGCTAATACTAGTATTTCTAAACATTCATTTTTTACTTACTCAGTATGAACTCGATTGTCAATACGATAATAAACTTTTGCAAGGATACAATATGATATATTTGTTATGTTTTGTGTTTCATAATCATTTTCAGTTGATATTTCGTTCATTGTTCCTTGCTGTGTATTCAATTGAGATTCTCCAATAACAGGTTCATCAGGCCTATTCACTGGTTCAGCCCTGTCTTCAGGTCGTTTTGGTGCAACAGGTTTTTTTCGGCTTCGGCTTTTTGGATACCGCCAACTTAATCCTTTTGCCCCTTTGCTGAACAGGAGTTTTCGTCATCTCGTTCTCTGAATTTGACAAAGAAACTTCATTAACATCAAACACCACAATCAAGGACGTGAGCCCAACAAAAACCAATCAAACCACACACTTGTACAACAACATGCCATCACAGAAACAACACAGTTTACCTCATTCAATAATAGTAATGCTTCAATACTATTATTGGCCATTTTACTGTGAACTATGACAACTATATGCTTAGAATCTAACGCAATGGCTGCACATATGTGGAACAAACAGTAATCATACAATAATTGCATCAGAAAGGTCAACCCACACACACAAAACAAAGTTGCAGGAACAATTTACATTACAAGTTATATCAGCATTTTCACATGATGGACCTAAAACAACACATTAGTTTACATGGATAATAGTATTACAAAAATACTATTATCTGCTCAAATCAACAACAAAGAAACACCAAAGTTTACCTCATTCAACAACAGTAATTCTACAATACTATTATTGGCCAGTAACTGTGAACTGCAACAACTATAATCTTTCAATCAAACGCAATAGGTTCACATATGTGGAACAGATAGTAATCATACAATACTTGCATCATAAAGGCCAATCCACACACACAAAACAGAGCTGCAGGAACCATGTACAATACAAGTTATATCAGCATTTTCACATTCTGGAAGCAAAACACACAAATTAGCTTATATGGATAATAGTATTACATAGACCAGATGAATTTGCCAGAATAACAGTTAATTTGACTTTCAACCACGAATCATTTGGATAATAGTATTAACCTAATAAAAGTACTGAAACCATACCCAAACCACAACAACCAAACTGAAAAACGCGATGAATGTTGTCCCTAAACCTAATTCCGAACACAATTGAAACCGCAACTTCGTCTGATTGCACATGCAGAGTTAGAAATCAATACCTAGTTATGGGTTCTTTTCGGCTCTTATGGTTTCACGAAACCACAGCGGCTGCACCAAACAACTGCACCAAATCAGGAATCGAAATTAGTTGGGATGAATCGGCAGAGGGAATGTCGCTCGGTAGTGCTTACCTAAATGAGAAGACTGAGTCGGCTCTTCCAGCAACGGCGGTTGCAATTTCAATCGGCGACTAAGAGCAGAGCAGACTCGTTTTTGACTGCAGAGAAGATTTGGGAGAAAATGGGGGGTGCGATTTTTTTTGTGGCAACGATTAAAAGAGGAATGAAAATGGAAAAGATAAGTAGTATAATGGAATTTGAGGTAATAAAAATATTTAATATGGCATAATAAATAGGGAAATCTCATTATTTTATTACTATAATCCCTCCACATTAGATCTATTCTATGGAGATCTAATGGCTCTTATAGATTATAGACATAATCCATAATTTTGTCACCACTCCTAATCGGGTACTATAATTCATCAAAAAAACAAAACTCATCCGACCTGATCTGTAATAATTCAGAATAATCAATAGAAATATTCAGTAATCATGCTTATTCGTTGCTCTTTCACTGCCTGCAATTAAGCTTGGATATGCAAATCCCGATCTGACGGCTCTAATTTCATCAACACATCGTTAGTCTAGTCCTTTACCAAATCTGAGCCCTCAATAACTGAAGCCGAGCTAAGCCATTTCAAATGCTTGGAGTGGACCCTATTCCCACGACCATTGTTTCTAACCGCCGTGAAATATTGAGAAATCTACGTTTAACGTTAAAAAGGAAATTAATGACTATTATAGCTAAAAATTCCATTTTCTGTATAATTTTTAATAAAAAAATAAAAATAAAATCTCAGCCCTGGCAATAAATAAAAAGGCCTAGCTTAGTCACTCACACACTTCCTTCCTTGTTCCCCTGCCTCCTCCCTCCTGTCTCTGGCGCTCACTTCTTCCAACTCTGCTCCCATTCTCTCTCTATCGACCACTGCGTCAAAATACTAAATATCTCGGAAGCTTCAGGCTTCGACGACAAGACAAGGTTTCTCCGTCAGTCGAATTGCAGTAATGACGGTGTTCTCCGGCAAGCAAATAGTTCCGGTGAACTATGAGGCCGAGGTGTCGCACCACCTACTGGAAGCTTGTCTCTCCGGCGATCTCAGATCCGCTCTCGACTGCATTGCTGATCCGTCCTTAGACATCAACTTCGTCGGAGCTGTCTGCTTGAAGTCTAGGAGGAGCGAGGTCGTGCTGCACGACGAATCAGCCGGAGAAGTTAGGGTGGAGTACGAGGAGTTCAAGACCGACGTCACTGCTCTTTTCCTCGCCGTTCACTCAGGGAATGTGGATCTCGTCAGGGAGCTGCTGGTAATTTTATTCATTAATTTTTTTCCTTTTTATTATCGCCATTTCCATGTTTCCCTTCTTGATTTCATTGGTTGATTAGTCTCGAATTAAATTTTTGCTGAAAAGGAAAGGTACGGTTCAGTTGATTCTGCTCTTGCACTGCTTAATTTCAGCATGTCGAGCTCGGTCTCCTCCGCCACGTTTACTTCCCTAACTGTTTTGAATTTTGAAAATTCTGCTTTTGTTATTGGCAACAATAAAAAGAAGTTAGGAGCTTCATGAAATCCGCAGAGTACTGAATTCGGTCTCTCCACTGTGGCCATATCCATCATAAAGCTACTGATTTTTTCTTCTTCTCTTCTTGAAATAAAATCGGGCGGCATGATTTTTAAATCAATGAGTAAATAATCGAGCTGCGGAAATATTGCTTCTGGTTATGCATACGCAATAGGGGTAGAATGTAGATCATAGAAGAAACAAGAAAGACAAAAAGTGGATAAGTTGCGAAGTCGCGGGGGCTGTTGAATTTCGAAACTGAGCCTACTTTTTGAAGTCTTTTACTTTTTAAAGCTGAGGTCCTGCAGCTAACAAGCACGCCATTGATTTGAAATCACTTTTTGTCAACTTTAAATTCCGTGTCTGATTTATCTTTCTGATTTAAAAACAATCTCTGATTGTGATTCATATAGCTACCAAAGTTAGACGCCAATTGCATGAAAATTCTTGACAATGTTACTGAATCCTGATTTACATCTGATTGATGTAGACGCTTAAACTAATCTCCTGGTTTTCTTTCTTGAGGCTGAATTGACCTTTTCTTATGAATCAGATCCGAATAGTTTTAGTTTTTGCATTTGGGATTGATCTCTTTCGTGATTTTTTCTCTTCTCTAACTATCATGTGTTGTTAAGACTATAAAAATGGAATTGAACCAGAAGCTACTTGTCTAGTGGTGAACGCCCCACTGCTTTTACTATTTTTTTTGGGTTCATGGTGAAATCATGATTTATTTATTACCCATCTGCTGTCGTAGCTGTAAGTCTGAACTTGGTTAATACACCATTTTCCTGACGAAAGGTGTCCAAGCAGACCAGTACTTGTCGGTTTACTGCCGTGTCAGGGTATTTTCAGTTTGAGAGTTTACCCATTTGCCAATAGCTTTGGTTACTCAAGAATAAAAAGCCAAGTTGGGTGGCGCAATGGCAGAACAATGAAATTAGTAGAAAACTGGCCACATGTTACAACTTCTGGTACAGCATATTGTGTTTGTACTTGTACATTGCAATTACTGAGGAATGGGCTCTGTGAGTTGGTCTTATTGATATCCGCATTTGGAGACATACACTGCCAGATATTTATCCCGGCCAATTTTATCTTAAGACACTGTTCCCAGGAGGCCCATTAGTGCTTGTCTTTAACCATAGGTGAAACCTGAAGAAGTGTTTTTGGACTCCCATACAGGATGGATGTGCTATGCTATCCCCTTGATATCTTATTACTAGATTTCATATAATGATGAGAGCGAGAGGAAGTTCCTTGCTACTCTGTCTATGGCGTCGTTTATTATGACTTGTTTGTCAGTTTATGGCCAGGATAATTTGTACTCTTCCGAATAAGCCAAGTTACTTAAAATAGCATTCCTTTTTGTCTTCTTTTCTATACTCATTCGGAATTTAATAGAAGAAAGAACAAACCAGCAAACCATGATGAGACATAATATCGGCTTAGGGGATGAGGGGGTCTTTTCACCGTCATTTTGCCGTGTACTAAAAATAATGCATGGACTGTTTGGATATTGGCAGAGCATTGGAGCTGATGTAAACCAGAAACTGTTCAGGGGTTTCGCGACAACAGCAGCAGTAAGAGAGGGCCACCTTGAGATTCTAGAGATCTTGCTTAAAGCTGGAGCTTCTCAGCCGGCTTGCGAAGAAGCTTTGTTGGAAGCAAGCTGTCATGGGCGAGCAAGGGTAGCTGAAATCTTGATGGGGTCTGATCTTATTCGGCCCCATGTTTCTGTTCATGCTCTTGTCACTGCTTGCTGCAGAGGGTTCGCGGATCTGGTTGACACTCTTATGAAGGTAAGTAAATCAATCATTGACCACTAAAAGAAAAACATCTCTCCTTGTCTACATTCATAGTATTCAAACTTAATAATGCAATGGACACATCACTGATTGTTCTGATCAGTTCTATACTGTTTGTCTATGTTTATGATGCAGCTCTTTTTTGTTTTGCAGTGTGGTGTAGACTTCAACGCCACCGACAGATTGCTACTGTTATCGTCTAAACCTTCTCTCCACACAAATGTTGACTGCTCTGCACTTGTTGCCTCTGTTGTATCTAGGCAGGTTGACGTGGTCCGTATGCTACTAAAGGTAATCAATCTGAACCAACCCCCATTACCCATATCGCCATTTGAGAACTGATATTCCTTTTCACCATCACCCTAATTAAAGATAAATTTTCACAAAGCAGGCTGGTGCGAAAACTGATGTTAAAGTAAGATTAGGAGCGTGGTCCTGGGACCCAACTACTGGAGAGGAATTCCGGGTTGGTGCAGGACTAGCTGATCCCTATGGTATCACTTGGTGCGCCGTGGAATATTTCGAAGCTACTGGCGCTATTTTAAGGATGCTCCTCCAACATTACTTCTCTCCGAATAATACTCACCTGGGAAGAACTTTGCTGCAACATGCCATTCTTTGCGGAAACGAAGGTGCCATCAATGTGCTTTTAAGTCGTGGTGCTGATGCAGAGGCCCCCGTTAAAACACTGAAGACAGTTTTCAGACCAATTCACATGGCTGCCCGTTTGTCATTACCAGCAGTTACTAAACTCCTTATCCAATCAAGCTGTGATCTAAACTCTAGGACAGACTGTGGTGACACAGCTTTAATGATCTGTGCAAACTACAGGGATGAAGAGTGTCTCAAGGTATTGGCCATGTCTGGTGCTGATTTCGGCCTAGCCAACAATGCTGGGCAGTCTGCACTTTCAATTGCTGCCACAAACCGATGGTTCCTCGGGTTTCAGCAAGCTGTACTTGAGGCAATCAAGTCCGGAATTGTTCCTGTTTCCAGCAATGTTTCCATCTTCTCTCCTCTATTCTTTGTAGCTCAAGCTGGTGATGCGGAGGCCTTGCAAGTGCTGATCAAGTCCAAGGAAGTAGTTGACCTTGATTACCAAGATGAGAATGGATTCACGGCAGTCATGTTCGCGGCATTACACGGCCGCGTAGAAGCATTCAGGGTACTGGTCCAGGCAGGGGCCGACGTAAAGCTGCAGAACAAAGTTGGCGAAACTGCAATCTCGTTATCTGAGCTGAGCCAGAACCGTGACTTGTTCGAGAAGGTAATGCTGGAGTACGCTCTCGAGAAGGGAAACCGCTATGCCGGAGGGTTCTGCGCTTTACACTGCGCAGCACGCCACGGAGACATAGTAGCAGCCAAGCTGCTAACCAGTAGAGGATACGATGTAAACGTGCCCGACGGAGATGGGTACACTCCTCTCATGTTAGCAGCGAGGCGAGGCCACAAATCAATGTGCCAGCTCTTGATATCATGTGGTGCAGACTGTGAGTTGAAGAATGCAAGAGGCGAAACTGCAGCTTCTCTGGCGAGGAAGTATAGCATAGCAGTTGAAGATGTGATCCTGGACGAGGTTGCTAGAAAGCTGGTATTGAGAGGGTCACATATACAGAAGCACACTAAGAGCGGGAATGGAGTGCCTCATGGGAAGGAGATGAGAATGGTTGTGGGGACGGGAGTTCTGTCGTGGGGAAGAGTAGTAGAAGGAATGTGGTGTGCCGAGATGTGGAGATAGGACCGAGCGTTGCGTTTCGAAGGAAGAGGGAAAAGAAAGGAGATGGTGAGGAATCAGGATTGTTCAGGGTAGTGACGACGAAGAACAGAGAGGTGCACTTCGTATGTGATGGAGGGATGGAAATGGCTCAACTTTGGGTGAGAGGTATAAAGCTTGTTACAAGAGAGGCTATATGTTGTTGAGAAAATGAAAACATTAGCTAGTATTGTATAGGGAGGGAGAGAGGGGGATACTTCGTCTTGAAGTAGTAGCGTAACGTGGAGCAGCACTCTGGATTGTAAAGTTATTTTGATCCACCTTTAGCTGTAAATGTATGTTCTGGAGATCTTCAAGTGAATTTTATTATTAGCAGTAGTCATTTTGATCCTAATACTTTCTACTACTCTCCAAGGGTTGGTTACCTAAATAGTCACTGAACTTTGGTCAAATAACCTGGAAGTCGCTAAACAAAAAAAATTGCTATTGACATTACCAAACCTTGACTCATTATCCAAGAGGTCACTGTTAGCTACGGACATCAATTTTTCCGTCCATCCGCCTATGTGGACTTGCCAACTCTACTGCCACGTCATTTAAAGTGCCACGTCAGATCCTATCTACCCAAAATTAACCCAAGCACCCAACCAATTATCAACCAGACATCTAACCGAAAAATCAAATGAAAAACCAGATTTGGTCAGCTGAACACCATTTGTCTCTCTCTCCCTCCTCCATCCTCAACACCATTCGTCTTCCTGCAATTCACTTCAGCTGAACGACGGCGGCGGCGGATCTGAATCTCCAGGGGGATCTGAGCGGCGACGGCGGCTTAGCCACGCCATTCAACAGCCTTAGCCACGCCATTGAGCTGAAGCATGAAAAAAGTAATAACAACCATTTCGAAACTTGTAATGCCAATCCATCCATAAATAAACAGCTAGGAGTGCAACAACGAAAACAATCCAGATGAATTCCCAATTTCATCCCAAAAAAGACGAAGAAAGTCGCAAAAAGCTTATTGCTCAAACTACACATTATCGACAACATATAGAAAAATAGAACCCCATCCCACTTCCATTCAAACAACTTTTGATGGATCAGACTGAGAAAACGGAAACCCCTTTTGTGTTAGGTATCAATCGGAATCGGTGGAGGAGAGAGCCAATTTCTCCATCTCGAGACGCTCGAGGGCCTTCTGGTGAGCCCAGGTTTCGATGGTTAGATCAGGCTTGGAGTTGAGGCCGACGCCGAGGATGACAATGGTGAGGAAACTGGTGATGTAGCAAGGGAGCTCCCAGTCCTCCCACTTGCGGGACTGTCCAGGAGGCTTCTGCTTCTGCCTCTCCATCTTAGCCCGCTCCCTCGACAAGCTGAAAGAGGCGAGGAATTTGATCCGCCTCTCCACGGGGATCGAGGCCGCGATTTTCGACTTCAATCTGGACCCAATGTATGGCGAATTGGTGTTGACTCAAGAGAACATTCAGATCCCAAAAGCTGGCAAGATCTATTCGTTTAATGAAGGAAACTACCAGATGTGGGATGATAAGTTGAAGAAGTACTCTGCTCGTTACATCGGAAGCTTGGTTGGGGACTTCCATCAGACTCTGCTTTACGGTGGGATCTATGGGTACCCGAGAGATATGAAGAGCAAGAACGGGAAGTTGAGGCTGTTGTATGAATGTGCGCCGATGAGCTTTATAGTGGAACAGACTGGTGGGAAAGGATCAGATGGCCATGGAAGGATCCTCCTGCCTGTTCCTGCTGCAGAAGCCAGGTCGTGAGCGTCTGAATCTTCGCGGCGGCCGTTGACTTGAAGTGTAGCAGAGCTGCTCCCTCCGGCGACGATGAAGCTGAGCGGGAAAAACAGAGCATCGGAAAAGGAGGTGGCGGCGGATATAGGAGAAAGGAGGAGATTGAGAAGGGAGAGAGAGTGTCAGATCTGGTTTTCTAACCAGATCCATTTTTTTGGTTAGATTGGGTAATTGGTTAGGTGATTGGGTTGATTTTGGGGAAAATTAATATGATGTGGCAGTAGAGTTGGCAAGTCCACATAGGCGGATGGACGGAAAAATGGATGTCCGTAGCTAACAGTGACCTCTTGGATAATGAGTCAAAGTTTGGTAATGTCAATAGCAATTTTTTTTTGTTTAGTGACTTCCGGGTTATTTGACCAAAGTTCAGTGACTATTTAGTAACCAACCCTACTCTCCAACCATTTTCAATGTATAAACCTTTTATTATTCCTAACTAGGGCTGTTTACGGTACCATTAACAACATGACTTTACATGCCATGTCAATGGCCACTTAGACAGTCACATCAACTAATTTACCCTTTTTTCTAGTTTACTTTTATCTTTTTCTTATTCTGAATGAAAATATCCATCACATATGTATTTCTCTCATTCTTCTGAATCAAAATACAAAGCACCGAAGCACTGCCTCCACATCTTCTTTTCCCGACGCATACGAAGCACCACAATGATCCATCGAAGCACGACTCAAACCAGCGCCTGACCATCGATTTTCGACACCGTGAAAGCACCGCTCGGCTAACCTTCGATTCCCGACACAAATCAGAGCAACACCTTCGATCTCCGACACTGCGAAATCATCTCCCAGCTCACCGTAGACCTCACGCGCAATTTTCGACCGATACAAATCACTGAACACTTCACATGGGTTTCTAATTCATCTCGTCCTCTCACGATTGAGTTCTCCTGATGCTTTTTAGGGTTTCGGTCGCCGGACTTCTTATGAACAACAAGGGTTGAAATCGATGTTACCTTGTGGACCCTCTCTCTTTCGGTGATCGATTAAAATGAAGTTTCTCACTTGGTGTGCCTTGCTTGTATATATTGCGAGTAGCGAACCTTCGAACACTAAAATGTGGAAACCCTAATTTCACAAACCTAGGGATTGAGAATCTCGGAGGTAGATCGCAGCACTAAAAACTTGAAGAGGGTCGGAGCTTACGTAGAACACCTGAAGCTGAAACCCTATTTCCGCTCAGTCGATCCTTAACTGATGCGCAGAAAAATAGAGAATCGACCAAAAGTAAGTCTTGTCCGCCGTCTATCCCATCGCTGGCAGTTGGTCGTCACTAACACCTTAACCTTTCCACGTCTGTAGAATCGCAGCTCTTCGTTTTCTCAAAATGTTACAAACCCTAATCTTCCAATTAGTGTTCAGTCGTTTCGGAGAGATGAAATGGATAGGAGAAAAAAGACAATGGTAAAAAGTATAGATCTATGTGCGGAAATTCTAATTTTTTTATTTCTTTACCTGTTGTAATTTCACATGTGGAAATGTGGATTTCCACATGTAAACCTCAATCGAACAAGAAGATGCCACGTGAGTCCAAGTCACCATTGAGGATTCTGCCGTTAAATGTCACTAACGGAAGGACAAGTCACCATTCGGGATTCTATCATTAAATGTCACTAACGGAAGGATGGTAAAATGGACGTAATCTGTGAAAGTGGCAGAAACGAGGTTTTCAATAAAAGTGGCAGAAACGAGGTTTTCAATATAAGTGGCTAGAATTGACATAAACTGGAAAGATTTGACTAGATTTGTGTATTAGGCATTTTCGGAACGAATTTTTGTTCATTGTTCTGTTGTCATATTTAGGAACAATCTTCTTTTAAAAAAAAGTAACAACCTTAGAATTAGTCGGAACATTAGGTGAACTTTGTTCCCAATTATGAATTCGGAACACAAACTCAAAAGACAAAATGGTGAAGATGAAGACTTTATTTCTAATTAAAACTTTGGAACACACGTTGAAGATGAAGATCTAGACCCTATTTAGCCAAATCACAAAATCCAAATTTAAAATCCGGGATGAAAATACATGTTCGTAAATTGTCAACCGGAATAATTTGTTACTGAATCCCATATCTGATTCATATATAAAGCCATGATTACAGGAACAACCAGTTCCAAGAATCAATAAACTTAATAACCCAATTCGAAGTGGTACCTACAATAATTTTCGGGAGCAAGATCACGCCATCTGATAATTCAACCCAACTAATCGAAACAATATAAGATAATCGAAATAATAATCTAATGCGCATAGTTTGTTAGCTTCTACCAATAATCTAAACACAACCCATGTTCCATCTTTGTGAATAACCTTTGAAGTTCATGTAATCCAATGAAATGAACAAAAGCTGGGAAGGAAGGTAGAGGACTGTTTAGTGAAAAATTGTAGATCCCCGTCGCGCTGACCTAAATCTGAAGATTGAAAATTCCAGGAAGAACTCAAGTCTTGACCCAGACCCTTCCTATCACTGAAGGTAGATCCAAGTACATCGTACCGGAAAAGATAGGGCCTAGAACGAAAGATGAAGAAGACGACGACTGCTCCAAAACGTGACAGTGGCGGGAGGTTGCACAACGAAGCGCGACCTGATGGGGGCGTTCAACGGCGGGGCCGAAGAGGGCGTTCAGCGGTGGGGCCGACGAGGGCGTGTGCTGGGGCCGACACTACAAGAAAAAGCATCATTTGTCACGGTGTTTTAGTCACGGTTTTAGAAAACCGTGACTAATTTGTCACGGTTTGTAGAAAACCGTGACTAATTTTGTCACGGTTTTCCAAAACCGTGACTAATTAGTCACGATTCTTAAGAAACCGTGACTAATTTTGTCACGGTTTTCCAAAACCGTGACTAATTAGTCACGGTTTCTTAAGAACCGTGACTAATTTTGTCACTGTTTTCTAAAACCGTGACTAATTAGTCACGGTTCTTAAGAAACCGTGACTAAGTCAATCCACGCTGGCAATCCTCGATTTTTGCACTGACCAATCACTTTCTTCTCTCTTTCCTTTTCTCCTTTTTCTCTCTTTCCTTTTCTCCTTCTTCTCTCTTTCCTTTTCCTCTTCTTCACTTCTTCTCTCCACCGAGCTTTCTCTTCTCTTCTTCACTTCTTCTTCCTCTGCCTCACTTCTTTTCCTTGCCTTAGCCACTTCTTCTCCTTCACTTCTCTTCTCTCCTCCTCTATTCTTCTCTTTCTTCTCCCTACTTTTTCTCTCATCTGGTTGCCGTCTTCTTCTTCCTCCACCACAAGGTCGTCGCCGCCGCCTTCTTACTCCACGGCGTCGCCGCTGCCGTCGCCTACTTCCTTCATCGCGCGACCGTCGTCGCCTTCTTCCTCCACCGCGCGACCGCCGCCGCCTTCTTCCTCCACCGCGCGACCGTCGTCGCCTTCTTCCTCCACCGCGCGACCGCCGCCGCCTTCTTCCTCCACCGTGCGGCCGTCGTCGCCTTCTTCCTCCACCGCGCGGCCGTCGTCGCCTTCTTCCTCCACCGCGCGGCCGTCGTCGCCTTCTTCCTCCACCAGATCTCGTTCCTATCTCGATTCCTTTCAGATCTACATCCTCCACCTCGAGAATCGCGAGATTAGGCTTAGCAATGCCATTCTCCTCCGTACCGGCAGCGTCTTCCGGCGGCCGTTGAACTAGATCCAAACGACATGACCAAAATGGCGACCTCATAAAAAGAAGTGACCATTCTGTAGTGACCAAACCAAGATTATGAAACATTAAGTGACCAAGTTGCAAAACTGGAAAAGTTGAGACATTACTATTATAATTGGACATTTAAAAATGGAGTGACTGATTTGTAATAACGGAATTAGTTTGATTTGGGACATTTTGTGAACTTTCTAAGTTTACGGACCAGTATGTATAAAGGAAGAAGTTAAGGCTCTGGTTCTAAAAATGGATAAAATGATAATTTGGGTCACTGAAACTTTTTTATTTTACGATTTGATCACTACACTTTGTCACGGTTTTTATAGAAACCGTGACTAATATTTGTCACGGTTTCTTAAGAAACCATGACAAATATTAGTCACGGTTTCTTAAGAAACCATGACAAATATTAGTCACGGTTTCTATAACAACCGTGACTAATATTAGTCACGGTTCCTTTAGAAACCGTGACTAATATTAGTCACGGTTCCTTTAGAAACCGTGACAAAAAAAATTAGTCACGGTTCCTACTGAAACCGTGACAAAAAATGATCGATTTAGTCACGGTTTTCAAAACAGTGACTAATTTTTTTTTGTCACGGTAAAAACCGTGACTAAAGGCAAAAAAAAACCGTGACTAATGTTAGGTTTTCTTGTAGTGCGATGAAAGCGTGCGGTGGTGCTTGTTACACGCTCACTGATCGGCCAGATTCACTAGATCCACAAGGTCCATGTGAGGTGGCACGACGACGACTCTTCATCAATGGCGTGTTGGTGCAGCAACTCGTGCTAGTGCGACGGAGTGAGTGGGACGATAGGCGGTGACTATTAGGGTTAATAGATAGAGATTTTTTTAGCGGTTGATTGTATAATTTTAGTGTTTGTTGTGAAACCATAATATTATTTTCTATATATATATCAGTTCCAAATTACTATTTTATCCATTTCAATCTAGTCCATTAGATTTAGTTCCCAAATCATATGGTTCTAAGGGGTGTCCTGATATGAGGATACTAAATGGTGTCCTGATGACAGTAAATCCCTTATAAATACACCAATTTTTTTGTCGATTGTTGATGGGTCAATAAATGGTAAAAATATATAAATATATAGTAGATATAATGTTAACAACAATTTTTTAAAGATAAATTAAGATAATGTTTTTTTCACCTACAAAAATAAAAATATAAACTATTTACACAAATAAATACGTTTTCAAACTATGTACAAAAATAAATATTTTCGCTCATATATTAGGCGAACTCGCCCAAAAATGGGATGAATTAGCCACAAACTGTATTCGCCCTGACTAAATGGTGAGGATAAATCAATGTTTTTGATTCATAGTTTCTATAGCTAATTGGTCATCCGATTTTTAAAAATTATAAAATGATCACTAGTCTATATAATTTTATAAAATAATCACTGAAGTTTGAATTTCAATAATGAGTTTAATCGTGCTATCGTAATCGTAAATAAATTCAATTCAATCCTTACTCGCGAGCTTGTCGCAGATTAATTCTTTAACAAGTTAACGAGTCAAACTCAACGAGTTGACGATTCTTGCGAGCTCGCCCATCGAGCTGAATCAAGTAGGCTCGAACTCGCTCATTTATTGAAATTCAAAAAACTTGTTAACTTGTCGAGTTTAGATCGTTCAATGTATGATGTGACTATATTTAGTGCATTTTAAGTCCTCGATTAGCCTAGGGATCTCCCATGTTTGATCTCATTTTGCTATAATTTATATGCTTTTATGGATGCTTTATGCAAAGTGCCCTTTTGTTGCCCGGTTGCCAATTTGAGGCCAATTCTATGTCTACTGGAGTTGTTTTCCTTGCATTTTCAGGTTTTGGCATTAAAGTACTGGTGACAAGGAGCACGTAGGATCAAACGGGAGGTCAATCGGAGCTAGGACGGAGGAGATATGACCGTTGAAAAATCAAGAAAAGTGCACGGTGTCATACATAAGTTTTCGGCGAGAACCTTATAGTTCTCGCCGAAAACTCTCGGCAATTGAAAACAGAAGAATTACAGGAGACGGGCGTCCGATTTATGAAGAAGTTTTCGGCGAAAACTATCTGTGTTTTCGCCGAAAACCTATGAGGAAATGACCAGCCGGTCGGTGTTTTCAAAGACATTTTCGACGAAAATGTTACACAGTCTTCGCCGAAAATTTAAGGTATTTCCGGTGCAGTATATAAAGAAGGCGGAGGCGAAAAATAAAGGGGATTATTAATTCTGAATTAGACAGCACGTCGCCTCTCTCTCTCTGATTTTTCACAAGTGCCGATCATCCCTCTCTCTCAAAAAAACACCATCCTTCCTCCCTTGTTGATCAACTTGAAGATCAAGGATCGAAGTGAAGCTTTCCACACCTTGGATTGGAGCTTGAAGAGCCAAGTAGGAAGATCCTCCATGGAGGCAAGGATGGTTTCCTCCACTCAAATTCAGGTTTCTTCCATGGTTATGCTAGGCTAAGCTTAGGTTTAGTTTAGTGGGGGATGAATCAAGCTAGGATAGGTGATTGATTGTATGGATTGAGTTTCTCTTAGCCATTTGTGTAAGATGATGATCCTAGACCTTGTGCTTTGTAGCCATTAGAGCTTGATTTGTTCTTTTGGTATTGTTTATGTCTTTCAATACATGAGAATGATTGATTGATGTTGATCTAAGGTTGTGGGATTGTAATTGGATGATTTGAGAGATTGGATTATGCAATTGCAACCATTTTGAGCTTGCTTGTCCTTGTTGTCATTTTATCAAACACATGGTGTGCATTTGGTTTTCTTCACTTGAAGGTTGAAAGACCCTTTTGATTGCTAGACTAGTGCTATATGATTGACATGAGAGTGTCTTGCATCATTGTGTTAGATGAATGTTAGCATAGAATTCAAGTTTCAAGCATTTCATTGGACTAGTAAGGCACTTCATTCCCTTTGTTCACATTGCGAAAGCATGGTTCATTTGGTCTAGGAGTAGAGAGTCAATTGTGCGAGAGTTCGTTGATTCTATTTGAGTGAAATGCATGGTCATTAGTTTACACATCGTTGCTTGAGATTCAATCCAGCTTTCATGAACCTTGAGCTTGAAGAAACCCCTTGCTAGGCTAAACTCCTTTCTCTCTTGTTTGTTCCTCGATTCTACTTGTTAGTTTTGCCTTGTTTGTTTATGCTTTTGATTTGTTCTCATTCAAAACCAAACCTCAATTCAAATGTTTAGACCGTTCATGAATTTTGTGAGTATTAGCTTATGAGAGGACCTTGTGGAATACGACCTTGGTAATTAAATTCTTATCAAGTTTTTGGCGAACCTCTCATTCCTAAGAAAGCAATTATTAGTGAACCGATCTTTACACTTCCTTCCATTTTCCTTTTTGCTTCCTTGTTTCTTTTTGTTTACTTTGTTATCCCGCATCGTTATATTACTAGGGTGTGTTCGTTGTGCTTGTTTGCAGGAGATTGGTGTTAGTGCATGAGGCGTCCAGCTCATCTTCAAGCACGAATCCAAGGACTATAACAAGTGCTCGAGCCACGGACTATTTCCCCACATCCTACAGTTGAAGAACAAGAAGCTGACCGCATCTCACACCACACTATGTCTCATCACGAGGATGAGGATAACCATTCGGAACATTCACATCACATTAATGAAGATGATCAATCGCAAAGAGGTGCGAGGCGCACACTAGCTGATTATGCTCGTCCAACCCTCGAAGGGGCAGCCTCGAGCATCGTGCCAAGACCGGTAAATGCAAGAAACTTCGAGTTGAAGCCTAATATGATTCAGATGGTACATAACGGAGTGGTGTTCAACGGTATAGACGGAGAGTGCCCATCTAGACATTTGAAAGACTTCCTAGAGATATGCGATACGGTGAAGAACGATCAAGTTCACCCGGATTGTGTGCGACTCCGACTCTTCCCCTTCTCCCTCAATGGTAGAGCCAAGTCTTGGTTGGAGAACCAACCTAGTAGAACATTCACTACATGGGAGGGACTATCTGAAGCCTTCCTCGAGGAGTTCTTTCCCCCTTATATGACGGATGCAATCCGAGATCGTATCAACCACTTTACACAACACAAGGGAGAGCTCTTCCATGAGACTTGGAATAGGTTCCAAGCCCTTCTTCGGTCTTGTCCTCATCACAACTTCGCCGAATGGAGTTTGGCGGATATCTTTGCTAGGTCCCTTGATTTTGAGAATACAAGGATGATCAACCAAGCCGCCGGAGGTGATCTAAGGATGCTCACTCCCGAAGATGCTCTAGAACTCTTTGCAGAGATGGCCAACAAGACAAGGAGTTGGTATCGACAATAACCTCCAAGGTCCAAGTATGGGAGCGACACTCACTACGACTCTAGAGCTATAAGTGTTGATGCACCAAAGGATTCGTCTAGCTATGGGAAGAAGCCTAAGTTACCGGGGCACCGAGATGAAGATGACCCTATGTTTGTGCTCCTCATGTCGAAGATCGATGCCATGGCATCTCAGGTAAGTAACCTGAGTATGCCTAAGAATCCCCCTAAGGTTCCATCATCTCATGTGGGTAATCCCCCAGTGGCTTCAATATACTGCTGTGAATGTTGTTGGGGTCAGGGTCACGATGTCAGTGCTTGCCCTTCCGCCACTCCTGAGCTTGGCCAAGACGACCACAATGAGGAGGTAAGCTTTGGACAAGGTCAAGGATTCCATGGTAATTTCAACCCCCAAGGTAACTATCAAGGTACCTATAACCGACCTTGGAACCAAGGTGGTGGGTACAACAAGTCTAACCAAGGGTACCAAGGCCAAGGGAGTCAAGGTAGTGGTTATAACAATGGTTACAACCAAGGAAATCAAGGAGGATTCCAAGGTTATAGAGGGTATCAAGGCAACCAATGGTCTCAAGGAAGTAACCAAAACCAAGGTATTCAATGGACTCAAGGAGGTCACCAAGGACAAGGGAACCAAGGGGGAAATCAATGGAATCAAAGTGGACATCCAAATCAAGGTCCCCAAGGCCCTACCTGATGACCCTCCTGTTCCTTGGACACACCCCGAGCTGCCTTTCACCCGAAGTCAATCTAAGGCCTTCAAAGAACGGCTCCCCCTCACATGAAGACTTGGAGCCAGGAGAAGCACGATGAGGATGCTGATCGACTTATCCAAACCGGATACACCTTGCTGACCAACAGAGCATTTCCCCGACCGGCCGACCGGACGACAGATACAGCGCACGGGTACCCCGAGCGGCACTCGGTATCGGTCCAACACCAAACTCGAGCCCTGGGAGGTTTAGCACCTGCCCTCAACTCCATACAAGGCCTAGAGCCAAGCCTAGGAGCTGCCAACCTAGGAGCACAGAAGGAAATGGAGGAAATGAGGAAATGGAAGGAAGGCCGAGCGGGCAGGCCAAGCAGGAACCCCGGATGCCGAGCAGCATCAGCATCAGACCAGCCGGAGCCCAGCACTAGGAGCCCCGAGCAATGCCAAGCCTGAGCAGCCGACGCCGCCGCCAATTCCAAGCCCGATAGCAAAGGCGGCGCCGGCTTTCCTAATCTGGCCCGCGCGTGAGCGGAACATCCGACCGGACCCGCCGAATCTGCCGGATTAGGGTTTTAGACGGCTTTTTGTATTATTTAAGTCTTTTAGTATTTTATTCGGATTTTCCCTTGTTATTTCGATTCTTTAGGAGCAAGTAAGTCCTTTAATTCTATTTAGGACTCTTGGCTATTATTTTATTATTTTAGAGTTATTTTCCGAGTAGGAAACGTGAGCCTGTTCACGATTTCCTCACCTATAAATAAGAGGCTTCGGCCTCATTGTAAACTCAGACTTTTTCCAATCAATTAATCAAATCAGAACTTTATTCTCTCAATTCTTTAGTTTTATGCTGCGTGCATAGCTTAGAATAGGTATTATCAACAGAAGTACTCACCTTCTGTCGTGGAGCCATTCCTGGACACTACGAGTTTTCGGCTGATTATATAGCCGATGGGTCCTAGTACTAATCCAGCCCGGTGCCAACGTTGATCGAGCGAAGGTTCAAGACTAGCGGTGGTTAGGGTCGTCTGCCCAAGGTTGCGGTGGTTCACACCAGTTTTGGTATCAGAGCTTCGGTTCAACTCGAGGAACCACAATCTATCCCAGTCTTCAGGTTTGAAACCCTGGATTCATATCCTTTACTTTCAGTCTTATAAAATCCTTGAAAAACCCTACCTATCTTTGTTTTCGTGTTGTTAGAAAATCAGTTTAGAAAATCCATCTATTTTTCATTCTTGTCGAAGCATTGTAAGAAAAAGAAAGAAAAACAAAAAGAGAGGCAATCTGCCCTAGGGTTTCTCGTTCATTATAGGTTGATCTTAAGAAGAGGGGTAGATAGATATATTTGCTTCCCTGTTCTATCAACTAACATGACAGAAGAAGAACTCGCCTTGCTCGAAGCCACCCTACCGACGATCGCTCAAATCCTACTCCAGATGAAGGCGTCAATCGACTGGATTGAACGGGCATTCGAAGGACATCCAGCACAGGCCCCAGTTCCGGCTCAGCAACCAGTTCCCGCCCCGGCGCCCGACCAGGCCCCGGCGCCCGACCAGCGCCCAACGCCCGAACAGCGCTCGGCGCCCCACCAACGCCCGGCGACCGACCAGCCCCTGGCATCCGATCAATCACCCAGCAACCCTCCGTCCAGTGGTGGATCAACCCCGGTCCCCCTCCAAGTGCCGTCACCACCAGGATCACTCGAGCCAAGGCCCGAGCCATGGCCCAGGCCGAGCAGTCGAGGATTTCCTTGAATCCAACCGAGCCCCAACTCTCACACCTCCGGCCGCCTATACCTGATTCTCTGTCCAGTCCCGGTGCCCTGGCTGACCCCGAAGGCACTCACGCCACCCGCCGGCATACGCGATCAAAACAGACCCCTCGATACTCCGCCGTAACCCGACGGCTCCTCGGCGCCCAAACCCTAAGCAATGGCCAGGAGCAGAGAGACAACCTGTTCCACACCCGATGCGTCATTAAAAATAAAGTTTGTGGATTGGTCATTGATGGCGGCAGTTGTACCAATGCTGTTAGTTAGGATCTTGTATCAGGGCTTCATCTACGCACCCAAAGACACCCCCACCCCTATAAACTACATTGGCTTAGTAACTGTGGGGAATTGAAGGTCACCCGTCAATCCTACATCCCGTTCAGTATTGGGAGGTACGCTGATCAAGTCCTATGTGATGTTGTACCAATGGAGGCTGCCCATGTATTACTTGGCCGACCGTGGCAGTTTGATAGGTTCTCCAAACACGACGGAAGAACCAATAGCTACAGCCTCGTCCATAAAAACACCAAGTACAAACTTAAACCTCTCTCTCCATCGGAAATCTTACAAGACCAAATAGAAAGGCGGGTCACGCAAGAAAGAAAAGAGAGAGAACTTCAAGAAGATAAAAAAAGACAGCCAGATCCAACCCTAAGCCTTAAATCCGAAACCCTAACTTCTATTGGGGACATCTCTCAGGGAAGCCAGAAGAAGGAAGGACTGATCGCCACCTCTGGGGATATCAAGCAAGCTCTAATAGCCCGAAAGCCTATGGTGGTGATCCGATATAGGGACTGCCTTAATACTAACCCCAGCCCAGCAATACCTAGTGTTGTTTCATCTCTCTTACAGGACTACCAAGATGTCTTCCCAAAGGAAGTCCCTAGCGGGCTACCCCACTTAGAGGGATTGAGCATCAAATCGATTTGATACCCGGGCAGCCCTACCAAATAAAGCCGCCTACCGCACTAACCGGAGGAGACCAAGGAGATCCAGTCACAAGTTGAGGAACTAATGAACAAAGGATATGTCTGAGAGAGTATGAGTCTGTGTGCCGTTCCAGTCATCCTAGTCCCGAAGAAAGAAGGAACATGGCGGATGTGTGTCGACTGCCGAGCCATTAACAACATCACAGTTAAGTACCGACACCCCATTCCTAGACTAGATGATATGCTTGATGAACTACATGGGTCTGCCATCCTCTCCAAAATAGACCTTCGATCCGGATATCACCAGATCCGAATGAAAGAAGGGGATGAATGGAAGACCGCTTTCAAAACCAAGCTAGGGCTATATGAGTGGATGGTCATGCCCTTTGGCCTAACCAATGCCCCTAGCACCTTTATGAGACTCATGAATCAAGTCCTACAGCCTTACATCGGGAAATTTGTGGTAGTATATTTCGATGACATCCTAGTCTACTCCAAAAATTTAGAAGATCATTTAGGACACCTCAAGGCCGTCTTAGAGATTCTAAGGAAAGAACAATTATATGCCAACATGGCTAAGTGTACTTTTTGCACCGACCACCTTGTGTTCCTTGGTTTTGTTGTCAGCTCTTCAGGAATAAGGGTGGATGAGGAGAAGATCAACGCCATCAAGTCCTGGCCGACCCCACAAAGCATCACAGATATCCGGAGTTTTCATGGGTTGGCTAGTTTCTACCGAAGGTTTGTCCGGGACTTCAGCACTCTAGCTGCTCCCCTCACGGCGGCAATCAAACGAGATCTCCCCTTCCACTGGGGCCCGAGTTAGCAAGCTGCCTTCGAGACCCTCAAGCAAAAACTGACCGAAGCACCCCTCCTCAAGCTCCCTGACTTCAACAAACCCTTTAAGATTGAATGTGATGCGTCAGGAGTAGGAATTGGTGCTGTCCTTATGCAAGAGGGAAGACCCATCGCCTATTTTAGTGAAAAACTCAATGGAGCGCCCCTCAATTACCCGACCTACGACAAGGAACTCTACGCCCTTGTCCGAGCCCTTAAAACTTGGCAGCATTATTTATGGCCCAAAGAGTTTATCATCCATACCGACCATGAATCCCTCAAATACCGAAAGGCCCAACATAAACTCAACCGAAGGCACGCCCGATGGGTAGAGTTCATTGAATCATTCCCTTACATCATCAAGTTCAAACAAGGTAAAGAGAATGTGGTGGCCGACGCCCTGTCTCGAAGATATACCCTCCTCTCTGTCCTTACCACCAAATTCATTGGATTTGAATACATTAAGGAACTTTATGCTGCCGACCAAGACTTTAAAAGCATATTTGAAGCATGTGAACAAGGCGGGTTTGGAAAGTACTATCGACAGGATGGGTACTTATTCAAAGCCAATAAACTCTGCCTCCCTAACCACTCCTGCCGTACAGTATTAGCCTTAAAAGCGCACGGAGGAGGACTCATGGGGCACTTCGGAGTAGCCAAGACCGTAGCTACCCTCAAGGAACATTTCTACTGGCCCAAGATGCGCCACGACGTGGAAAAACTCATTGCCCAATGTTCTAAGTGCCAACGAGCTAAGTCCCATCTCCAACCCTATGGGTTGTACACACCTCTTCCGATACCCGAACACCCATGGGTGGATATCTCCATGGATTTCATTCTAGGGCTACCCAAAACTAGGAAGGGAAAGGACTCCATCTTTGTTATAGTTGACAGATTTTCAAAGATGGCCCACTTCATTGCATGCCACAAGGCCGATGACGCTTCTAACATCGATGACTTGTTTTTTCAAGAGGTCGTCCGACTCCATGGGGTCCCCAAGACTATTGTGTCGGACCGGGATTCCAAGTTCCTTAGCTACTTCTGGAAGACCCTCTGGGCCAAGATGGGAACTAAGCTTATGTTCTCTACGACATGTCACCCCCAGACAGACGGCCAGACCGAGGTGGTCAATCGATCCCTCTCTCAGATGCTCCGAGCTATCATCTCATCTAACATCCGGACATGGGAAGAATGCCTTCCCTAGGTTGAGTTTGCCTACAACCGGGCTGTCCACTCCGCCACCCAGTATTCACCATGTGAGCTTGTCTATGGGTTCAACCCCATGACCCCTCTAGACTTGTCACCCCTACCCTTACATGAATTTCTAGACGCTGATGGACAGGAAAAAGCCGAGTACGTCCGAAAGCTTCACGAGAAGGCTAGGGCCAACATTGAAAGGAGGACGGCTCAATACATTCGAAATGCCAACCGAGGGAGAAAAGAAAAGATCTTCGAAGTAGGCGACCAAGTGTGGATTCACTTCCGGAAGGAACGATTCCCCGAGCAAAGGAAATCCAAACTCCTTCCCCGAGGCGACGGCCCATACACAATACTCAAGAAAATCAACAACAACGCTTATGTGATCGACCTTCCCAACTCTTATGGGGTAAGTGCCACGTTTAATGTTGCTGATTTAACCCCCTATTATGATGAGATCTATGCAGAACCGGATTCGAGGCCGAATCCTTCTCAAGAAGAGGGGAATGATGAGCCTCCTGTTCCTTGGACACGCCCCGAGCTGCCTTTCACCCGAAGTCAATCTAAGGCCTTCAAAGAACGGCTCACCCTCTACATGAAGACTTGGAGCGAGGAGAAGCACGATGAGGATGCTGATCGACTTATCCGAACCGGATACACCCTGCTGACCAACAGAGCAGTTCCCCGACCGGCTGACCGGACGACGGATACAGCGCACGGGTACCCCGAGCGGCACTCGGTATCGGCCCAACACAAAACTTGAGCCCTGGGAGGTTTAGCACCTGCCCTCAACTCCATACAAGGCCTAGAGCCAAGCCTAGGAGCTGCCAACCTAGGAGCACAGAAGGAAATGGAGGAAATGAGGAAATGGAAGGAAGGCCGAGCGGGCAGGCTAAGCAGGAACCCCGGATGCCGAGCAGCATCAGCATCAGACCAGCCGGAGCCCAGCACTAGGAGCCCCGAGCAATGCCAAGCCCGAACGGCAGACGCCGCCGCCAATTCCAAGCCCGATAGCAAAGGCGGCGCCGGCTTTCCTAATCTGGCCCGCGCGTGAGCGGAACATCCGACCGGACCCACCGAATCCGCCGGATTAGGGTTTTAGACGGCTTTTTGTATTATTTAAGTCTTTTAGTATTTTATTCGGATTTTCCCTTGTTATTTCGATTCTTTAGGAGCAAGTAAGTCCTTTAATTCTATTTAGGACTCTTGGCTATTATTTTATTATTTTAGAGTTATTTTCCGAGTAGGAAACGTGAGCCTGTTCACGATTTCCTCACCTATAAATAAGAGGCTTCGACCTCATTGTAAACTCAGACTTTTTCCAATCAATTAATCAAATCAGAACTTTGTTCTCTCAATTCTTTAGTTTTATGCTGCGTGCATAGCTTAGAATAGGTATTATCAACAGAAGTACTCACCTTCTGTCGTGGAGCCATTCCTGGACACTACGGGTTCTCGGCTGATTATATAGCCGACGGGTCCTAGTACTAATCCGCCCCGGTGCCAACGGTGATCGAGCGAAGGTTCAAGACTAGCGTTGGTTAGGGTCGTCTGCCCACGGTTGCGGCGGTTCACACCACTACCCCACCGGGAATGTACAATCATAGAGGTGATGGACCACCCGGATTCAACAAACCACCTCACAACAAAGAGGGCGGTTCTTCAATATCGCAAGAGGATACCAACGCGGCAATGATTCAACTTATCAAGAATCAACAGGCTTCAATTGCAAATTTGGAGAATCAAATGGGTTATATTGCTAAGACGCTCTCGGAGCGACCCTCGGGCACTTTGCCTTCCAATACCGAGGTCAACCCCAAAGGCCCGGAGCATTGCAAGGTAGTGACCTTGAGAAGTGGAAAACCTTTGCAAGATGCATCCTCTCCTCCAATTGACTCCCAAAAGGTACAAGCTCCTAATACAATGGATGATGATGATGATATTAAGGATCCTTCGGATGAAGTTGAGGTTGAAATCAAACCTCCTACGGGTAATATGAGTACTAAGGTTGCCAAGGAACCTAGTAAGGCTACATCGAGTACAACACCGGTCTCTCCTCCCGCACCGGTTGTACCTCCATACAAGCCTAAGCTTCCATACCCCTCTCGAGTGAAGAAGGATGGCCTTGAGAAGGTTTTTAAGACGTTTGTGGAACGGCTTAGTCAAATGCAATTCTCTCTTCCGTTTCCCGAAGCTATGACTATGATGCCTCAATATGCTAAGTTCATGAAGGAACTCTACACCAACAAGAGGAAGCTACCAGAGACATCTCTAGTCCACCTCAATGAGGAATGCTCCGCCGTCCTCTTCAAGAGTCCACCGGAAAAGCTTAAGGATCTAGGTACTTTTACTATCCCTTGTGCTATAGGTAACACCTCTTTGGCTAATGGTCTTGCGGATCTAGGTGCTAGTATCAATGTCATGCCTTATTGCATATTTGAGAAACTAGGGTTGTCTAATCTTCGTCCTACTCGTATGTACATTCAACTTGCGGACAAGTCGACCAAGAGTCCTAGGGGGATTGTTGATGATGTGCTAGTTAAAGTAGGTCCTTTTGTGTTCCTAGTTGATTTTGCGGTCATTGATACCAATGATGTGGATGTCTCATTGATATTTGGTAGACCATTTCTTGCTACTTCTCGTGCTTTAATTGATGTGCATAATGGGAAATTGACATTGAGAATAGGACAAGAGAGTGTCACATATTGCATAGCCGATGGCATGAAGTTTGCTCACGCACAAGATGATTTAGAGTACTCATGTGATACTATTGTTTCGGCTAGTGTGTGTAGTATTTCTAACTTCGTGTGTCGAGATTCTTTGGATGTTTGCCTTAGAATGAATGTGCAGGAACATTTAGACACCCCAGAGTTAAAAGCTCAGGTGGCTTATCTTGATGAAGGGAGAGACAAGTTGGAGAGTGAAACAGTTTTTGTTGCTCTTCCGAAGGTGGAAAGGGTGAAGACCTCCTATGAAGAACCACCTACTCTTGAGCTCAAGCCTCTTCCCACACATTTGGAGTATGCTTTTCTCATGCCAAATTCTAAGCTACCGGTCATCATCAATTCTAAGCTTCTACCCGAGCAAAAGGACCGTCTAGTGGAGCTCCTTAAGAAGTACATGAGAGCTATTGCGTGGAGCATCTCGGATATTCGAGGTATAAGTCCCACATTTTGCTCACATCGGATCCTCATGGAGGAAGATTTTAACCCGGTTGTGCAACCACAAAGAAGGTTAAATCCGAACATGAAAGTGGTCGTGAAGAAAGAGGTCATTAAGCTTATGGATGCGGGGATTATTTTCCCTATTTCGGATAGTCCTTGGGTTAGCCCCGTGCAAGTTGTTCCCAAGAAAGGAGGAATCACGGTGGTAGCTAATGATAAGAATGAGCTCATCCCGATAAGGACGATCACCGGGTGGCGTGTTTGCATAGATTATCGTCAACTCAATGAGGCCACTAGGAAGGATCATTTTCCTCTACCTTTCATGGATCAAATGCTCGAGCGTCTCTCCGGTCACGAGTACTATTGCTTTTTGGATGGCATGTCCGGATACTTCCAAATACCGATTGCTCCGGAGGACATCGAGAAGACCACATTCACATGCCCTTTTGGTACGTTTGCTTATCGCCAAATTCCATTTGGATTGTGCAATGCTCCCGCTACCTTCCAACGATGTATGCTTGCCATCTTTGATGATTTTGTGGAAGATATCATGGAAGTGTTCATGGATGATTTCTCGATCTTTGGGGACTCATTTGATCTTTGTTTGAGGAACCTTGAGAAGGTATTGCATCATTGTGAAGAGACCAATCTCGCGTTAAGTTGGGAGAAGTGCCATTTCATGGTCAAGGAGGGGATTGTTCTTGGTCACAAGATCTCTCGAAAAGGCATTGAGGTTGATAAGGCAAAGCTAGAGACCATCTCCCAACTTCCTCCACCTTCTTCCGTGAAGGCCGTGAGAAGTTTCTTGGGGCATGCCGGTTTCTATAGGCGCTTCATTAAAGACTTCTCCAAGATAACTACTCCTATGACTCGGCTTCTCGAGAAGGATGTGGAATTTCGATTTGATGATGAATGCATGCGAGCCTTTGAACTCCTGAAGGGTAAACTCACAAATGCTCCTATACTCATTGCTTCGGATTGGTCAAAGTCATTTGAGTTGATGTGCGATGCTAGTGACTACGCTATTGGAGCGGTTCTAGGCCAACGAATTGACAAGAGATTCCATCCAATATACTATGCAAGTAAGACTCTCAATGAAGCTCAAAGGAACTATACAACTACGAAGAAGGAGCTCTTGGCCATAGTGTTTGCCTTTGATAAGTTCAGGTCCTACTTGGTGCTTTTTCACACTATTGTCTTCACGGACCACCAAGCTTTGAGGTACCTTCTATCTAAAACCGATGCTAAACCAAGATTGATTCGATGGGTTCTTTTGTTGCAAGAGTTTGACATTGAAATTTGGGATAAGAAGGGATCCGAGAATGTAGCCGCCGATCACTTGTCTCGTTTGAAAGAAGCTGAAATGGTACACAACGGTAATGAAGAAATCAATGACAACTTCCCCGATGAGCTATTATTCGCGTTAGCAACTTTGGAGTTCAAGGAACCTTGGTTCGCGGATTTAGCTAACTATCTTGCTAGTGGATACTTGAAGGAGGGCCTCTCCACTCAAGATAAAAGGAAGTTCTTCGCGGATTTGAAGCATTACTATTGGGATGATCCTTTTGTGTTTCGAGTTGGCTCCGATGGGATGATTAGAAGATGTGTTAACCATGGAGAAGCGAAGGACATCATACTTCATTGCCACTCCGGTCCTACGGGTGGACATCATGGGGCAAATCGCACGGCTCCCAAGGTACTTGAGTCCGGATTCTTTTGGCCCTCGATCTTTCGAGATTGTCAAGACTATGTCAAGTCTTGCGATGCTTGTCAGCATTCAGGTAACATTTCTTCCCGTGATGAAATGCCTCAAAATGTGTCGTTAGTAGTAGAGATATTCGATATTTGGGGTATTGATTTCATGGGACCGTTCCCTCCTTCGCATGGTATAACAAGTATATATTAGTTGCGGTTGATTATGTGTCTAAATGGGCGGAGGCACAAGCTTTGCCTACCAATGATGCCCGAGTTGTAGGGAAGTTTCTTGTTAAGTTGTTCACTCGTTTTGGTGCCCCTCGTGCTATTATTAGTGATCGAGGTACTCATTTTCAAGGACAATTCGATAGGGTGTGCCGACGGTTCGGTGTCACTCATCGGATGTCTACCTCGTATCACCCTCAAACTAGTGGCCAAGCCGAGGTAACTAATAGGGAACTTAAGAGAATTTTAGAGAAAACGGTCGACCAATCACGAAGAGATTGGTCGACGAAGCTTGATGATGCTCTATGGGCCTACCGTACGGCTTATAAGACCCCTATAGGCACTACTCCTTATAGGATGGTCTATGGTAAAGCTTGCCATTTGCCGGTAGAGCTTGAGCACCGATCTCTTTGGGCATTGAAATTTCTAAACCTTGATATGAGTCTCGCAGGAGAAGAGCATAAGTTTCAGGTACATGAGCTCGAAGAGTATCGCCATCTTGCATATGAGAGTGCCAAGCTATACAAGGAGAGGACGAAGATCATTCATGACTCCCGATTGAAGCCGGGCAAGGATTTCAGAGTTGGTGCCAAGTCCTCCTATACAACTCTCGGCTCAGACTCTTTCCTGGGAAGTTGAGATCTCGTTGGTTCGGACCATTCACGGTAACTCAAGTATTTCCTTATGGCACCGTCGAGGTAATCTCTCCATCCCAAACCGAGCCTTTTAAGGTGAATGGCCATTGACTTAAACATTATGTGGTTAATGATACTATTGGTGCGGTTGAGGTTTTATCCTTGGTTATGCCTTGAGTGCTCTTGGTTTCGTCTAGCTAGAGACGTTAAAGAAGCGCTTCATGGGAGGCAACCCATGTTATCCTTACCTTTTCGCTTTTATATTTTTGTGTTATTTTAGTTCGTTGAATAAGATGTTGGCAAGCACTTAGGAGGATCACTCTTCGCAATGAGCGTCATGGGATTCTTCTACTGATATTACGTCCTATGCTCCTCTCTTCCAATGCGGTAACTTCGTTCCACCTTACTCTCTCTCTCTTGATCATTGAGGGCAATGCTCATGTTAGTCGTAGGGGAAAGTTTGAGATTTGGTGTGATTATTTATGGTAGAGATCTAAGGCTATGCTTTGATGAGTTGCATGATCTTGATTGAATGTCGAATTCCTCTATTGTAGAATCATTCGGTTCTTGACTTTTGGTGTTTAATTGACTTCAAGCTTTCACAATGACGTTTAGACTGTTCCACTTAGAACCTATAACCACCATGTTAGCACTGATATCAAATGAGTCTAGGCCAGAACATAGATTTTATCACTCTTGTATGTTGGTTGATTGGTTTGATACGTGTTTTTGTACCACTCGATAACACCGGTCTAAGATCGTTCAATGTATGATGTGACTATATTTAGTGCATTTTAAGTCCTCGATTAGCCTAGGGATCTCCCATGTTTGATCTCATTTTGCTATGATTTATATGCTTTTATGGATGCTTTATGCAAAGTGCCCTTTTGTTGCCCGGTTGCCACTTTGAGGCCAATTCTATGTCGACTGGAGTTGTTTTCCTTGCATTTTCAGGTTTTGGCATTGAAGTACTGGTGACAAGGAGCACGTAGGATCAAACGGGAGGTCAATCAGAGCTAGGACGGAGGAGATATGACCGTTGAAAAATTGAGAAAAGTGCACGGTGTCATACATAAGTTTTCGGCGAGAACCTTATAGTTCTCGCCGAAAACTCTCGGCAATTGCAAACAGAAGAATTACAGGAGACGGGCGTCCGATTTATGAAGAAGTTTTTGGCGAAAACTATCTGTGTTTTCGCCGAAAACCTATGAGGAAATGACCAGCCGGTCTGTGTTTTCAAAGACATTTTCGGCGAAAATGTTACACAGTTTTCGCCGAAAATTTAAGGTATTTCCGGTGCAGTATATAAAGAAGGCGGAGGCGAAAAATAAAGGGATTATTAATTCTGAATTAGACAGCACGTCGCCTTTCTCTCTCTGATTTTTCACAAGTGCCAATCATCCCTCTCTCTCAAAAAAACACCATCCTTCCTCCCTTGTTGATCAACTTGAAGATCAAGGATCTAAGTGAAGCTTTCCACACCTTGGATTGGAGCTTGAAGAGCCAAGTAGGAAGATCCTCCATGGAGGCAAGGATGGTTTCCTCCACTCAAATTCAGGTTTCTTCCATGGTTATGCTAGGCTAAGCTTAGGGTTAGTTTAGTGGGGGATGGATCAAGCTAGGATAGGTGATTGATTCTATGGATTGAGTTTCTCTTAGCCATTTGTGTAAGATGATGATCCTAGACCTGTGCTTTGTAGTCATTAGAGCTTGATTTGTTCTTTTGGTATTGTTTATGTCTTTCAATACATGAGAATGATTGATTGATGTTGATCTAAGGTTTGTGGGATTGTAATTGGATGATTTGAGAGATTGGATTATGCAATTGCAACCATTTTGAGCTTCTTTGTCCTAGTTGTCATTTTATCAAACACTTGGTGTGCATTTGGTTTTCTTCACTTGAAGGTTGAAAGACCCTTTTGATTGCTAGACTAGTGCTATATGATTGACACATGAGAGTGTCTTGCATCATTTACCTTGTGTTAGATGAATGTTAGCATAGAATTCAAGTTTCAAGCATTTCATTGGACTAGTAAGGCACTTCATTCCCTTTGTTCACATAGCGAAAGCATGGTTCATTTGGTCTAGGAGTAGAGAGTCAATTGTGCGAGAGTTCGTTGATTCTATTTGAGTGAAATGCATGGTCATTAGTTTACACATCGTTGCTTGAGATTCAATCCAGCTTTCATGAACCTTTTTCTTCGATCAAAAAATTAGTTGGTCGAAAAAATCTCATTCATACGAGTTGGTGAAGAAGAAAGGAACAAGTAAGAGATGAGGACCGTAGATTAAATAGATAGCTGAGATTAATGCTGGTTTGAAGACAACAATTGAAGGGTTGTCTCCAGAACCGTGGTCATAGAAAAAAGGGTTTTTTATATTTGGTTGCAGTGATATTGATATTGATAACTGCATATATCATGATATTCAGGATATCATCGTTTTTTCTGTCCTGAATATCATGATATCTAAGGACAAAAGTGATATCAATATCACTCAACAAATATTCATGTGGGGAGGTGAATATCTTCAGAATGATATTGATATCACAGTTTTTGGACAATTCTACCCTCACTAAACCTTCACAATTATAATGTCATCAACCCCATTACCCCAATTTATTTATTCTCATTTTATATTGTCCCGTGTTTATGTATTTTTATATTTATTTATTAATTAAGATAAATAATTATGATTTAGTTTTTAATTACTTAATTAGAAATTTTTTAGTTAGAATTAGAATTAGAATTCACCATGAAAATTATTTTAACTTTTTATTTTGTTTTTGCTAGAAGAGGGAGATGTGTTACCAATAAATAATTATTTTCTTAATGAATGAGCATTTATTATTATAAAAGTACAATTAACTCGAGTAAATAATTTACAAATACATTCACAAATTAAAAAAGAGAGATTATAAATTTTAATTTATAAACACACATGTTTTCTAATTAAATGTTAGGACTACTTTTATACTTTGTTCAAGCAAATGAGAGTATTTTGGTACATTCATCCATGCACTCACAATTCACCACTCATTTAAATATCCCCAAACAGTGATATCAAAGAATCACTTTTACCAATATCAATATATCTCACATATCATGATATGTAGATATCATCCAACCAAACGACCCCTTATATACATGTGGTCTCGAGTTGCTACTGACTGTTATATATACATAGTCATTTCAAATGCATGGATAAATTAGTTGTTTCACTTTATCATGAAATTATAAGATACAAACAAAATGGTACAACTCAAACGTGATACTTCTTATATTTGAACAAAGATAATTGGCTAAATATTTTATGATCGACATTGCTGGTTTCATGGGTGATTTCACCATATTACCTCTAATTAAATTAAATAATTAGTTATGCATTTACCATCAATTTCAAACTTTTTACCAAAATGCTATAAATTATCCCATTTATGGACAAGTTCGCCTCCTATTGTGCAAAAATGAAGGGTTATGGTTTTCTGGTCAGATTTTTGACCGATCAGACCCATGACCAACTTCTATGAAGGTTAGGGGGCAAGCTCACCCACTAATTGGGCGAAAATGAACTGAACCCTCACCTATATAAACTCGCATCATATGCAAAACCCCTCACATCCTATTCTTCTTTTGGCGTCATTTTTTTCCGTAGCCCTCCTGGGCGAGAGTGTGCCATAGATCGTGATCCAACTTAAGAGATAAAAAAGAGAAAAAAGGGAAGGAAGAAGAGGTTTAGGAGGGAAGGGATGGTGTTGCAACAAAACCTAGCTACGGAGGCACACCGTATTTGCCTCTATAGAGTTTTAGAGGCAGATAGCTTAAGTGCCACTATCGTTGCTGCGGCTAAAAGTCTTTAGAGGAAAATACGGTGACACATATTCATCTGCCTCTAAATGGAAGAATTAGTGGCAGATATAATTGTTGTTAATTGCATCTTTAAACAACTACTTATCTATCATTTTAGTCACATTTTAGACTCACTTATTTTTGTTACAGATAAATGCTTTTAGAGACACATATATGTGTCTGCAATAGATACTTTTCGAGACACATATATATGTTTTCAAAAAACTGTATTGAAACAAAAATAATTGTCTCTAAAAGAACCTTTAGCGACAAATAATTTTGTCTCTAAAAGTACTATATAGAGACAAAATATTTGATATTATGCCACATACAGAGGCAAATATGATAGCCTCTAACGATTATACGTATAGGTACATTGTAATGTATTTTCATTTTATAATATTATACATATAATACATTTTTTATACATAATCTAACCCAAATGTTAGTAAAGTATTTTCATAATCCAAATGCAATGAAATAAAAAATACAATAAAATTTCATGAGAAAATAATGTCATAAATATAAATAACCATTCCTACTTTGAAGTATGAATTATTACTGGGCTATAATAGCATACCTTTTCACTATCTCAGCAAAATACCTGCAAGCAACCAAATCAATTCTTAAACTTACCAGTTACATTAGGCATGTCCATGATAAATAAAAACAACACATATTCAATTCTTAGGCTCAAACATTGGAACACAATCAAAACAAAAAACAAAATTAATGGTTTGTCTTTCCACCACACTACAACTCCTTCTTCTAAGGCAAAGAAAGAAATAAGATAATATAAATAAATACTATACTACTATAGATGAGATTTCCCTACTGTAATATTTCCGGATTTTGAATCCAGATTTCTGAATTTATGGATCCCCAATTCTGAATTTTTAGGATTTCATAAACACACAACTAATGCTCAATTTACGATTTCATAAATACACAACTAACACTTAATTAATATGTTCTAGGTCCAATACATAATAATAGTTGCTATTCAAGGTTCAGTCACACAAAAATCATGCAATCCTAGCCTAATCGTCTCCGCCTTACTCATCATCATCCTCATCTGGTGTAGTTTCTTCTACTGGTCGCTTTTCCCTACCACTCCCACCAGCATCGGAGCTACCAGACGTATGTCCTGGTGCGGTGCTACCTGGAAAAAGAGTTGCAAAGTTTTGCATCTCTGGTGAGAGTGGGTTTCCACCAGAGAGCCGATTCAACTCTTCAATCATTGCGAGACCAAATTGTCTTATAAGTGGGTCTTGGACTTGTAACGTTGGAGTAGCAGTAGAGGTAGAGCCTCGTTTGTTTTGGAATACCTGAAAGAAGAAAAGAAAATGTAAAAAATCAGAAATTTGGGCATGTCCTATCTGCAAATTCAACCTATACTCATACTCTTCAATCTGCAAAACTAACAAACCTCCAACACATTTCTACAAAACACCTAAACACATTACACAATAAATGACCTACATGCATATATGAACCAATCATACTCTTCAATCTGCAACACTAACAAACCTCCAACACACATTTCTACAAAACACCTAAACACAAATAAGATTGACCTACATGCATATATGAACCAATTTAATTCACAATCTAAGAGATTACAAACTCACCACGGAATGCTTCTTTCCTGCTCCCATATGACGCACACGTTCTGGCTTCTCTTTTCCTTTGTACACTCTCCCCACAGCATCGTCTGGACCAATTGGAGGGTCAATATCCGGATTCGCAACATTCTCCTCGACTGCTTCCTACAAAATAGTTAAGAAAAATACAACATAATTAGAATAACATTGTGCACGTTCTACAATCCAAAACATAATACTGTAGATACTTACATACATATCCTGCGTCTCTGTGTTTGGCCATCCTTTCTTACCCGATTTGTGAGTAGAGAAAGAGCCCTAGATATCGGTCCACCCTTTTCTTTCTCCTAAACGAGTAATGCATGCATATTAATCATGCTACTAATTTTAGAAGATTCAAACTATTACTAATGACCACTACAACAAAAAGGTACATTGCTCGCAGGCCGCGAAGCTGTCTACCACTAAGCTAGTCGTAGGCAGCCTAGCAGCCTGCGAGTAAGCCCAAGCCTGCAAGAGGCTACTCGCAGGTGGCCTGCAAGGAAAAACTGCCTGCGACTAGCTACCCGCAGGCGCCTGCGAGGAAACAACTGGGCCTGCCACAATCTTACTCACAGGGCCTGCAAGGAACATCAGGCCTGCAACTAATATACTCGTAGGCGCCTGCGAGGAACCATGTCTTGTGACTATTCACTCGCAGGCTGCCTGCGAGTAACAGAAACGCATGCGAGTAACCAATCTGATGACTACCCCCCAAGTCAGCATCACATGTCAGTTCTGGACAAAATTTTGAAATTTCTCCGATTTTCTCCTTCTCTTCCTCTATTTTCTATCACGGATTCAAGCATCCCAAGTCAGCATCACAGTCGCCTACCTCCTCTGATCCTTGAACGATTTCTTTGCGGATTCAAAGGTATGGAAACTGATTTCTTATCTCTTTTCCCGATTTCTTATCTTCTTGTTCTTTATTAATCGTTTGTTCATCTGGGATTAGGGATACAGATTTCAAGCCAACAAGTTCATGGTTCATGGCCAAACTGATTTGAGTCAGTAATTAGGTATTGCCATGTCCAAACTGATTTATGTTGTGGTTTCTACGCTCTGATTTCTTATTTCTCTAGAACTGGTATTGCCATATCAGATTATTGAAACAAATGCGTTCATCTAGTAATTTATTTGATAACAACTTATTTCGTTTCAGGACGCACTGTTCATCCATAATCATTGTTGAGCTCTCCCGTTCCGTAGCAATAAAAACATCAAAGACTAAAGGTTGTCTTTCGTGTAACCATTTCTTTACGTTTAAGGATTTTGCATGAACGAAATGAATTATATTCATTGTTTTAATTTTTGTTGTTCTCAATCTGTTAGCAGGAAGCTTCGGTTTCTGGTTGTAATATATTCATTATTAGATTTGGTCATCGATTTCCAGGTACACTACTTAAAGCAAAATTATTACCCAAGTCCTAAACATGATTATGTAAAATTTGATATGCATGCAACTTGATGATAGTTAGAATTTGATTATTATAAAGAATTTGATGCATGTAATTTGATTATTATAAAGTATATATTAATCTAATTAGAATATGCATAATTTGAACTAGAATTTCAATCTAATTCTAGTAATTTGAAATACAATTGATGAATTTTATCAAAAAATGTATGTTTGTTATTATTTATGATTTATAACTTAACTTGTTATTATTATGAATGTATGCATGTAATTGATTATGCTTTAAGGAGTTCAACTTATTAATATTAATATAAGTATGTAAATTTATTAAAAAATATGCATGCTTTAAGAGGTTTAACTTATTAATATGAATATAAGCATGTAAATTAGTTTAAAAAATATGCATGTAATTGAATATGTTTAAGGAGTTTAACTTATTAATATGAATATACGCATGTAAATTTGTTGAAGAATATGCATATAAATACCTACTATGTAGTTACTATTTAACATATGCAAACTTAACAAAATAATCAATTAATAAACGATATGAATTAATACGAAATGTACTAACCAACTTATACAAATTAAGTTGGTAAATTCATTATTTCAGTAGCTATTATAATTAGGGAAACTTAGCTTAAAGCTAAGTTATACAGACTATTATTATTTTGTTCATTTTATCATGACTAGTAAACAAATCGATACTAATTAACACTCAATATATAGATGGACAAGTCTTGGATTCGAAAGCCACGACATACTCGTAAGTATTACGATGGCATTCAACAATTCCTCGACTTTGCAATCTCCAATGCAGTAGATGGAGTGACTATACTATGTCCTTGTCTGAAAGGCAACTTCAAGAAGTTGATGCCACGAAACGAAGTTATTCAGCATTTGCTAGCAAAGGTGTTTCCCTCGTCATATGATGTATGAAATTTGCATGGAGAATTAATCACAGACTTTGGTGCTTTCACTGCCATGATAGAACCTGAACCAGTCGTTCATGAAGTAACAATTCCTCCATTACTAGTTGAGGAAATACCAATATCTGAGCCAGACTTGTTTCGGAACATGGTGAATGGTGCATTTGAAGTACGTCCAGATGATGAAGTGCCACAAACGGGTGATGAACCAATGCCAAATATACCCAACATGCAACCAGATGATGAGTTCTTTCGAGTTTTTCGGGATGGTGAAGTACCATTGTATGATGGTTGTACCAGTTTCACAAAGTTGTCGTTCATGATCAACTTATACCACATTAAGTCTTTACACAAGATCAGTGATAAAGCAATGTCGAAGATATTGGAGTTGCTTCGCAAGGCTTTTCCAACGGTCAAAATCCCTCCATCCAATTATGAAGTGAAGAAGACAATTAAGAGTCTTGTGTTGTCCTATACCAAGATTGATGCATGCGCAAGAATGATTGTTTATTGTATACCGGAGAAGATAGTGAAGCGAAGGAATGTCAAGTGTGTGGGGTTGCCCGATTCAAGGATGAAGGAAAAATGTGGGTGAGAAAAAACCGAAACCTCGACCCGAGAAGATATTTCAGTATTTTCCATTAATACCCCGACTCAAGAGGTTGTACATGTGCCCTTACACAGTAGAAGATATGACTTGGCATGCAACAGAAATTAGAGCTGACGATGGTATGGGTAGACATCCTAGAGATGTAGATGCATGGAAACAATTTACCGCCAAATACCCAGATTTTGCTGCTGACCCTCGAAATGTGAGACTTGGGCTTGCAACTGATGGTTTCAATCCATTTGGAACCATGAGCATAAGTCATAGCACTTGGCCGTTTGTGCTAATACCATGTAACACTCCACTTTGGTTGTGTATGAAGCAGACATGCCTTATGTTATCTGGCATTGTTCCTGGTCCTAAGATGCCTGGAATGACCTAGATGTCTATTTAAAGCCCCTAATTGAAGAGTTACAAACATTGTGGATTGGGGTTGAAGCATATGATTCGGTGCGGAAAAAATCTTTCACTTTGAGAGCAGCATTGATCTGGACCATTAGTGATTATCCTGGTCTGTGTAATTTATCAGGATGGAATACACACACTGCACTATCGTGTCCGACGTGTATGTATGACACAAAACCATTTCGACTGAAAGCTTCAGGTAATAAACCATGTTTCATGAGCAGTCAGAGGTTTTTGCCAATGAATCATCGCTTTCGATCCCAAAAGTCCAAATTTAATGGGAAAGTGGACAAAAGGAATCCTCTACCCATTCGGTTTAAGCCTAGTGTGGAGGTGTTGGCAAAGTTATATATAGAAGAGGTGGTAAGGTTGCATGGGGTTCCTCAATCCATCGTCTCTGATCGGGATCCGAGTTTCACGTCTCATTTTTGGGAGGGGTTGCATACAGCATTGGGAACTAAGCTCAAGTTCTCGACGGCGTATCATCCTCAGACGGATGGGCAATCGGAGAGAACGATCCTTACTTTGGAGGAGTTGTTGAGAAGCTGTGCTATGGAGTTTCAAACCCCTTGGACTGAATTGCTACCTTTGATTGAGTTCGCCTATAATAACTCGTACCATAGTAGTTTGAAGTCCGCTCCTTTTGAGGCCTTGTATGGGAGGAAGTGTAGGACGCCTTTGTGTTGGGATGAGGAAGGTGCGAGGGTGTTGTCGGGTCCTCAAGTTGTGCAAGAGACGGCTGATCGGGTTAAGGTTATCAAGGAGAGATTGAGAGCGGCTCAAGATAGGCAAAAAGCGTATGCCGACGGTCGTGCTAGAGAGCTGAGTTTCAATGTTGGGGAGAAGGTATTTTTGAAGGTGTCGCCGTGGAAAGGGCTGATGCGTTTCGGTAGAAAAGGGAAGTTGGCGCCTCGGTACATCGGTCCTTATGAGATCCTCGCTAAGTCGGGTCCGGTGGCTTATGTGTTGGCTTTGCCGAGGGAGTTGGAAAGGATACACAATGTGTTCCATGTGAGCGTGCTTAGGCGGTATCATGGGGACCCTTCTCATGTAATTCAGCCGGAGGAGGTGGAGATTGAGCAAGACTTGACTTATGAGGAGAAGCCAGTCGCGATCGTGGATAGGCAAGTCCGGGTCTTGAGGAATAAGCAGATTCCGCAGCTTAAGGTGGTATGGAGGAACCATGAGAGCGAGTCGGCTACTTGGGAGACTGAGGAGAGTATGAGGCGGCGGTACCCGGAGTTAGTAGAAGTGTATGATTCAGGTATTAATTCCCCTTGATGTATGCTTTTGTGTTTGCTTGTTGTGGTGTTGGTTCCAAGAAGGTCTAGGGTGTGCTCGGTGAGAGTAGAGTGTTGGGAGTGGGTGTAGGGCTGATGAGTAGTTAAGGGAAGGCTGGTGGTTCGTCGTTAGGAATTTCGAAAGTCAATAGGATACTTGGATTGCTGCGATTTTAGCTGTGTGTTCGGTATCATATTGCTAGGATGAGTTAGGGATGATTTCGGGGACGAAATCCTTGAAGTTGTGGAGACTTGTAACATCCCCGCTCAACCAAACGGTTTGGAACTCAAGATCGGTAGGCTAGGGTACTGGAATCAGTGCTCTTAAGCTCCCCTTGAGTTTTGGGTCATTCGGGTTTAAGTTGGGTCGAATTTGCAAAGAGGGGAATGGTGATGCACCAAAAAGTGCTGATTTTGGGCCCTGAAGTGCGCAGGCGCACTTTTAGAAGTGCCAGGCGCACTTTTCAATTAATTCAGCAAACTTTCGGCGGAATATTCAAAATGTGCGCCTTTTAGGGTCAATGTGCGCTGGCGCACATTTTGACATACCAGGCACACTTTTTGTGCATAAAAGGACGGATTTGCACGGAAATTCATAACTTCTATCCCCTTTCTCTCTCCCCGAAAAGCCATTGACGAACCTAGTGCGAGCAATCTTCGAAGGGTGATTCCGGGAGCTGTAGAGGTCGGAATTGAGTTCCGTTTGTTGCTATGGATTCGTAGCGACGAGGAGAAGAGATCGCTAACCTCCATTTTGGGTTTTTGGGTGTAGGTCGTGAGCAGTAAGGAAGGGTAGAGCTACGAGTTTGGTGGTTGGAAATCGAGTTTCTGGGGAACTAGAAGACGATTAGAGCCTCGTCTTCTATTCCAGGTGAGGGCTTAGCGTTGTGTAAGTAGTTTGGACAGCGTGAGGAGTTTCAATTGGACTTAGAACAAAACCTAGGTTATGCATGAAAATGATGAGCGTAAAAGGGGATAAACTGTTCTGTGAATGTACTTGATTGCTATTGATGATTGCCGTGATTGATTGTTGTTGTTGATTGCTATGATTTGGGGTTGGGTGTGAGCTGAAGTGAATCAAGTAATGGATTGACATAGAAATGAGAATTAGGATAATGTGAATGTGAACGGTTGTGTGCTTGTGGTTGTGGTTGTGACTTGGTTGATGGTTGTGACTTGGTTGATGGTTGTGTTGTGATGATGCTGTGTGTGCCGTGGATTGATGTATTAGTTCTGTGTTATTCTAATGCTATGAATTTTGCTTGAGAACAAGAACTGACCAACGTGATCACCTAGACTGTTTTTAGGGAATTAAAATATGGAAAGGGGGGTTGGGTATGGTTCCATTGTTAATGTCTTGTGCGGAGTTGGGACCGCTCCATAGAATAGGGCAGCGTGTAGGTAGGCCCAGTGGGTTCACTCAATTTCAATAGGAAATTGATCCCTTTTCCCCTTTTAGGATCTCGTGGCTAGTAGAGGTGGCTGAGGAGTTTGAGTTCGAGGTTGATTTCGTGAAGTTCTGGACGGAAGCCATGAGGTGAAGACTGGGATTACGCGGAGTTGACTTTTCTGTTCATTTCAGTTGACTATGGGATTTTGGGTTTTTTTTATGTACTTTCTGGTTTATGGTTGGATTGGGGGATTTATGATGGTTTGGATTGTACCCGGATTCCAGTTTCACGTTTTTATGAGGCCTCTTATGTTTTTATTGTCTTTTGATCACCGCCAATTTCACTGTTTTACCCTTGTTTTTACTCGGTGGTACCTGGGACCAGTTCAACCACGGGTTTACTCGGGTTGATTCGGGACGGGTGTTACATGCGATACGGTAAAGAATGACCAAGTGCACCCGGATGGTGTGAGACTCCGGCTCTTTCCCTTCTCACTCAAAGGTAGAGCCAAGTCATGGTTGGAGAACCAACCTAGTAGAACATTCACAACATGGGAGGGATTAGCCGAAGCCTTCCTCGAGGAGTTCTTTCCCCCTTATATGACGGATGCAATCCGAGATCGTATCAACCACTTCACACAACACAAGGGAGAGCTCTTTTATGAGACTTGGAATAGGTTCCAAGCCCTTCTTCGGTCTTGTCCTCATCATAACTTCGCCGAATGGAGCTTGGCGGATATCTTTGTTAGGTCCCTTGATTTTGAGAATACAAGGATGATCAACCAAGCCGCCGGAGGTGATCTAAGGATGCTCACTCCCGAAGATGCTCTAGAACTCTTTGCAGAGATGCACTTTGCCTTCCAATACCGAGGTCAACCCCAAAGGTACGGAGCATTGCAAGGTAGTGACCTTGAGAAGTGGAAAACCTTTGCAAGATGCAACCTCTTCTCCAATTGACTCCTAAAAGGTACAAGCTTGAGAAGGTCTCTCCTCCCGCACCGGTTGTACCTCCATACAAGCCTAAGCTTCCATACCCATCTCGAGTGAAGAAGGATGGCCTTGAGAAGGTTTTTAAGAAGTTTGTAGAGCGACTTAGTCAAATGCAATTTTCTCTTTCGTTTCCCGAAGCTATGACTATGATGCCTCAATATGCTAAGTTCATGTAGGAACTCTACACCAACAAGAGGTGACTACCGGAGACATCTCTAGTTCACCTCAATGAGGAATGCTCCGCCGTTCTCTTCAAGAGTCCACCGAAAAAGCTTAAGGATCCTGGTACTTTTACTATCCCTTGTGCTATAGGTAATACCTCTTTGGCTAATGGTCTTGCGGATCTAGGTGCTAGTATCAATGTCATGCCTTATTGCATATTTGTGAAACTAGGGTTCTCTAATCTTCGTCCTACTCGTATGTACATTCAACTTGTGGACAAGTCGACCAAGAGTCCTAGGGGGATTGTTGATGATGTGCTAGTTAAAGTTGGTCCTTTTGTTTTCCTAATTGACTTTGCGGTCATTGATACCGATGATGTGGATGTCTCATTGATATTTGGTAGACCATTTCTTGCTACTTCTCGTGCTTTAATTGATATGCATAATGGAAAATTGACATTGAGAGTAGGACAAGAGAGTGTCACATTTTGCATAGCCGATGGCATGAAATTTGCTCATGCACAAGATGATTTAGAGTACTCGTGTGATACTATTGCTTCGGCTAGTGTGTGTAGTATTTCTAACTTCGTGTGTCAAGATTCTTTGGATGTTTGCCTTAGAATGAATGTGCAGGAACATTTAGACACCCCAGAGTTAAAAGCTCAGGTGGCTTACCTTGATGAAGGGAGAGACAAGTTGGAGAGTAAAACATGCTCTTCCGAAGTTGGAAAGGGTGAAGACCTCTTATGAAGAACCACCTACTCTTGAGCTCAAGCCTCTTCCCACACATTTGGAGTATGTTTTTCTCATGCCAAATTCTAAGCTACCGGTCATCATCAATTCTAAGCTCCTACCCGAGCAAAAGGACCGTTTAGTGGAACTCCTCAAGAAGTATATGAGAGATATCGCGTGGAGCATCTTGGATATTCGAGGTATAAGTCCCACATTTTGCTCACTTCGGATCCTTATGGAAGAAGATTTTAAGCCGGTTGTGCAACCTCAGAGAAGATTGAATCCTAACATGAAAGAGGTTGTGAAGAAAGAGGTTATTAAGCTTATGGATGTGGGGATTATCTTCCCTATCTCGGATAGTCCTTGGGTTAGCCCCATGCAAGTTGTTCCCAAGAAAGGAGGAATCACGGTGGTAGCTAATGACAAGAATGAACTCATCCCGACAAGGACGATCACCGGGTGGCGTGTTTGCATAGATTATCGTCGACTCAATGAGGCCACAAGGAAGGATCATTTTCCTCTACCTTTCATGGATCAAATGCTCGAGCGTCTCTCCGGTCACGAGTACTATTGCTTCTTGGATGGCATGTCCGGTTACTTCCAAATACCGATTGCTCCGGAGGACATTGAGAAGACCACATTCACATGCCCTTTTGGTATGTTTGCTTATCGCCGAATTCCATTTGGATTGTGCAATGCTCCCGCTACCTTCCAACGATGTATGGTTGCCATCTTTGATGATTTTGTGGAAGATATCATGGAAGTATTCATGGATGATTTCTCGGTCTTTGGGGACTCATTTGATCTTTGTTTGAGGAACCTTGAGAAGGTGTTGCATCGTTGTGAAGAGACCAATCTCGCGTTAAGTTGGGAGAAGTGCCATTTCATGGTCAATGAGGGGATTGTTCTTGGTCACAAGATCTCTCGAAGAGGCATTGAGGTTGATAAGGCAAAGCTAGAGACCATCTCTCAACTTCCTCCACCTTCTTCCGTGAAGGCCGTGAGAAGTTTATTGGGGCATGCCAGTTTCTATAGGCGCTTCATTAAAGACTTCTCCAAGATAACTACTCCTATGACTCGGCTTCTCGAGAAGGATGTGGAATTTCGATTTGATGTCGAATGCATGCGAGCTTTTGAACTCCTAAAGGGTAAACTGACAAATGCTCCTATACTCATTGCTCCGGATTGGTCAAAGTCATTTGTTGATGTGCGATGCTAGTGATTACGCTATTGGAGCAGTTCTAGGACAACGGATTGACAAGAGATTCCATCCAATATACTATGCAAGTAAGACTCTCAATGAAGCTCAAAGGAACTATACAACTACGGAGAAGGAGCTCTTGGCCATAGTGTTTGCCTTTGATAAGTTTAGGTCCTACTTGGTGCTTTCTCACACTATTGTCTTCACGGACCACCAAGCTTTGAGGTACCTTCTATCTAAGACCGATGCTAAACCAAGATTGATTCGATGGGTTCTTTTGTTGCAAGAGTTTGACATTGAAATTCGAGATAAGAAGGGATCCGAGAATGTAGCCGCCGATCACTTGTCTCGTTTGAAAGAAGCTGAAATGGTACACAACGGTAATGAAGAAATCAATGACGACTTCCCCGATGAGCTATTATTCGCGTTAGCAACTTTGGAGTTCAAGGAACCGTGGTTCGCGGATTTAGCTAACTACCTTGCTAGTGGATACTTGAAGGAGGGTCTCTCCACTCAAGACAAAAGGAAGTTCTTTGCATATTTGAAGCATTACTATTGGGACGATCCTTTTGTGTTTCGAGTTAGCTCCGATGGGATGATTAGAAGATGTGTTAACCATGGAGAAGCGAAGGACATCATACTTCATTGCCACTCCGGTCCGACGGGTGGACATCATGGGGCAAATCGCACGGCTCGCAAGGTACTTGAGTCCGGATTCTTTTGGCCCTCGATCTTTCGAGATTGTCAAGACTATGTCAAGTCTTGCGATGCTTGTCAACGTTCGTTCAGGTAACATTTCTTCCCGTGATGAAATGCCTCAAAATGTTTCCTTAGTAGTAGAGATATTCGATATTTGGGGTATTGATTTCATGGGACCGTTCTCTCCTTCGCATGGTAACAAGTATATATTAGTTGCGGTTGATTATGTGTCTAAATGGGCGGAGGCACAAGCTTTGCCTACCAATGATGCCCGAGTTGTAGGGAAGTTTCTTGTTAAGTTGTTCACCCGTTTTGGTGCCCCTCGTGCTATTATTAGTGATCGAGGTACTCATTTTCAAGGACAATTCGATAGGGTGTGCCGACGGTTCGGTGTCACTCATCGGATGTCTACCTCATACCACCCTCAAACTAGTGGCCAAGCCGAGGTGACGAATAGGGAACTTAAGAGAATTTTGGAGAAAATGGTCGATCAATCGCGAAAAGATTCATCGACGAAGCTTGATGATGCTCTATGGGTCTACCGTACGGCTTATAAGACCCCTATAGGCACTACTCCCTATAGGATGGTCAATGGTTAAGCTTGCCATTTGCCGGTAGAGCTTGAGCACCGATCTCTTTGGGCGTTGAAATTTCTAAACCTTGATATGAGTCTCGCAGGAGAAGAGAGTAAGTTTCAGGTACATGAGCTCGAAGAGTATCGCCATCATGCATATGAGAGTGCCAAGCTATACAAGGAGAGGACGAAGCTCATTCATGACTCCCGATTGAAGCCGGACAAGGATTTCAGAGTTGGTGACCAAGTCCTCCTATACAACTCTCGGCTCAAACTGTTTCCTGGGAAGTTGAGATCTCGTTGGTCCGGACCATTCACGGTAACTCAAGTATTTCCTTATCGCACCGCGAGGTAATCTCTCCATCCCAAACCGAGCCTTTTAAGGTGAATGGCCATCGACTTAAACATTATGTGGTTAATGATACTATTGGTGCGGTTGAGGTTTTATCCTTGGTTATGACTTGAGTGCTCTTGGTTTCGTCTAGCTAGAGACGTTAAAGAAGCGCTTCATGGGAGGCAACCCATGTTATCCTTACCTTTTCGCTTTTATGTTTTTATGTTGTTTTAGGTCGTTGAATAAGATGTTGGCAAGCACTTAGGCGGATCACTCTTCACAATGTGCGTCATGGGACTCTTCCTCTACTTTGGCTTCCTATGCTACCAACGCGGTAATTTCGTTCCACCTTACCTTCTCTCTCTTGATCATTGAGGGCAATGCTCATGTTAGTCGTAGGGGGAGTTTGAGGTTTGGTGTGAATATTTGTCGGTAGAAGTCCAATGTTATGCTTTGATGATTTGCATGATCTTGATTGAATGTCAAATTCCTCTATGGTAGAATCATTCGGTTCTTGACTTTTGGTGTTTAATTGACTTCAAGCTTTCACAATGACGTTTAGGCTGTCCTACTTAGAACCTATAACCAGCATGTTAGAGCTAATATCAAATGATTCTAGGCCAGAATAGAGATTTTATCACTCTTGTATGTTGGTTGATTGGTTTCATACGTGTTTTTGTACCACTCGATAACACCGGTTAAGATGATGAAGGCAATCAGAATTTTCACCCTTTTCCATGTTTTTCTTCAACATCCCTCGTGATTGTGGCTTGAGATTAGACGGAATCCAGTTCGAAATTTTGTATTGAAGTTGTAAGGGGCTAAGGATCAAGTGGCTAATTTGGAAAGAAAATGCTCAAAAGAAAAGAAAAGCTAGGCAAGCTCGGCACCTAAGTGAAGTGTCGGGTTGAGCACTAGCAAAGGCAAAAGCTGTGAGCTAGGCAGGTTCAACACCTAAGTGAAGTGTTGGATCGAGCACTAGTATGCAGTAGAAAGAAAAAAAAAGAAAAAAAAAAGAAAAGAGAAAGAAAAAGTTCTCAAATGTAGCCCTTGAATCCTAGCCAGAGTTTGTAAAGTGCGGATCTAGAAGCGAATGAAGTCGAAGACGATAGCCACATCATGATCACTCATCAGTCTCAAAAATTCTCCTACCCCCACCTTATCCGTTCCATCTTCCGAGTTCAAGTCCTTCTAATTAGAGTTGGTGTTGTCGTGGTCGGTTTTCCTGTATCCCAATTAACCACTACTTGAAGTGTGCAGAAAATAGTGAGGTCTAGACTTGTTTGGTTGATGTTCTTGCATGTGTAGGTTAAGTTTGTTCGTGGAACAGTTTAAGCCAAATTGTTATCGTTTGAATCTCAATGTGACCGATCTTGTCATTTGTGGACTTGGATGTTTTCTAATTCATTTGCTTGAGAACAAGCAAAGCTTAGTCGTAGGGGAATTTGATGTGACTATATTTAGTGCATTTTAAGTCCTCGATTAGCCTAGGGATCTCCCGTGTTTGATCTCATTTTGCTATGATTTTTATGCTTTTATGGATGTTTTATGCAAATTGCCCTTTTGTTGCCCGGTTGCTTCTTTGAGACCAATTCTATGCCTACTAGAGTTTTTTTCCTTGCATTTTCAGGTTTTGGAATTGTTGTACTGGTGACAAGGAGCACGTTGGATCAAACGGGAGGTCAATCGGAGCTAGGACAGAGGAGATATGGCGTTGCAAAATTGAGAAAAGAGCACGGTGTCATACTTAAGTTTTCGGCGAGAACCTTATAGTTCTAGCCGAAAACTCTCGGCAATTGCAAACAGAAGAATCACAGAAGGTGGACTTCCAATTTTTGAAGAAGTTTTCGTCGAAAACTATTTGAGTTTTCGCCGAAAATATATGAAGGAATGCACAGCCGCTCGGGGTTTTCGAAGACATTTTTGGCGAAAATCTTACACAATTTTTGCCGAAAATTTAAGGTATTTCCGGTGCAGTATATAAAGAAGATGGAGGCAAAAAATTATGGGAGAATTATTCATATTCTGAATGAGACAACACTCGTCCGCCACTCTTCTTTCTCTCAATCGCCGATCACCCTCTCTCTCTCAACCAAACACCATCCTTCCTCCCTTATTGATCAACTTGAAGATCAAGGATCTAAGTGAAGTGCTCCATAGCTTGGATTGGAGCTTGAAGAGCCAAGTAGGAAGATCCTCCATGGAAGCAAGGATGGTCTCCTCTACTCAATTTCAGGTTTCTTCCATGGTTATGCTAGGCTAAGCTTAGGTTTAGTTTAGTGGGGGATGGATCAAGCTAGGATAGGTGATTGATTGTATGGATTGAGTTTCTCTTAGCCATTTGTGTAAGATGATGATCCTAGACCTTGTGCTTTGTAGCCATTAGAGCTTGATTTGCTCTTTTGGTTTTGTTTATGTCTTTCAATACATGAGAATGATTGATTGATGTTGATCTAAGGTTGTAGGATTGTAATTGGATGATTTGAGAGATTGGATTATACAATTGCAACCAGTTTGAGCTTGTTTTTCCTTGTTGGCATTTTATCAAACACTTGGTGTGCATTTGGTTTTCTTTCATTTGAAGGTTGAAAGACCCTTTTGATTGCTAGACTAGTGTTATATGATTGACATGAGAGTGTCTTGCATCATTTACCTTGTGTTAGATGAATGTTAGCATGAAGATCAAGAGTTGAGCATTTCATTGAGCAAGTTAAGGCACTCCATTACCTTTGTTCACATAGCGAGAGCATGGTGCATTTGGTCTAGGAGTAGAGAGTCAATTGTGCGAGAGTTCGTTGATTCTACTTGAGTGAATTGCATGGTCATTAGTTTACACATCGTTACTTGAGATTCAATCCAGCTTTCATGAACCTTGAGCTTGAAGAAATCCCTTGCTAGACTAAACTCCTTTCTCTCGTGTTTGATCCTCAATTTTACTTGTTAGCTTTGCCTTGTTTGTTTATGCTTTTGATTTGTTCTCTTTCAAATCCAAACCTCAATTCAAATGTTTAGACCGTTCATGATGTCCTTCATGGGTATGTATATTGGGGAGTGTTCAAGGATTTGGTCTACTACCCCATTTATCCGACCTCTTTGAAGCATGTGACGGAGTCGGTGAAGACACGTGGCTTCGAACAATTCTTCATGGTAAAATTTGCAACAACTAGCTAATTAATTAATAGCGACTTAATTAGTTTAAAATTGAAGTTGAAGTTCTTGTTTTTTGGTTTAGGGGAAGTTCCACTGCGATACAGCCATCATACCAGCAGCTCGAGCATATTGGAATCACAAAATCTCGTTAGCTTGGGGCAAATGAGGTTGGACACATGGAAGGCGAAGAAGAAGTATGCTGCCGATAACAACCTTCCGTACGAGTGGGTTAAGCAAAATACCCCTGCAGGTTGTCTAGAAACGGATTGGTTGGCATATATGAGGCACGTGGACAGTCAGGAGTTCAAGGTATACTTACTAATTTAACCAAATTAATGCGAATCACGTATTCGTTACATATTGAATCATTCACATTCTTTTGGTTCAGGATGCGGATAAATGAAACAAGGCCAATCGAGCATGCCAAGAAGAAAATCACACTGGAGGGTCTCGCCCGTGGGGTCTGTATATAGAGGAGGAGGAGGCAAAGACTGGTCAGCGACCTTCAAGGGGGCAAATCTTCATCAAGTACTATAGTTGACCGAATGGAGATCCGAAGAGTGCTCATGCTGGAGCAATAATCGTAAGTAAATTGAATGAGTACTAAAGTAATAAGTGAAACTTTTAGAGTGTTCACTAATGTTAGTTGGTGGAATTTGGAATTACAGGAGACTATCCGCCGATTGGAGGAGGCTGGAGTCTCGAAAGAGTGGGGCCCACATGATTCATTGGGCAAGCCCTGAACAACCAGAACACCGAGGGCATGTGCGGATGATCGGTCGGCATGTTACTCAGAGCCAAGTAATCACCGAAGCCAAAACTTGTAATATTTTACTTTGGCTAATTTAGTTGTGTTGTTCACTAAGTTTTTTTTTTATGTTTTTAGGTCTTTGGGACGAATGCCGAGTCATCTACGTCGGCCACTGGTAGTATCTCTTCCCGCCCCCCACAAGCTCGTGCCCACGATGCAGCCTATGACAAGCTGAATCAGGAGCTGATTACCACTCAAACAGAGCTGATTGCCACAAAAGATGGGCTTGCTGATGCTAATCACAGGCTGGCATCACTGGAGCAGATTATGTTGCAATTCGTGAGCCAGTCTCAGACTCAGCCCCAGTCAGCTAGTGTATCAGCTCCAGTGCCTCCAATGGTGCCTCCAGTTGGGTTTGACCCCCAAACTGGTGTGGACGATATATCCCATTGGTTTGATGCTCCGGATCTTGGACCTGGTTTTCTCGCTCAGCTTACTCCTCAGGTAATTTTATAAGTCAATAATTACTTATGTAATTTTTTATGTAATAAGTTATATGTAACACGTATCTTTTTTTTTCTCTGTGTAGGGTGGTGGTAATGGTGGTGGCTATGTGCATCCATGGGATCAGTAGTTTGTCCAAATTGGGTTGGAACGCACGTATCTGTTATTTGTACTATTTATGTATTGTATTGTATTAATATTTTTACTATGTGTTTGGTGTTTGAATGATGGATTATTACTATTGTAGGAGACTTATGTTCTTTTTACGTGGCGTTTGACATTTTGTTCATGTTTGTTGTTGAATGATTTGAAAACATTTTAAATTTTAGTATCGTAATAATTCTTACCCAATCAAACTCGGGCTAGAACAATTCGTGATTCGTCCCATAGCAAATACTCAGCCGAATCGACAAGCCCACCCCTCATTTCATTCTAACGGACAGAGTCCGATAAGTCAAATCTGTTAGAAGCCTAGCCAATTAAAACACGAGCCTGGTAGTAAGCCCAACCTCTATGAGCCCAGCCCGGTTAAGCCCAGGGAGGCCCAGCCCAAGCTCACCAAGTCGCTACTCGCAGGCGCCTGCAAGTAAGTCGCGGGCCATGCCTGCCACGTGTGGGGCTTACTCGCGGGTGCTTTACTCGCAGGCCTTCCCATGCTTAGTGGCAGGCATGGCCTGCCAGTAAGCCCGTTCTTTAGTGGCAGGCTGCCTGCCACTAAGCACCTCACGGCCTGCCACTAAATCACATGTCTGTTGTAGTGGACAATGCAATGTGTACCTTTTCCTCTTGTGTTATGTTGAAAGGCTTTGACCAGTGCGTATGGTAAATCTTCTAAATCACTCTGTTAGCCTTGTTGGTTGCAGATTGCTTTTGGCCTTTGGTTCCCATCCTGTAATTCACAAACCTTAATTGGCATACACGCTAACTAGTTAGTATGCTACACATGTACCCATTAACAATATTTCATACACAAGTACAAATATAAAGTAGAAGGCTAACCTTGATTTGATAAATACGAATTGAATGAGATAAGATGTAGAGGATGAGACTAGCAAGGTAAGTATCCAAAATCTCCTCGAAAAAACCTAATTAAATGTAATGATAAAGACATTAGAAATTGAAGTTATATTCCTACCTTTTAAATGTTATAAAATCATAAAACCGAAGTGTACTCAACTTATCATATAAGCATAATAAATCCGTACATAATGAAGAACAAACATTCCAACATACACATAAACATCACATGATCCTTTTAAAAGCAACAAATCATCAAAATTCACCTATGTTTAAAAATCCATAATTTTGGACAATTTCGGTAAGGAAAGTCTATGAAAATGTACATTTGGAGGGGCAAACGACATCCAATCGATCCCAAATTGAAAATATAGGCTAATTACACCACCAATTTCAATTATATCAACTCAATTTCATGAAATCACAAATTCAAAAAATTAGGGTTTTAATCAAACCTACGAAAATTCAAGTTTCAACTAGCAAATTCAAGTATCATGAACTAAAACACTGAAATGAGTAAGGTATTAACAATGAATGACAAATATATACCTTGAAATCGAGTTAGAAACTCGAATTGGAGAGGAGAGGAAGACTGGAAGTGATATCAGCTGGCGGTGGAAGGCGGACGTGCAGTAGACGGCGGACGGCGGCGGGCGAATGGTGGACGGGCGAACGGCGGCGACGGATGGGCGCGGCAGAGAAGCGAATAAGCAGAATAGCGATTTTGTCGTGAAGAGGCAGAATGAGCAGAATGAAATCGATGAGTCTGGAAGAGAAGTAGATCTAACCTAATAGCGGCTTTAAACGCTGTTAGAATATCCGCTGTTAGAAACATAAAACGATATGTCTTTTTGCCGTGGCGGGATTTGGCGGGGGCTGGAAATTTCAGGAATTGTTTTAACAGCGGAAATTCCGCTGTTAAACTAACAGCGGTTAAAAATCCGCTGTAGCTATTAAAACGATGTGTCGTTTTGCTGTGGCAGGCTTTGGCGGGAGCCGGAATAAGATTGAAATATCCTTACAGCGGATATATCCGCTGTTAGCTTAACAGCGGTTGCATATCCGTTGTTAAGTTAACATCGGTTAAGTTTTCGTTGTTGTATTTAACTTTTTCGTTGTTAAACAAGTTCATATAACACTACAAGAAAATTAGTTTTTTGTCACGATTTAATAAACCTGATAAATTTGTCACAATTTATGCCTAAACCGTGACAAACTAGTTTATACCTAAACCGTGACAAACTAGTCACGATTTATATAAACCGTGACAAAATAGTCACGATTTATGTAAATCGTGACAAATTGGTCGCGGTTTATACTAAACCATGACAAACTAGTCACGGTTTATTCGTAAACCGTGACAAATTTGTCACAGTTTACATGTAAAACCGTGACAAACTTTCTCAGTCACTCTTCAATCTATAATATGACAAACTTTAATTACACGCTGGCAATCCACATATTTCCTTTCAGCCAATCACACCAATTCTCCAATTACTCCATTTATTATTCCCCTCTCTCCCAATCAAAACCACAATTACTCTCAATTACTCCCAATCGAAATTTATGGCTGAAAAATTGTATAGTACGACAGTTTCCTTCTTCTTTCCCTTCCTTCCTCTCTCTCCCAATCAAAACCACAAAACTCTCCTCCCTTCCTCTGAATGACAAAGCTTTCTCCTCCCTTCCTCCCAACCACAAACCTTTTTCATCCCTTAATCAGAAGCTTAGAAGGGTCGATCTCCTAATAGAAACTTAGGCAAGGTGGTGCGGCGGAGGCTGTGGGGAGAAGTAGTGGTGGTAAGAGCAGTAGAAGGTGGTTGGAATCATCGGAATCAGATCTCGGATGTCGCTTCAGATGCTCGTCGAGACTCTTAAGATCCGCTCGCACGAATCCATGTGGGCACATGGAATTGCCTGTTTGTTCTTCCTCAGTTTCTGATCATGAAATCGTGGGAGGAGGCCGCACAGAAGTCGAGATGATGATGGCGGTTGGCGGCGGGGTTCAAGAAAGAGAAGGGAAGATGGGATCTGAATTTCAGAAACTAGGAAGGATCGACGAGGAGAAGAGAGGAACAGAGGAGGAGGAGGAAAGGGAGCTTAGCTCCGACAACTGGAGAAATAGAGGAGGAAAAGAGTCACCGGCGACGGTACAGTCACCGGAGAAGACCTAGAGTTAACTTGGGTTAACTTTGTTAACTGATGAAGTTTTTGGACCTAGTTGCATAACTAGAAAAGTTGAGGGATTGCTGATAAAATTTGTGGGACTGATTTGGTATTAGTACTATTTTAGTCATTAACTATGAAAACTTGACACTAAAAAATGGAGTGACTGATTTGTATAACATAAATAATTTAATTGGGACATTTTGTTAACTTTCTAAGTTTATGGATCAGTTTGCATAATGGAAGAAGTTGAGGGACTGGTTCTATAATTTGAGAAAATTACAAATTGAGTCACTGGAAAGTCTTGGACTACATTGATCACAAAGATTTGTCCTTATCTTAAAGTGATTAATATTAGTCACGGTTTTCTGGTAAACCGTGACCAATATTAGTCACGGTTTAGGGTAAAACCGTGACTAATATTAGTCACGGTTTTCTAGTAAACCGTGACCAATACTAGTCACGGTTTAGGGTAAAACCGTGACTAATATTGGTCGCGGTTTACTAGAAAACCGTGACTAATCTCTTTGTCACGGTTTCATGTAAAACCGTGACTATTTTATGTTAATATAGTCACGGTTCTTAAAACCGTGACTAATTTTTTTAGTCACGGTTAAAACCATGACTAATAGGCCAAAAAAGTATGACTAATCTGCAGTTTTCTTGTAGTGTTACAGCGGTTTAACAACCGTTGTTAGGTGTTCGATGTTAGACTGACAGATTCTTGTAGTGCTAGCTTTTTAACTTTGTGCTAGGTTAGGGTTTGTAACCATGTTTTAGCCTCTAGATTAATCTTATGAAAATCAATGGTTGTAGATCAATTGGTAAAATAAATAATTTCTCATTAATTGATTGCATGTTGTACATATGATATTTGAGGTGTGAATGAAGCGGCCAAAGTATGGTGACATAATAAAAATTATGTCAGATCAACATAATCAACCACAACCTTAGGATTTGAGTTCATATCTTATGCGGATTAATTTATGGAATGAATGGAATTAATTGCATTTATTAGATTTGATTTATTAAGGGTAGTATTTATATTAAGATATTATACTTATTCTATGCAATCAATCATTTATATCACTTACCAAATTATGCCTAATATTATTCTGATTCAAATCCGAAATAAAACCTATATCTTACTTCTTTTTTTTTCATTTTTCAGTCCATATCCCATTTTCCCAGCCTACGGTTGTTTGCTTGTCTCATGGAGCCTCATGTTGTAATCGATGAAGCCAACCAACATCCTATGAGCGGAGGTTTTGATCTTAATCTCATACCCGATGATCCAATCGAAGAAAATCATTCAGAGACGACTGAGAATACTACACCATCTTCTGCCAATCTTGAAATTTTGCAAGGCCACGGTATGGAGAGAATACTATTATCCAGCCAATACTATTATTTCCAAACCTTCATTTTTTACTTACTCAATATGAACTCGATTTTCAATAAGATAATGAATGATTTATTTTTTATGTTTTTTTTTATAATCATCTTCTGTGTACATGACGTTTTGATGCAACAAGTTTTCTCTGCTTCGGCTTTTTGGATACAACCAACTTAATCCTTTTGCCCCTTTGCTGAATAGGAGTTTTAGGCACCTGTTATTTGCATTTGACAAAGGCACTTCAATAACAACAAACACTACAATCAAGTACGTCAGCCCAAAAAACCAATCAAACCACACACTTAATAACAACATTCCATGACAAGTATAACTGTTAATAATAGTATTCCAGAAATACTATTAATTGATCAACCAGACCACACACCAAACAACACAGTTTACCTCATTCAGTAATAGTAATGCTACAATACTATTATTGGCATATTACTATGAACTGCGACAAATATATGATTACAATCAAACGCATTAGCTGCAATTATGTGGAACAAATAGTAATCATAACATATTGTATCAGCAATGCCAAATCAAACACACAAAACAGAGTTGCAGGCACCATGTACAATACAAGCTTTATCTGCATTTTCACATACTAGAACCAAAACAAACAGATCAGTTCATGGCATGTTCATATATGACAACTATTGTTTGACTTCTTAAAAGCATCTCTAAGAGCACCATCCAAATTCATCTTTGTTCGCAAGGACACATACAACTTCAAGTATTGTTAAAAAAACATATATAAACAACTTCAATTCGTATATAGTGCAGGAATAACTATTACATCTGCTAATAAAAGTATAACCAAATATACTATTATATGAACAACAAAACCACACACCTAGCAACACAGTTTACTTAATCAATAATAGTAACTCTACAATACTATTATTACTTCATCTAGCACCAATTCAACCCTTTCATAGAACACAAAACAGAGTCAATCAACCAAATGCAAGAATTCTCGTAATATAAGTATCAGACGGACTACAATAAGACAAATCAGTCTTACGAAACAACAGCTTATGTGGGATAATATTATTAGATCTCCTTTTCAGTTTTGGTCCAAACCAAAATTACAGCAGAAATCCATAGAACAGATATGAATGTAGTTGCCAGAAATCTTCAACCAACGAGTTTCCAGAGTATTAGAACGCAAATTAGACTTTTCAAACACGAATCACATGGGATACTAGTATTAACAAAATAATAGTACCCCAAACCATTCCCAAACCACAGAGCAAAACTGAAAACCGCGATGAATGCTGGTTAAAAAACCTAATTCCCAACACAATCGAAACCACAACTACGTCTGATTGCACATGCATCGCTAGAAATCCAAGCCTGGTTATGGGATCTTCTGGATTCACGAAAGCGACGATGGATTTGGTCAAAAGATTTGATTTGATTCAATTCTTTTGCTACCCGGCCGAATTGGTTTGACCAAAAAGTCATCTGTAACACCCGTTCCGAATCAACCCGAGTAAACCCGTGGTTGAGCCGGTCCCAGGTACTACCGAGTAAAAACAAGGGTAAAACAGGGAAATTGGCGGTGATCAAAAGACAGTAAAAACATGGAAGGCCTCCATAGAAACGCGAAACTGAAATCCGAGTACAATCCAAACCATCATAAATCCTCCAATCCAACATAAATCAGAAAGTACATAAAACCCCCAAAATCTCATAGTCAACTGAAATGAACAGAAAAGTCAACTCCGCGTAATCCCAGTCTTCACCTCATGGCTTCCGTCCAGAACTTCACGAAATCAACCTCGAACTCAAACTCCTCAGCTACCTCTACTAGCCACGAGATCCTGAAAGGGGAAAAGGGATCAATTTCCTATTGAAATTGAGTGAACCCACTGGGCCTACCTACACGTTGTCCTACTCTATGGAGCGGTCCCAACTCCGCACAAGACATCCAACAATGGAACCAAACCCAACCCCCCTTTCCATATTTTAATTCCCTAAAAGCAGTCTAGGTGATCACGTTGGTCAGTTCTTGTTCTCAAGCACAATTCATAACAATAGAATCACACAGAAATAATACATCAATCCACGGCACACACAGCATCATCACATCACATCCATCAACCAAGTCACTACCACAACCACAAGCACACAAACATTCACATTCATATTATCTAGGTGAGTTATTAGGCGCCAAGGAGTTATCCACACCACCACCGGCCGGCCGACGCACTTCCCTACCGCATGGGAAGTCCTCGCGCTCCCCTACCGCATGGGGAACGCGTTCTCATTAACCATCATCATCATCATCAATCTCATCATCAAACTCATTACTCCCTTGACACCCATGTCAAGGGGATCCACCCCAATGGATCAGACTCAACAACCAGTACCTCGGTGGGGTAGTGTGGGCTCCTTCCGGTTCTATTTCCAACATACATTTCTCAACATCACATTCTCAACTCATACATCACATCTACTACCAACATACAACACAAATCAGCCACATCTCATTCATAGTCCATAGTTCACAACACATCTCGTCCTCCATGCCCCTGTCATGTTCACAGCACACACATCACAATCAATAGGATAACCGGCTAGCTCACCGGCCTCCCCCACCTGCAAGTACAGGGGAAACCATGTCATGAGTCTAGGGGTCACCCACCTGTTCCTCTTATTCAGAGCGACCCCACATTGGCAGGGCAACTCTCCTGCATCCACAACCAGCGATTCATAATATCATAGCACCCGCACTCATTTCCCAACCATCCTAATTCTCATTTCTATGTCAATTCATTACTTAATTCACTTCAGTTCACACCCAACCCCAAACCATAGCAATCAACAACAACAATCAACCACGGCAATCATCAATAGCAATCAAGTACATTCACAGAACAATTTATCCCCTTTTACGCTCATCATTTTCATGCATAACTAGGTTTTGTTCTAAGTCCAATTGAAACTCCTCACGCTGTCCAAACTACTTACACAACGTTAAGCCCTCACCTGAAATAGAAGACGAGGCTCTAATCGTCTTCTAGTTCCCCAGAAACTCGATTCCCAACCACCAAACTCGTAGCTCTACCCTTCCTTACTGCTCACGACCTACACCCAGAAACCCAAAATGGAGGTTAGCGATCTCTTCTCCTCGTCGCTACGAATCCATAGCAACAAACGGAACTCAATTCCGACCTCTACAGCTCCCGGAATCACCCTTCGAAGATTGCTCGCACTAGGTTCGTCAATGGCTTTTCGGGAGAGAGAAAGGGGAAAGAAGTTATGAATTTCCGTGCAAATCCGTCCTTTTATGCACGAAAAGTGCGCCTGGTATGTCAAAAAGTGCGCCGGCGCACATTGACCCCTAAAAGGCGCACATTTTGAATATTCCGCCGAAAGTTTGCTGAATTAATTGAAAAGTGCGCCTGGCACTTCTAAAAGTGCGCCTGCGCACTTCAGGGCCCAAAATCGGCACTTTTTGGTGCATCACCGTTCCCCTCTTTGCAACTTCGACCCAACTTAAACCCGAATGACCCAAAACTCAAGGGAGCTTAAGAGCACTGATTCCAGTACCCTAGTCTACCGATCTTGAGTTCCAAACCGTTTGGTTGAGCGGGGATGTTACAAGTCTCCACAACTTCAAGGATTTCGTCCCCGAAATCATCCCTAACTCATCCTAGCAATATGATACCGAACACACAGCTAAAATCGCAGCAATCCAAGTATCCTATTGACTTCCGAAATTCCTAACGACGAACCACCAGCCTTCCTTTAACTACTCATCAGCCCTACACCCACTCCCAACACTCTACTTTCACCGAGCACACCCTAGACCTTCGTGGAACCAACACCACAACAAGCAAACACAAAAGCATACATCAAGGGGAATTAATACCTGAATCATACACTTCCACTAACTCCGGGTACCGCCGCCTCATACTCTCCTCAGTCTCCCAAGTAGCCGACTCGCTCTCATGGTTCCTCCATACCACCTTGAGCTGCGGAATCTGCTTATTCCTCAAGACCCGGACTTGCCTATCCACGATCGCGACTGGCTTCTCCTCATAAGTCAAGTCTTGCTCAATCTCCACCTCCTCCGGCTGAATTACATGAGAAGGGTCCCCATGATACCGCCTAAGCACGCTCACATGAAACACATTGTGTATCCTTTCCAACTCCCTCGGCAAAGCCAACACATAAGCCACCGGACCCGACTTAGCGAGGATCTCATAAGGACCGATGTACCGAGGCGCCAACTTCCCTTTTCTACCGAAACGCATCAGCCCTTTCCACGGCGACACCTTCAAAAATACCTTCTCCCCAACATTGAAACTCAGCTCTCTAGCACGACCGTCGGCATAACGCTTTTTGCCTATCTTGAGCCGCTCTCAATCTCTCCTTGATAATCTTAACCCGATCAGCCGTCTCTTGCACAACTTGAGGACCCGACAACACCCTCGCACCTTCCTCATCCCAACACAAAGGCGTCCTACACTTCCTCCCATACAAGGCCTCAAAAGGAGCGGACTTCAAACTACTATGATACGAGTTATTATAGGCGAACTCAATCAAAGGTAGCAATTCAGTCCAAGGGGTTTGAAACTCCATAGCACAGCTTCTCAACAACTCCTCCAAAGTAAGGATCGTTCTCTCCGATTGCCCATCCGTCTGAGGATGATACGCCGTCGAGAACTTGAGCTTAGTTCCCAATGCTGTATGCAGCCCCTCCCAAAAATGAGACGTGAAACTCGGATCCCGATCAGAGACGATGGATTGAGGAACCCCATGCAACCTTACCACCTCTTCTATATATAACTTTGCCAACACCTCCACACTAGGCTTAAACCGAATGGGTATGAAATGCGCAACTTTCGTCAAACGATCGACTATTACCCACACGGCATCCTTCCCCTCTCTAGTCGGCGGAAAACCCGATACAAAGTCCATGGTGATGTCCGCAAACTTCCACTCCGGAATAGGTAGGGACTGAAGTAACCCACCCGGAGCTCTATGCTCCGCCTTAGCCTTCTGACAAACCAAACAAGTCGCCACATAACGAGCCACATCCTTCTTCATTCCTGGCCACCAAAAACTTAACTTCAGGTCATTGTACATCTTTGTCATCCCGGGATGCATAGCATACATCGAGGAATGAGCCTCCTCCAAAATCCCCTTCCTCAATTCCTCTACTTCCGGCACGCACACTCGACCCTTGCATTTCAACAATCCGCCAACTACCTCAAATCCATTATCCATGCCTTTTTCAACTTCCCCTCGAATAGCCACCAGAGTAGCATCCTTGAGCTGCTCCTCACCAATCCTATCATTCAGCATAGGCCTAATGTTGAGCTTGGCAAACAAACTTCCCACATCATCTAACTGCATCTCTACCCTTAAAGCTCTAAGATCCACCAACTCCTTTCGACTTAAAGCATCCGCAACCACATTAGCTTTACCAGGATGGTAGTCAATGGTACAGTCATAATCCTTCAAGAGCTCCACCCAACGCCGTTGCCTACCATTCAGCTCCTTTTGATCCATAAGGTGCTTAAGACTCTTGTGATCGGTCATGATCTTAAACGTCTCACCATACAAATAATGCCTCCACAACTTCAAGGCGAACACCACTGCAGCTAACTCCAAATCATGGGTTGGGTAGTTCACCTCATGCACCCTAAGCTGTCGGGAGGCATAAGCGACAACCTTCCCATTCTGCATCAACACACAGCCCAATCCTTGCAAAGACGCATCACTAAACACCACATACTCTCCACCTTCTACTGGCAAAGTCAACACCGAGCTGAAGTCAACTTCTTCTTCAACTCCTCAAAGCTCCTCTGACATTCCTCGCTCCACTCATACTTCGACTCCTTCCTCAACAACTTATGTAAAGGAGACGCTATGGTAGAGAACCCCTCTACAAACCTTCGGTAGTAACCAGCTAACCCCAAGAAGCTCCTCAGTTGCGACACATCCTTAGGTGGAGACCAATTAACCACCGCTTCAATCTTCTTTGGGTCAACCTCCACGCCTCTTTTAGAAACCACATGCCCAAGAAACAATACTTCTTCCAACCAAAAGGCACACTTCGAGAACTTGGCAAATAGTTGCTGCTCCCTCAACCTATGAAAAACAATCCTCAAGTGCTCCTCATGCTCCTTCCTAGTCTTAGAATAAATGAGGATATCATCGATGAACACTATCACGAACTTATCCAAATATTCGTGGAAGACCTTGTTCATGAGAGCCATGAACGCGGCGGGAGCATTGGTGAGACCAAACGGCATCACCAGAAACTCATAGTGTCCATAGCGGGTCCTAAAGGCTGTCATTGGCACCGATCCTTCCTCCACCTTCAACTGGTGATAACCCGACCTCAAGTCTATCTTCGAGAACACTTCAGCCCCTTGCAATTGATCGAAGAGATCGTCTATCCTTGGAAGTGGGTAACGATTCTTGATCGTCGCCTTGTTCAACCGCCTATAGTCAATACACATCCGCATCGACCCATCCTTCTTCTTCACAAACAACACCGGTGCCCCCCACGGTGATACACTTGGGCGGATGAACCCCTTATCCAAGAGCTCCTGCAATTGCTCCTTCAACTCCTTTAACTCCGCCGGTGCCATGCGATAAGGTGGAATAGAGATTGGAGCAGTTCCAGGGACCAACTCTATATTGAACTCCACCTCACGCTCGATCGGTGCCCCAGGTAGTTCCTCAAACACATCCGCGAACTCCCGAGCTACAGGTACCTTCTCCAACTCCTCATTCCGTTCAACTGACACTTGCACCAACAAAGCCTCACACCCTTCTTGAATCAGAGAAAAAACTTGCATTGCTGAAATTACTCCCATAGGTGCGGACTCCCTCTTCCTAACACCCTTGAACACCACCTGGCCGACACCTCCCACCTGAAGCAACACCTCCTTCTTCTGACAATCAAGCAAAGCCCCATGCCTAGCCAACCAATCCATGCCGAGGATAACGTCGAATTCATTGAAAGGAAGCACCACCAAATCAGCCAAGAACTCTACACCTCCCACTAACACTTTACACCCTCTACACACTCTATCCACCCGAACAAAGTCCCCAAAGGAGTTCTGACGCCCCAACTAACACCCAAACTACTAACTACAACACCCAAACTACTCAAACATTTCTCAGATACAAAGGAATGGGTTGACCCCGAATCAAACAGAGCATAAACTGAAAGGCCCAAGATCGAGATCATACCAGTCACCACGTCGTTCGCATTCTCTGCCGCACCCCTGGTAAGAGCATAAAGCCTCCCTTGCTCCCCTCCAGCTCCAACAGGTGTGGCATTAGCTCCCGTCCCTCGTCCAGCACCCCTACCAAAGCTGCCTCCTCCTCTCCCTCCGTAACTCCCAGACGGAGCTCTAGGGCCCTGCACCGATCCCACAGACTGAGTTGGGGTAGCTCTCTTGGTTGGACAGTTCAGACTCCTGTGTCCGCGCTGCCCACAAGTGTAACAGGTCACACCTGCCAACAGATGGCAAACTCCGAAGTGACGCTTCCCACATTTGTCACATAGTGGTAACCCGGACGGTGCTCCTCCCGAACGGACTGTGCCACTAGTACGAGCAGGGCAAGCCACACTCTTATGACCTGGTCGGCCACAAGTGAAACAAGTCATCGTACCCCTCGTTGGCATCGACTGGCTGCCCCTGAACCCAGAAAAGGAAGTCTGAGTTCTCTTCGCCGGGTAACTGTGAATGGCAGACTGAGTAGGCGGGGCAGTTGCCTTCCTCTTCTTCTCTTCCCTCTTTCGGTTCTCCAACCTCTCCCTCTCTAGCGCCGCCGCCTTAACCGACACTAAACTCCCCATATCAGCGGTGGTGACTCCCTCCTGAATCTCCACTCTCAACCCATTCTTGAACTTGTTAATGAGCTTCCTCTCCCGGTTGGCCCGCTCATCATACCACTTAGAGAGAGAAGTGAACTCTATGTAATATGCCAGAACGGACTTCTCCCCTTGCTCCAAACTCATGAACTCCTTGGCTTTCTCCTCACGCCAAAGGTCCGGGCAAAACTGATCAGAAACACCTCCACAAACTCATCCAACTCCATCTCTGGCGGAACCACTCGACTCTGTGGCATCGACCTCCACCAATTCAGTGCATGCCCCTTAAGCAGAAAAGTCATTGCTTGCACCTTCAACCCTTCCTCAAGTTCCATTTGCAGGAACTTGTACTCACATTCCTGGAGCCACTGCTCTGCCACCTCAGGATCAGCTGCTTCCCCAATGAACTCCCCAAAATTCCATCCCTTCAACAGACTCGGCTGAAACCTAGGTGCTCCTCCTCCAAAACCCGAGTTCCCAGTGGACCTACTTCCCCTTGCTTGACTGGATTCACTACAGGAGGACATTAAACATTTCAGTTGACCGCTCAAGAAACTTCAAACAACTCAATTCACCACTTGATTTCAAAACATCCCACCCATTTAAAACAGTTTGACAAAAACCCTTGGAATGTCGGTCCCGTACCGATGTCTCATCCTCCCTCCCAACGAGGTTAATTACTCCCCAAAGAGAGAAGATAATCAACCGGTACAGCAGCGACAAACCAGGCTCTGATACCATTTGTAACACCCGTTCCGAATCAACCCGAGTAAACTCGTGGTTGAGCCGGTCCCAGGTACTACCGAGTAAAAACAAGGGTAAAACAGGGAAATTGGCGGTGATCAAAAGACAGTAAAAACATGGAAGGCCTCCATAGAAACGCGAAACTGAAATCCGAGTACAATCCAAACCATCATAAATCCTCCAATCCAACATAAATCAGAAAGTACATAAAAACCCCCAAAATCTCATAGTCAACTGAAATGAACAGAAAAGTCAACTCCGCGTAATCCCAGTCTTCACCTCATGGCTTCCGTCCAGAACTTCACGAAATCAACCTCGAACTCAAACTCCTCAGCTACCTCTACTAGCCACGAGATCCTGAAAGGGGAAAAGGGATCAATTTCCTATTGAAATTGAGTGAACCCACTGGGCCTACCTACACGTTGTCCTACTCTATGGAGCGGTCCCAACTCCGCACAAGACATCCAACAATGGAACCAAACCCAACCCCCCTTTCCATATTTTAATTCCCTAAAAGCAGTCTAGGTGATCACGTTGGTCAGTTCTTGTTCTCAAGCACAATTCATAACAATAGAATCACACAGAAATAATACATCAATCCACGGCACACACAACATCATCACATCACATCCATCAACCAAGTCACTACCACAACCACAAGCACACAAACATTCACATTCATATTATCTAGGTGAGTTATTAGGCGCCAAGGAGTTATCCACACCACCACCGGCCGGCCGACGCACTTCCCTACCGCATGGGAAGTCCTCGCGCTCCCCTACCGCATGGGGAACGCGTTCTCATTAACCATCATCATCATCATCAATCTCATCATCAATCTCATTACTCCCTTGACACCCATGTCAAGGGGATCCACCCCAATGGATCAGACTCAACAACCAGTACCTCGGGTGGGGTAGTGTGGGCTCCTTCCGGTTCTATTTCCAACATACATTTCTCAACATCACATTCTCAACTCATACATCACATCTACTACCAACATACAACACAAATCAGCCACATCTCATTCATAGTCCATAGTTCACAACACATCTCGTCCTCCATGCCCCTATCATGTTCACAGCACACACATCACAATCAATAGGATAACCGGCTAGCTCACCGGCCTCCCCCACCTGCAAGTACAGGGGAAACCATGTCATGAGTCTAGGGGTCACCCACCTGTTCCTCTTATTCAGAGCGACCCCACATTGGCAGGGCAACTCTCCTGCATCCACAACCAGCGATTCATAATATCATAGCACCCGCACTCATTTCCCAACCATCCTAATTCTCATTTCTATGTCAATTCATTACTTAATTCACTTCAGTTCACACCCAACCCCAAACCATAGCAATCAACAACAACAATCAACCACGGCAATCATCAATAGCAATCAAGTACATTCACAGAACAATTTATCCCCTTTTACGCTCATCATTTTCATGCATAACCTAGGTTTTGTTCTAAGTCCAATTGAAACTCCTCACGCTGTCCAAACTACTTACACAACGCTAAGCCCTCACCTGAAATAGAAGACGAGGCTCTAATCGTCTTCTAGTTCCCCAGAAACTCGATTCCCAACCACCAAACTCGTAGCTCTACCCTTCCTTACTGCTCACGACCTACACCCAGAAACCCAAAATGGAGGTTAGCGATCTCTTCTCCTCGTCGCTACGAATCCATAGCAACAAACGGAACTCAATTCCGACCTCTACAGCTCCCGGAATCACCCTTCGAAGATTGCTCGCACTAGGTTCGTCAATGGCTTTTCGGGGAGAGAGAAAGGAGAAAGAAGTTATGAATTTCCGTGCAAATCCGTCCTTTTATGCACGAAAAGTGCGCCTGGTATGTCAAAAAGTGCGCCGGCGCACATTGACCCCTAAAAGGCGCACATTTTGAATATTCCGCCAAAAGTTTGCTGAATTAATTGAAAAGTGCGCCTGGCACTTCTAAAAGTGCGCCTGCGCACTTCAGGGCCCAAAATCGGCACTTTTTGGTGCATCACCGTTCCCCTCTTTGCAACTTCGACCCAACTTAAACCCGAATGACCCAAAACTCAAGGGGAGCTTAAGAGCACTGATTCCAGTACCCTAGTCTACCGATCTTGAGTTCCAAACCGTTTGGTTGAGCGGGGATGTTACATCATCCAAAATCTCCGGTTTAAATCCAAACCAGAATCAGGTTTTAAACCGGTTCAGATGCGAACCAACATGTCTGTTCGGTTCAAACTGCCCAAGTGCCTCCTGAACAGTTGTGTCTTTTCAGAAGGCACCCATTCATTTACTATAAATACAGATCAGTGCCTGCACTTTCCTTCCACTGATTGTTTTCCCTCTCTAAACTTATTCTCTGCAGGAAAAAGCTTTCTGCATTCATTCTTTCAAAGACATTGAAATCGAGTCGTGTGGTTTGGGCCGTTCGTTGTCTTCGTCGGTCACTTGCGTTTGAAGCACCACTACGCTAGTGAGGTAAATCCATTTTATCTTGGGAGAATTGATATCGTTAACCTTGGGCGACGTAGAGGGGAATAACAATTTTTAAAGACAAATCGTAAAGTCGACTGACTCGGATTAGTCCTTCTATCTTGCATGTTGGCATGTTGATTCCTGTTTTGCAATTTACGATTTCATTAATCTTAAGAATGGTCATTTTTATGCCGTGTACTGTTCGTGGACATTTTTGCATGTATTAATTGCTTTTGTTCATGTTTGTTATTTATGTTGAGTCGCCTGTTCATGAGAATGATTTAATGACTTGTACGTGAATTGCATGTTTGACGTCATTTCTTTTTTGGCTTCCCCTCGAATGATGTACATTAGCATGAATGATCATTTTGTTCCTTGGTTTGCATGAATCAATATTTGATAATTGGCATGCAGTAGCAATTTCGTTTGCTTTTGATCAGTTTACATGATTAGGTTTTTTTTACTGTTTCGTCCTTATCTTATGTTTGTGATCATTTGAGTTTTGATAATGATTTGGCATAATTTGTTTATGTTTTTTGTTTCCGGGTTGATTCAGCATTTGTATTTTCTGTCTTGTATCCTTTTCTTTAGTTTTTAGGTTTTTTGGTCCTTCGGGATTGTTTTTCGTTTCCTATACGTGGATAACTTTCTTACAATTTATAAAGTTTATGCGTATTACTTAATATTGTGATACATTTGTTGGAGACTAAATCTTCGGATTTTTACTCCTACCCGAGATTAAGTCTCCCTGACTCTCTACTCACCCCGAGATTAGAGTCTTCGTGACTCTCTACTCACCGAGATTAGAGTCTTCGTGACTCTCTACTCACTGAGATCAAAGTCTTTGTGACTCTTTACTCAACCCGTGAAGACTAATATCTTTGGATTTTCTACTCCATCGAGATTACAGCTTTTGTAGTTGTCTACTAAAACCTATTGGTATTTATTACTAATTGTTGATTGTTGATCTATTTTTCAGTTGTAGCTGAAAGATGAGTGGACTTGAGATTCCATCTGGAACGACCACCCATCAAGGTGGAACAAGCCAAGTTCCGCATGCCCTGACACCGGAAGAGAAACCTGACAAATTTGGGGTCGCTGACTTCAAGCATTGGCAACAAAAAATGTACTTCTATCTTACTACATTGGGATTGCAGAAATGGGTTGGTTACCTAAATAGTCACTGAATTTTGGCCAAATAACCCGGAAGTCACTGGAAAAAAATTTGCTATTGACTTTACCAAACTTTGACCCATTATCTAAATGGTCACTATTAGCTACAGACATCCATTAATCCATCCATCCGCTGATGTGGACTCGCCAACTCATTAGTCACCTCATTTATTTATGCCACGTCATATTAAATCCCCCACCCAAGAACATCCTACCCAAACCAATTAATCCCACCCAACTCCTCACCCAAACCGGTCCCTTCTTCTTCCTCCTCCTTTCTCCTTCTCCTTCCTCCTCCATGGAACCTACCCATCATCTTTCCTCCACCATCGAACCTACTCATCAGATCTAGAAAAAAAATTGAACAGATTTAGTACATTGAGGTAAGAGCAATTGAACAAATTGGAGGGGATTCTCGATTCCTCTCCCGACGATGAAGAAATTGAATCCGTGTAGATGAGGGTACCAGAGTAGCTTACGGTGGAGGTGAATCTATGGAAGCTGAATGAAGCTGGTTATAAGAAGTTGAATCGACGGAAGTTGACTGAAATCGACAAAAGCTTCTAGAAATTGACAGAAGCTGAATCGAGAGCTCCTTTTTTCGGTGGAGCTGGCGGCGGTGCTCTCGGCGGTGGTGGAGTTGAACGAGCCGGAGGAGCTAGGGTGAAATCTTAATCGGAACAATCGGATCTACACGAAAACAGAGTTCATCACAAAAATTAGAACCCATATTCGCAAAATCAAATTCAGCTACCATAAATTAAAACAAACAAAATCAGAAGAACAGAGCAGCAGATGAAGGCGATAAAGAGGGATTTTTGACTCCGCTTCTGGTTCTGGGATTGAATCTATATGTGCTTTGATGGTGGAATAGAGAAAGAGAGAGGAAAGGAGGGTATTGGGTAGTGTGAAGAAAAAGGTGGTTGTGGCTATGGCGGTGCTATTGGGTTTGGATCTGGTCATCGTCGGGGGTCTCTCCAGCCGGCTTTGAGGTTGAGCTCCGACGGACGTCCGAGTTAGCAGATGGTGAAGGTTGGGACGAAGATGGTGTCGCCCCATCCCTTGCATTGGGCTCGTTGTGGTTCTGATTGTAGCCGACGACCTAGCTCTATATTAGATTGTGGAAAGAGTGAAAGAAAGAAGGAGTGGACTCACCTGGTAATCGCCGATAAAGCAGAAGGAAGAGATCCAGGAGGAAGGAAGAAGAGCCGAGAGGTTTAACAAGAGTAGCTAGCTTAGCTCCTTAGCCCTCAAAGTTGGAATCTTGGGTTGAAGCCGCTCAGCTCCGTCGCTGCCGCTCAGCTCCGTTCAGGCCGAAGTCATTCAGCTGAAGTGAATTGCGAGGAAACGAGTGGTGTTGAGGATGGAGGAGGGATCTAATTTTTTCGGTCAGATCTGATTGGGTTGGGGTTAATCGGATTGGGTTTTTTGGTTGGATGACTAGGCATGGTGGGAAAAATTAATATGATGTGGCAAACTTGTGTGACGTGGCAGTGGAGTTGGTGAGTCCACATTAGCGGATGGACAGAATAATGGATGTCCGTAGCTAACAGTGACCTTCTGGATAATGAGTCAAAGTATGGTAATGTCAACAACATTTTTTTGTTTAGTGACTTTCCGGTTATTTGGCCAAAGTTTAGTGACTATTTAGGTAACCAACCCTTGCAGAAATACATCAAGGAGTCTGTACCGACTCCTGATGAACAGATCCTAGAAAAGGATAGATTTCTTGCTATAAAAGCTTGGAAGCACTCTGACTTCATGAGGCACCCCTTCATTTACTATAAATACAGATCAGTACCTGCACTTTCCTTCTACTATTTTTCCCCATTCTAAACTTATTCTCTGCACGAAAAATCTTTCTGCATTCATTCTTTCAAAGACATTGAAATCGAGTCGTGTGGTTTGTGCCGTTCATTGTGTTCGACGGTCACTTGCGTTTGAAGCACCACTACATTAGTGAGGTAAATCCATTTTATCCTGGGAGAATTGATTCCGTTAACCATGGGTGACGTAGAGGGGAATAACAATTCATAAGGACAAATCCTGGAGTCCATTGACTCAAATTAGTCCTTCTATCTTGCATGTTGATTCCCGTTTTGCAGTTTACGGTTCCACTAGATGGGTGGAGTATACAATTATGTTCTTAAAAGATGTGACCTTGAAGATTACATCCCGCAAAAGGGCAAATGAAGAGAGCTACAAATCATCAAAGAGGAAATCTTAGTATGACACAAATGTGCATATAGTGGCTGATCCTTAAAAGGATAACACAATCCCGTAATTGGGCAAGGTATATCCTCAAAGAGGAAATCATTGTATGACACAAATGTGCATATAGCGTCTAATCCTTAAAAGGATAGCACAATCCCGTAATTGGGCAAGGTATAATCACATCCAGCAAATGGGCAAAGACTGATCCACAAGATCAAAAGCCAAAAGAACCTTCTCATTGCTCAATGATGTGTTCTAAATAAAAAAAATAGTTAGTAAATGTAGAATAATGTAAAAAAAATGGAAAAATTATGTACTAAGTAAAGAAACATAAATAAAATTAACTAGGCAACTACTCATAACTCTCGCTTAAAAAATTAAAGAGTTGAAATTAACTTTCAACATTAAACATCTAAATTCTCAAACAGGTACAAAATCTTTTCCTCTGCTCTTTCTCTTTGATTCATCCCCCAAAAAGCAACCTACCCCATCTCCCAATTTCAAATTTCCAATTCTCTGGCGAGGGAAACCCGTCGTGTTTCAATTCAAAGGCTACCGGCGAAACAAATTTCCAATTCTCCGATATAACCGTTTATTTCTCTGTTCTGTGATTGTTGTTGCGAGGAATCATAATTAGATCAGAACCAGAAGTGTTGTTCCTGTTTCGCCGTTTCCTTTCTTCATCGGCTGATCTCAATTTCTTCTGGTCTTCTTCTCCCGGTCCTTTGGCTCGGTTCTCTAGGAATCAATTCTGATTCCTCCCCTTGTTCAGGGTTTTCCCTTGCGTACGGTGGCCTATAGGGTCATATATGGTTGTGGCACGATGACAATCACTGGTCTCCCGTTGGCTGATTTACAAGCTATTTTTAGTCCTGAGGTCACCTTTATGGTGATGTTATTTCAAGTTTTTTTGCAGGTTTTGGTTTCATGGACGATGAATTTCCTTCGATATCATCACAGATCTGAGTTTCTGCCGGTTAGGGTCCGCACTGGTGCCGAGCTTCAGATGGGTCGTTGTGGGTTGAAGATGATGGCTCAACCAATAGTTTGGTTTCGTTTCTTTATTAATTTTTTTTATTATTATTATTTTGGAGTGAGTGTTTTGTTGATGATTCACGTCATTATGTTGTTATTTTGTTGTGGAGTTTTTGCCCACACTTTTGGTGTTGGTAGTGGGCATTTTTTGCCATTTTTTACTCTCATTTGATTTGATATTTATTTATTTATTTTATTGCTGAAAATTACGAGGGAAATTTTTTTTTTGTCATGTCTTCATTTTTTGGGTTTTTGACTTAGTCAGTTGTTCTTTAAATTTTTGTTTTCTGTTCATGTGATTAAGCACGTTTATTAAATTAATTGTTATTTTGTTCTCCCTATACGACATTTTCTAAAAACTTTGGTCCCTTGTACTATAGTCTTGGTGTTATGACTTGCTTGTGCCTTCTTTTCGTTCTTTCCGTGCGAGTGCTCGAAAAAAAAAAACTTTCAACATTAAACATTGACAATGATAACTTGCATACAAATAAAACAAAGAAAAAAATATTTAATTTATAAAATTCATAAAAACAAATTAAATTTATTTATAAAAAACTTAAATTAAAGTGGAAGACAAAAAAAAAAAAAAAAGAAAGAAGAAGCAATCAAAAATTAATTAAGTACTAAAATTAAGAGAAAAGAAGAAAACTGATTGTTATATAAAATATGAAGGACTAATACACAAGTCTAGCTAAATCTTTCATAAAAGTGCTGATTCTATCAACTTCTTTTTCAGTGACATTTTTTAGACCAAACATTTTAATTTTATGTCAAATCTAGCCAATTGCCGTTAAATTTTTAACACCATTAACGACAGTGCAAATAAAGATAATGTGACATTCATTTGACAAATCAATAGCATGCCACAAAAGCTGACATGTCATATTTTTATTATAAATATAACTAATAAACAAATAAAAATCATTTATTAGAATAAAAATTAGTTTAAAACAAAAAAGTAACCAAAAAAGCTCATGGCCATCCATCTCCTCCCTGACTCCCTCTCTCCACCGCATCCCATCTCTCCAGATCAATATACGATGGAGCTGAGCGGAATTTGACGAATCCATCGAATCCTTCTTCGACTACACCTATTGAATCAACATGCAACCCATCAACAACCCACCACTCCTTTTCATAAACCTATCTTCCCCATTATCACCACCCTACACTCTCATCATCATCTTACTCAAAAGCAGGATGATTAAGAACAAAATTAAGCAATTGTGTTTCTCTAAGTGCGTTTGTCAGAGACAAATGTTCCTCAATGGTATCATCCCCAAACTCCCCTGGAAACGCTCTATAATTGTATTGTTCAACTTTACTACTCTCCAATTTCTTCATTCACCCGACCTTCCATTTTTCAATTTTCTAGCCGGAGGGTCTCCTAGTCTTCCTACTGGCGGCTTCCCCTGAAAGGACGATGAGGAGGCTGCGGGTCTCCTCGTCTGCCTGCCGGAAGTCTTGGGAGGGGAGGTGGTGTCAGAGGTGGGTTTGAGGAAGGTGGAGGAGAAGAGAGGGATGGAGTCGGAAGAAGTGTGGCTCGTCCATCAGCGGACTCTGAATCGCCTAATCATCTCCAATCTCATTTTAGAAAGTGATGGTGAAGATCGATTGGTCGACTCCTAGGTCGTTGATGTGGAAAATAAATTCCTTCTGAGAGATCCTCCTTTCTTCTCCAGACCACCCGATTGATGCCGGCGTGGACGAGCCCAAACTTGTGCCAACAATTCTTCTTGACGAAAGTCCCATTCCAGATCTCTAGATCTGCCGCTGGTTGCGTCAGCGTAGATTGGGATTTCCGATTCGATGAGCTGGTTCTTCTCACAGCACTTTGCAAGGATATGTTTTTCTGGTGGTGGTTCTTCTCACAGTTGAGGAGCTTGGTAGACTGGTGGTGGCCGATGAGTAGGAGGCTAGAGCGGAGGAGCATAATGGTGATTCTATTATTTTTTATTATGAATTTAAATTTATTTTGAAGTTTTTAAAAGGTTGAGGTGGCAGCCTATGACGTGGCAACATTGCCACATCCCTTGACACGTCAGATTTGGGGTTTAGGATTCTGTTAAGTTTAACGAAAAAGTTAACGAAAATCACACTTATGGCTAATTCGGGATTTCTCGTAGAAGTGGCTAGAATTGACATTCTTCCGAAACGTTTGGCTAGATTTGTGTATTAGTCCAAATATAAAAGAGGAAAACTAATTTATTAAACAAATTAAACAAATAAGAGCACGCAATCAACTCAATACAAACTGCAACGCTATTTAAGAGAAATTTCAAAAAAGCAATCAACCGTCCTTAGTTACGAAAAAATGTGACTCTTGCCTTTGGAGCAAAATTGAAAATACAGATTAGTGGATAAAATTAAGGAGAAATTTCAAAAAATGAACTTATGACTACTAATCGTCGTCATCGTTGACTTGACTGAATCTTATACTAATAAAACAAAATTCGGTAATCTTATTGGCGAGAAATTTTAAAAAAGCAATCAACACTCCTTCATTACGAAAAAAACATGACTCTTTCCTTTTAAGCAAAATAAAAAATATAGATTAGTATCCCACGACACTCTGTCCTTGTTTGGCTCATTGTCAATGATTGTATCACAAGAGATAAACTCTGTAAGTGGAATATTTGCACTGATGACAGTTGCTTGCTTTCCTCTTTTGGTTTAAACATCAAAGACCACATTTTTTCACTGTGAATATATAAAAAAAGTCTGGGGGAATTGTAGCAGGCTTCCTTGGCCTGCTTCTGTTAACAGCTGGGACTCATGCTTGAACTATTTTACTGCCTATGTCACGGTCAGTATAAATAGGAGTGTAGTAGCTTGCTTGGTATGGGAGGAGTTCTTGCCCATGTTTGGAAAGAGAGGTGCACAAGATACCATTCAAATGAAAGGATGGATGTGGTCGGCCTCAGTCCAATCATTCATAGGGAGTTAACAAGTCTCCATGGTTCCGAGCATATTGAGAGAGTTATTAGTTTGATATAGTTTATTTTCCCTCTCTTTTGTTAAAGTTTTTATGTTTTAAGGTGTAGGTGGTCGGACATCTTGCTAAGCAAGGGAAATGGCTCACTTTAGCCTTACTCAAAAAAACATGAGAGATTTTTTTAGCCATTGCAATGTTCCCTAAGCTTCCTAGAAGCGAAAAAGGTTCACCATGACTCTTTGGGTTTTTCTTTTGGTTGTACTAGAAACCCTTATCAAGTTGAGGACTATCCTGAAGTAATCCTTCTTCATTGGTTCACTACACTTGTAAAGAGATGGGTAATCTATACACTTAGATAATCTCTCTTTAGAAGATAAACAAAGAACATCACAAAACAAGGAAAGTAAGATGGACACAGGACACCAAGTTTTAACGTGGTTCCGCAATCAAGGCCTACTCCACGTCCCAAGGGAAGTGATCCCTTGAGAATATTTGATTCAAGCCTTCGAATCGGTGAGAACCTTGAACTTAGTAGTACACCATGATTTCTCCCCGAAATCAAAAGCTATCTCTAACCCAGTTCCCCACTGTCTAAAGAGTAGAAACTACACAAGTTCTTTCTTTGTAAGCTATCTAAATCACTCTGACTATCAACAATACAAAGTCTAAGTATCATTGAAGAACAGGCTGATTTACAGAGGCAGGGGTCTTCCAGAAACTAGCCGTTGCACAAGGGGACTTTGAATCCGTCACAATCTTCAGTTCCTTCTTAAGAACCAGGCTTTCCTTGTTGAAGCTTGACTTTCCTTTGATGCAGCAAATGACCATTGCACGAGCTGAGACCATGAATCATCAAACCATGTCTTTCCTTTAAAGGCCAGAGTATCTTCTTTCCAAAAACAGCTGAAGCAATGAATGATTCTCCTTTCCTTCTGTCTCGATCATCAAGAGGAAAAGTGAAACATGATCAACCCTACACATGAAACAAATAATCAAGAGACAAGAGGCAAGTGTGTTATATCAGCTAACAGAATGAAGATTCAACAATCTCCCCCTTAGTCTAATAATGACACACTTGGCAAAAGAAACACTGAGAGCAAAAGCAAAAAGAAAAGGCAGAAACTGAAAGAAAAGTTCACTTAACAAGTCAGAGTTCAACATAGAAAAGAAAACATGATCGGAAACAGTTTGTTCAAAGCAGAAGGCTGAGCAGCCAGCCAACACAACATTCCAAAAAGAAACAAAAGGATCTTCAAAAAGGGCACCAAAGACATAGCCACAACCCTTCCAACTTTTTAGAGAAGCTCACCCTAAATTGCACCCTCAGGATCATCCTCAAAGTCCGAAGCATGATGAGTGCACCAAGGAGCTCTAGGGACACCAAAGTTGACCAACCCATTGCTGTCAGTGCTGGACACAGATTCTGAGCCATCTCCCCCTGTGTCATTGCCACTCTTGAACTACCATTCACTAGGGCGCCAATGAATCAACCAGAGAGCATGCATCAAGCGGAACTGATCAGGAAGCTGCCACAATGGGATCATTGTGCAAGATCATTGTGCAAGATCCAGGCATCAATGGTAGTCACCAGAGTCTAAAACAGAGAACAAGGAAACAAAGCACGAGTAATAAAAAATGCAACAAGCGGAACTGATCAGGAAGCTGCCACATGTTTGGAGCATATTCAAAGTTCCAGGCACCCTCGCTGAGAGCATTCATAGCCAGCGTGGGATTGAAATGAGCACCAGCAAATTCAGACTCTCTAGAGAGAGGGTTACCCTTTTCAGGGAGACCCATGATCAGATTCAGCATTTCCACAGTAACAAAGATGAGATGCCCATCAACATAGGTTGAGAAGCACCTAGAAGGATAGTGATTCTCAACCTTCAGGTTCGCATAGAACTGAAACGCCACATCAAGGAAGATCAAGGAGCAGGGAGCATCCATGAGTCTTCCCCAACCAAGACCATGCAGAATGGAGAAAAGATCCAGACCGTACTTGCTGAAATCCTCCACATGAAACTGCACCACTGGAATGATTTTCTTGTTCTCAATCAGAAAGTAATACTTCCCTTTGCAGGCCATGTCTCTGAAACAGAGATTAGTGTCAAAGACATGGCGGGAAAGGAAGCTTAAGTGAAGAGGATCGAAGAACAGATGACTTGACATAACCGCAGCAAAGATCACTTAGAAAGGAGATGAGAGTACGGAAGGAGTACATAACAAGACCACAAAAAGGGAAAATAAATAGAGGAGAAACCAAGACAAAAACGGGAAACGAACCGTCAAGAAGGAAGGTAATCATGAGAGAAGAGCAATGCATGCACACAAAAGGAAATTGAAAGAATCAAGCAAGACTGACATCGTCACATAAATTATTACAGAATCTGCAAAATCAATAGCCAAATGCATGCAAGGAAGATCTATGAACCTAGACTTCTGCATCAGAAGCAGAGAGCAAACCTAATCCACGTCTAAGGAAAGAGAACCGATCCGCTTGAAGAGGTTTAGTAAGAATATCAGCAAGCTGATTTTCTGTAGCAATGTAATCAAGAATAGCCTCCTTTTTCTGAATCAGATCACGAATAAAATGATGTCTAGTATCAATGTGCTTAGTCCTAGAATGCAGGATATGATTTTTCGTCATATTGATTGTGCTAGTGTTGTCACAATAAATGGGAATAACAGAAAAGAAAAGACCAAAATCTCAAAGCTGAGCTTTCATCCAGATTAGTTGAGTGCAAGCACTCCCAACTACAAGATACTCTACTTCAGCTGTGGAGAGGGTAATGCAAGCTTGTTTTTTTGCTGTACCATGATACAAGAGAAGTCCCAATGAATTGGCAAGTCCTGGTGGTACTTTTCCTATCAGTAAGACTCCCTACAAAATCAGAGTCAGAAAAACCAGAAAGAGATGTAGTTGAGTGGCAAGAATACCAGAGATCGAAGTTGATTATTCCAGAGAGATAACGAAAAATTTGTTTAACTGTAACCAGATGACTGTTCTTCGGAGAACATTGAAATCTTGCACACACTCCAACACTGAATGGAATGTCAGGATAGCTTGCAGTAAGATAGAGTAGTGTCGATGGCCACCCCAGTAGGATCACTGTCAATCTTATAGGTAGTACTCATGGGAGTTGGACTAGATTTAAGATCACTAAGCTTGAACTTGGCCAGCATGTTCCTATAGTACTTAGCTTGACAAATGAAAATTCTAGAGTCATACTATTTAATCTGTAGCCCAACAAAGTAACTAAGTTCCCCCATTAAACTCATCTCAAAGGCAGACCGCATACAATCACTGAATTCCTTGCACATAGTTGAATTACTGGACCCAAAAATGATATCATCCACATAGACTTGAACCAGAAGAATATTAGAACCTTTATTCTTGCAGAAGAGAGTCTTATCAACGCTTCCTCTAGAAAATCCTTGATAAAAAAGAAACTGACTGAGTTTATCGTACCAGGCTCTTGGAGCTTGTTTTAATCCATAGAGAGCCTTGTTCAGTCTACATACATGGTTGGGACACATACTATCTTCAAATTCAGGAGGTTGAGAGACGTAGACTTCTTCTTTTAAATCCCCATTGAGAAAGGCACTCTTCACATCCATCTGAAATAATTTGAATCCCTTGATACTGGCAAAGAAATGCAGCATTCGAATAGCTTTGAGTCTAGCCACATGAGCAAAGGTTTCATCAAAATCAATCCCTTTTTCCTGACAGTAACCTTGTACAACAAGTCTTGCCTTGTTTCTAGTAATGTTGCCAAGCTCATCAGTCTTGTTTCTGAAGACCCATTTGGTACCAATAATGGTTTTGTCTTGAGGAGCAGGGACAAGAGTCCAACCATTGGTTTTTTCAAACTAATTAAGTTCTTCATTCATGTCAAAAATCCAGTTCTCATCAGATAGAGCTTCCTTCATGTTCTTGGGCTTAAGAAGGGAAACAAAAGTGCTTTGAGAGGCTCTAAAATGAGTGACAATATGAGAATTGGATCTACAATGACCTGAGAGGGAGGATGTCTACGAACAATATGCTGAGGAGCATGGGATTCACTTAATCCAACATTCTGAGTATCAACCTCAGGAGTATCAGTTGGAGACCCATTTTCTTGATTCTTCATCAACATCATCCAAGGAACCAAAATCGAAGTCGTCCTCATCAGCATCCTGCAAATCAATATCTTTGCAAGCAGACTCATCAAAAATCACATTAATTGATTCTTCAACCTTGGGAGTTCTTTTGTTAAAAACTCTGCATGTTTTGCTATTTGAGGCATAACCAATGAACACACCCTCATCAGATTTTGCATCAAATTTCCCAAGATGATCCTTGGAGTTGAGCACAAAGCACTTGCACCCAAATGGTCTGAAATAGCCAATATTGGGTGTACGATTTTTCAAAAGCTCATATGGAGTTTTCTTAAGACGAGACCGGATGAGGGCTCTGTTGGTAACATAACAAGCAGTGTTTACTGCTTCGCCCTAGAAGTTCTTAGGAAGTTTGTAGTCGTTAAGCATGGTTCTAGCAATCTCAATAAGAGTTCTGTTCTTCCTTTCTACCACTCGATTCTTTTGAGGAGTGCGAGCAGTGGAGAAAGTGTGAGAAATACCTTTATTCTTCAGTAAAATCTTTGAACTTTTCATTCACAAACTCTCCCCTGTTATCACTTCTGATGACCCTGACTTTGAGATTGAATTCACTTTGAACCTTAAGCACAAAGGTCTTGAATTTAGAAAAAGTATCATCCTTGGAACTAAGAAGAAAAATCCAACAGAATCTGGTAAAATCATCAACAAGAACAAAGCAATAGTATTTCTTCTCATAGTCATTATATTAGCAGGACCAAACAGATACATATGAATAAGTTCAAGAGGACTTGAGGTAGAAATAACAGACTTATCTTTGAAAGAAGTTCTGTTCTACTTTCCCTTAGCACAAGCATCGCAGAAAAATTCCTTAGTAGAGTCAAGCTTAAAACCCCTCTCACTAGCCCCTTTTTGCTTAATTTGTTAAGAACACTGATACTGATATGACCCAGCTTTCTGTGCCAAGCAAGTTGATTGTCTCCTTTGACAGTATGAAGACACAGTTCAGGAATATTAGAAAGAGTATTAAAATTAATCAGATAGATATTACCCTTTCTGTTACCTATGAATAAGACTTCCTTTGTACTGATATTTTCAATACATCAGACCGAGTCTTCAAAAATAACTCTATTAACTTTGCCACACAACTGACTTATTGAGATTAAATTATGCTTCAATCCTTTCACAAGCATAACTCTTCTGAGAAAGATTCTGTCTTTGTCTCCACTAGATCCAATTTCAATTATATCACAAGTATGGTTATCTCCAAGAGACACTGATCCTTGATTGCAGGTAGTTAAGTTTTTAAAAAGAAAGAATTGTCAGACGTATGATGTGAGCAACCACTGTCCAAAACCCACTCTTCTGTAGAAAATTCTGCCTGATAACATACCTACAAGGTTAATTGTCATTTGGTCTTTGGTCTCCAAACTTTGGTGGAAACCCTTCTGTTGGATGTGCAGAATCTGCTAATATGACCAATTTCATGACATGTAAAGCATTTAGGTCTAAATGGAGGTTGAAAGATAGGATTGAAAGCATTCTTGCCTCTGTGTCGATGAAGAAACTTGAGTATTTCTCTAAACCTCCAGTTATCAACCACAAGATTCCTGGTCTTTCGGGACTGAGTTTCTCTACCCTCTTTCAGATCCTTGATCTCTTTCAGTAAGATCTTCTTTTACTTTATTAAAATCCTTACTTAATAAGGAAAACTTCTTATTGACTCTAGTGAAGTCAACTTGAATCTTCTGGATTGTAGATTCAAGTTCATCATCTGTATCACTTTCAGAAGCTTCTCTTTCAACTTCAGATTCATAATCAGAATCAGTTTCAAAGTTTCTGACAGTTACCTGACATTTTTCCTCCGAGTCATCATCTGCTTTAGTGATGGCCATGAAAGCTCTTTCTTCCTGTGATTTTTCATCAACACTATCTTCACTTTCATCCTCACTGCATCTCCAGTTAGCTTGCATAGCACGTTCTCTCCTCAGCTGAGGACACTCTGCCTTCACATGTCCTTGTTTTCCGCAATTGAAACATCCTAGCTGAGATCCAGATCTGCTGTTACTATTGCTACCTTGATCTTTCTTATATTTGTTGGCTTTGTAAGATCCCTTACTATGTTCAGAAGCCCTGTCATTTTCATAATCCTTTGATTTACCCTGACTGTTGAATCTTTTCTTATCCCTTTGAAGTTTCAGCAGCCTACTCAGTTGCTTGCTTAATAGAGCAAGTTCATACTCATCATAATTTAGCAAGTCATCATCAAGGGATTCAGCTTCTGTTTTTAAAGCAATATATTTCTTCTTACCATCATCATCATTATTTTCTCTATTTAAGATCTCCTCGTGAGTATTCAGCGATCTAATGAGATCATCAACATTCATTTTAGCACGATCCTTTGATTCTTCAATGGCTGTAATATTTGGTCTCCATTGTTTAGGTAGAGACCAGAGAATTTTTTTGATGAGATCTTCATTCTCGTAGTTTCTTCCAAGGCCTTCTAACCTGTTAAAAATGTCTTAAAATATATTGTACATAGGAGAAATAGACTCACCTTGATTCATGCTGAAAAGCTCAAATTCATGTTTGAGTATATTGATTCTGGAAGTCTTGATAAGAGAAGTTCCTTCATAGGTAACCTGATGTTTATCCCAGATCTCTTTTGCAGTTTGCAGCCCGAAACTTTGTTAAACTCTTCCTACCCTAAGGCACAATACATGATATTCGTAGCCTGTGATTTCTGCTGAACTTTCTTTATATCATCTTCATCCCATTCATCTTCATTTATTTTTACACCGAGAGGACCTTTCACCACAATTATCCAGATTTTAGGATTCACTGTCTTAATGAACAGTTTCATCCTATTCTTCAAGTAACCAAAGTGCGTTCCTTCGAATCTTGGAGGTCGATTCAGAGAGAAACCATCACCAAGAAAAACATATTTCTCTTGACTTAAGCTCATAATGCGGACAACAGCAAAGAACTAGAAAACGAGTTACAGCTCTAGATCGATCACCAACAATTGTAAGATTGTATCACGATGACCAACTCTGATACCACGTGAAGTAACCCTTCTTCACTAGTTCACTACACTTGTAAAGAGATGGGTAATCTATACACTTAGATAACCTCTCTTTAGAAGATAAACAAAGAACATCACAGAACAACGAAAGAAAGATGGACACAGGACACCAAGTTTTTAATGTGGTTTGGTAATGAAGGCCTACTCCACGTCCCAAGGGAAGTGATCCCTTGAGAATATTTGATTCGAGCATTCGAATCGGTCAGAACCTTCAACTTAGTAGTACACCCTGATTTCTCCCCAAAATCAAAAGCTATCTCTAACCCAGTTCCCCAATGTCTAACGAGTAGCAACTACACAAATTATTTCTTTATAAGCTATCTAAATCACTCTGACTATCAGCAATACAAAGTCTAAGTGTCATTGAAGAACAAGCTGATTTATATAGGCAGAGGTCTTCCAGAAAGTAGTCGTTGCACAAGGGGGACTTTGAATCCGTTACAATCTTTAGTTTCCTTCTTAAGAACCAGGCTTTCTTTGTTGAAGCTTGACTTTCCTTTGTTGGAGCAAATGACCGTTGCACGAGTTGAGACCATGACTACAAAAATCCGGCACTTTAGCGTCGGTCAAAACCGGAGTATAGCGTCGGTCATCAACCGACGCTAAAGGTTTTAGCGTCGGTCAGGAAAGCGACGCCAATTTCACCGACGCTAAAATTTAGCGTCGGTTGTTCTGTGACCGACGCCAAATCCTTTTCATAAGCGACGCTAAATTATGGTCCGACCAGTCCGGCCGAGAACCAAACCAATTGTTAGCGTCGGTCATCAGGCGACGCTAAAAGTAAGAACCGACGCTAAATTGGTCAACCGAAGACCAAACACGCGTTGACTGCGTCCTTGTTAGCGTCGGTTATCAACCGACGCTAAATGGCCTATGACCGACGCTATTTACGGGTCATTTTAGCGTCGGTGCTGACCGACGCCAAATAAGTATGACCGACGCTAAATATGTTGTACAGGTCAAAAATTTCCTGGCCATTTCAGCTCCTTTTCTCATACTCTTCTAGTGCCAACCTGCAAACCTGCAAACCACAATTTCATTCATGGAATGCAATACTAATTATACCACACATTACTAACCAATGCCATAGATAACTAATATGCATAACATACTGTATAATTCTAATAATATTAATAACTACATATGTCTACGTGTAATATATCAGCATAAATATTCACTCATCATCCTCACTCATCATCCTCACCCTCACCCTCACTCTCCTCCTCCTCATCCTCACTTTCCTCCTCCTCCTCCACCGCCTGCAAGGTGTCTTTCCCCTTCCCTTTAGTCGGAGCGGAGGATCCTGAAGCTCCTGATGCCAACTGTGCAATTTGCTCCTTTAGAAATCGAACCTCATCCCGTAACTCTGCAACTTCTCCTTGTACAGGGCAATGTCCGAAGTCATGCATGGCAGTAGCTGATGGCGTGGAACTCTGGCTAGCTGCACCCTTCTTCTTACTCAAGTTGACCTACAAAAAAGAGACAACAAAATATTAAAATTGTTAGTGTTATATAAATTGAAACCAATCCAGATCATAATATACTATATGTACCTTCGTGGGTGTAGCACCAAATCCCAATCCTCGAACTCGACTACTATGCTCAGTGGGGTAGACTTGCCCCAATGCATCGTTAGAACTTACCCAAGTCGGGACGGTTGGGTCGTTCAACAACTCAAGTATCTTAGGCTGCATAGTGGCCACCAATTACATTTTTCAAACCAATCTCTGAAAAGTGAAATGACAAAAAGTTGGAAGGAAAAAAACATGAAATGTCACTTACAACATTAGGATCGGTGTATGTGCCATCCTTCTTCTTGTGAGTGATGGCATACAACTCACCTCTCGTGGGCCTCTTTCCCGTTACGGCTTCCTACACTTGCATAAACTAAACAATATAAATTTCTTTTAAAATAATTTAACTAAATAAGGTGATTTTAGGATGAACTCTTACCAATTCTGATCCTCTCACTCTCAACTTCTTCGACCCTCCAGTGTGGGGTGATTTGTATTCCGCCCTCCTCAAAGAGTTAAGCCGAGACAGCTCCTACAAATTAAGAATTTTTAAGTAACACACAATTTGTATGACGAAATAAATTTACTTCAATGAAAAGCATTCATATATTTCGCTACATACCACCATATGCTCACTCAACCTCAAGTCCACATATTGCGTCCACATAGGCGCAGGAACATTAGGAGGTCTCCTCTCTAGTGCCCACGGTCTCGGCGGCACCACAAACGCTTTTGGGTCGAAATCTTGGTTGTTCTTTGTAGCTTCAGCTTTTAAAAACTTTTTGTACGGCCCAGTCACTTTCCTTGCCCACAGCTTCGTTTTGTAATCCCTCCACTTCTTTCCTATATCACTCACGATATAGTCAAGAGCTCTATCTTTTGCCTCCTCGGGTTCAATGACAATACTTTTCTGCAACAATAAATTTTTATAAACATTAGTATTTATATAACCTAGGTCGTTTGAGAGTAATATTATTTCATACATACCCATATAGCGGCGACCAATGCGTCCTTCTCACCATCAGACACATTCGGCCATTCTATGTATGTGATCGGGAGAAGGTTGGTGTCTCTGGAGAGCTGACCATGGAACTGTCCAAGGATCGTAGCTGGACCAATACCTAAGGGTCCTGTAAGACCCCAAGGAATGACAACCTTCTTCCCATGGGGAAGACTCATCATCTGATTACTAGGAATGTCGACCAGAGTCTTCACTCCATGTCCATCGATGAGCTCCACCTGATGCTTTCCTGAAGGAGCCATGTCTGTATAACAAAAAACATTTAATTGGATTATTTGTGTAAAACGTAGCAAATAGATTAACTTGTACTATAATAAGATAAATGAATATATTACCAAACCCTAATCGAACTCTGCAATTATTCCGGGCCTAACTAGGGGTAGAATATTGGAATTATCAAAAGCCGACAACTCTTGATTTCCAAACATCTCACACTCATGTACATTGCTTCCTTCCTCATCACCCATGTCATAGACATCTCTGGGTTTGATATGTACGGGAATGCACCATCCTTTGTCCACTGTATCTTCAACGTAGTAGACCATTCGAGCATCTTTTGCTTCAATATATGGTTCATCGTCTAAACGAGTTCCAGTATATAGCAAATGTGAGAAATTAATGGATGTGAACCCCAATCCATCTTTCTTCACGTATCTAGGATTGTGCGTATTAGCCCATTTGCACTTGAATAACACCACGAAGATTTCTCCATAGTAATTCAACTCAATGATGTCTTCTAACTTGCCATAATACGCCAGTTCACTTGTTTGAGGTCGATTGTCCACTGAGCTAGCGTAACTAGGAGTTTCATAGTTGCCGTATACCCCACTGTTCTGAGTTTTGAGGGGATTGTCACGAGCAACTATGCGAAACCGATAACCATTAACATCATAACCAACATATCTTTTGATGGTCGTTGAGGACCGCGAGCTAACACTCTTAGATCCTTGGAATGGACTACTTGGTTATCGTCAAGAATCTGTTAAATTGACATAAATAATAGTGTGTGACAAGATTAGTATATTCATATTTTTTTTACAACCATATCACAGCTGAATTACATAGACAAGCACGTACCCGACTCCGAAACCATTGTACGAAGTCTCTATGGACAGCTTTCTCAATTTCTGCTGTTGATTTTCCTCGAAGTCGTCGTGTTGTAATAGATTGGAACTCCCTACGGGACAATGAATGATTTTTATTGAAATTCACCTACGTTAAACATGTTGAATAACGAACCATGTCACAAGTCCAAATAAGAATTATACTTACTTGAGAAATGGACCGACTAGTTGAGACCCCATAAGGACATGTCGATGCGCTTGTAACAACTCTGTATCTGTCAATCGGAAGTGATTTATACTACCAACATTGTGCCCAATAGATGGAAGAATGGACAAATCACGTGAATCATCTTCTAATACTTGATCATGAAGTCGAGATCCACGGTTGAATCTAGTCTCGACTCCAACATCATAGTATAGGGATGTGAAATTTGTGATTTCTTCAGAAATCCATCGTTCAGCAATTGAACCTTCTGGTTGTGCACGATTTCGTACAAAAGATTTTAACTTCCCAATAAATCTGATGAAGAGAACAAGTTCAGTATGAATAGATTATTGGAATTGACAGCGTAATACAGAACATTGAAATTGATAGTTGTACCTTTCTATAGGGTACATCCAACGATAATAGACTGGTCCCCCAAGTCTCACTTCCTCGGCTAAATGAACCACTAGATGCACCATGACTGTAAAGAATGATGGTGGAAATATCATTTCCAAACGACACAGAGCTACAGCAATTCGTTGTTGTAGCGTATCCAAACCCTCAACATGGACCACTTTTGAGCATAATTGCTTCATGCAAGAACAAAATTCGACCAACACCGAAGAGACTTGTGATGGCAATACATTCCGAATGGACAAAGGTAATAACTCATGCATTAAGATATGACAGTCATGAGTTTTCAAACCCAATATCTTCCGGTGTTCCACATCAACGCACCGGGATATGTTGCTAGAGTATCCGTCTGGTACGGAAATATCTTTCAAGGTCTCTAGCATTGTTTGAATTTCTCGTTTACCCATTGTGTATATAGCTGCTGGACAAGTTCTTCCATCTGGTCTTGGCCATAACTCTCTTCTAATTTTCATGATTTTCAAATCCATCCTTGCTTTCAGATGATCCTTACTTCGATCTTTGTCATTTATCAAAGTGTAAAGAATATTGTCACACACATTCTTCTCTATGTGCATAACATCGAGATTGTGTCGCAATTTATTGAACTCCCAATAAGGCAATTGAAAGAAGCAACTTTTCTTCTTCCATTGTTCTGTCTGCCTTTTGTTCCCTCCATCACTTCTAGACCTCTTCTTTGGCGGTGCACCCTTCTCACTATCACTCGTCTTCCCAAAAGTGACAGTGACATTCTCCACCTGTTTCAGTATTTCAGAGCCAGATAATAGTTTGGTTGGCTCTCTGAAATCGACATCACCATTGAATTTAGACTTTTGTTGTCGGAAAGGATGATTTGCAGGCAAAAACCGTCGACTTCCTATGAAACAGTTTTTCAAACTGCCTCCCAACCGTAACGGTTCTTGGTCGAAATTACAAGTTGGACAAGCTTGCCCTGTGTAAGTGTTCCAACCAGATAATACGGACAGTCCGGGAAAATCACTAATAGTCCACATTAGGGAAGCTCTCAATTGAAATACCTCCTTTTTGGCTGCATCGTATGCTTCTACACCTTCCCACAAAATTTTGAGCTCATTGATTAAAGGTTGTAGGTAGATATCAATATCATTGCCAGGGGCTTTCTTTCCAGGGATGATACTTGACAAAATCATACCTGTTGATTTCATGCATTCCCATGGAGGCGTGTTATATGGCATAAGAATAATAGGCCACGTACTATGACTAAGACTCATATTCCCAAATGGATTGAAGCCATCAGTAGCAAGACCAAGGCGTATATTTCTAGGATCAGATGCAAAATCAGGGTATCTATTGTCAAAGTCTATCCACGCTTCTCCATCTCGTGGATGCCTTGCCATTCCGTCACTAACTTTTTCTGTAGAATGCCACACCATACTCTTAGCTGTTGTAGGACACATAAATAACCTTCTCAACCTCGGAATCAAGGGAAAGTAGCGATATGTTTTCATCGCTTTTCGTTTTTTCTTATGTTCTTGACTTACACCCTCATGCCCATCATCTTTGTATCTGGACTGCTTGCAAATCTTACAAACACTCTCTTCTATATCATTCCCCCAGAACAACATACAGTCATTCTCACATGCATCAATGTTCGTGTACCCCATTCCAAATTTTGAGATCATTTTCTTTGCACCATATCCCGATTTCGGTATGTTGGCAAACTCAAAAGCCTCATGCAACAACTCAATGATCAACGACATTGCTTTATCGCTGATGTTGTGCATTCCTTGATATGATAAAGCCTCAAGATGAAAGATAATTTTGAGAACTTTGTACATCCTTCATATAAGGGTGTTTCTCCATCCTTCATTAAATCACTAAAGTTGACATTGGTCTCATCCGGCTCCTCTGTGTCATTCGGGTAGCTCATGTCATCCTCTCCAATGGGGTGATCTTCAAATACAGTGTTCATATCATCTTCTAGAACATTTTCTACTTCATTACCAATAACAATATCTTCAGAGGCTTGTATTGTACTACTGACCTCCTCTGGAATAACACCAAAAGCATCATTAACCAGATCTCGAAATGCTCTAGTATGCTCATAATTTTGCACTACTGCATTTGCACTCTGAGAAGATTCAGCAATAAGGCGCTCTCCATGTCGATACCAAACAGTGTATGTTGTGGGAAATGGCTTGCGAAGCAAGTGGTCGTATACATCATCCCTATACAGCCATTTCTTGAATCCACATTTTGGACACGGACAAATTATTTGCTCTCCTTCATGATTATGCGCGAAAGCGAAATTCAAAAAGATTTCTAAACCATCCCTATACTCCTGTGACAACCGATGCTTGGTTATCCAAGACTTATCCATTTGGAAGATGCCTGATTTAGTGTAGGTGATGGAATTAATTAGAAAGTTAAATCGTAATATCTATCAGTTAACTATATAGCTATATTATATTAGGTAACAATGGGATATGCAATATAATTATAATTATGTTGACTCATAATAAAGTACCAATTAGTTAATGACATAGCAAATTACTGAGAAAACTAACTCATACAATAACACTTTAATTGCAAGATTAATAACATAGCAATGTAATAACATATCATTTTAATTACAAGATTAATAACATAACAATTTCATTGCAAGATTAATACCATAGCAATTTAATAGCAATTTCACATACCAATTGAACATAGCAATTTCAAATAACAAATTAACATAACAATTTAATATACAATTGAACATAGCAATTCCAAAATAACAAATGAACATAGCAACAAGCTAATAACATAGTTAAAAGAATGCATACCGTACACCTGGGATGAGACGCGAAACAAGGAGAAATGAGGATAGAAGAAAGACGGTCACTGATAAATGTACGACACAATTAGTAATCAGTAAGCATAATAATCCTAAAAAAAAAACAATGAGACGACACAATTGCAAAATTAATATATACATACCTACTACCGAAGAAGAGAAAACAACGAAGAGACGGCGTCACCGCTGCTCCTAGCTCAAACGAAATTACGCCTACCAAAATAAACACAATTTAACTCACTAACTAATAATGCACACTTATTCTGAAATAGATTATTTCACTAACTAGATAATAATATCAAAATCCTAATTCATTAGTTCACAACCTAACAAACTAACTACTAACCCTAAAATCCAATAACTAACTAATTCACTAACTAAATACAACAATATGAAAAAACAAACTACATACCTTAAAAGAGTTGAGAGAGTGGAGAGAGTTGAGAGAATTGAGAGGAGTTGCAAACTGCACAAATGATTCTGGCTGTCCGTCCAGGGCTTTTATAGCTTGGGAATTTAGCGTCGGTCGCTGACCGACGCTAAATTGGACAAGGAACCGACGCGAAATTCCCGTGTGTTTAGCGTCGGTTGCAACCGACGCTAAACCCATTCTCACAACCGACGCAAAAAATGATCGGTCTGCACCGCCGGTTTGGCCCGGAATCAATTTTAGCGTCGCTTTTTGGCTAGAATTTAGCGTCGGTCGGTGTATGACCGACGCTAAACCCTCGGTCAAACGCGAGTCAAGGGTTTAGCGTCGGTTATACACCGACCGACGCTAAATTCTTTCCTTCCGACCGACGCCATGGCCAGAGTATCTTCTTTCCTAAAACAGTTGAAGCAATGAATGCTTCTCCTTTCCTTCTGTCTTGATCATCAAGAGGAAAAGTGAAACTTTATCAACCCTACACATGAAACAAACGATCAAGAGACAAGAGGCAAGTGTGTTATATCAGCTAACAGAATGAAGATTCAACAATATCCTCTCTCGGCTTCCATTTTTTTATGAATGAGTATACCCTAATCTATTTATTATAAAAAGATTCGTAATTAATAAAATTAAGGAGAAATTTCAAAAAATGAGCTTACTACCACTAATCGTCGTCATCGCTAACTTGGCTGGATCTTATACTAATGAAGCAAAAATTGGCAATCTATTTGGCGAGATCGTAAAGCTAATAAAAAAGGAAAAGCTAACTTTTCGTAACTACACCCACTAATGACTAATCTTTCACCTAACACCTCTTGCGCGTGTACTACACGTTACCAATTAGGGAAAGGGAGAAAAATAAGTCAATGGCGGCAAAAAGGGAAATCGTGCGGATTCATATATCTAATGAGCTAGAGATTGAGCTTCACCGAGAATGGAGGAATCAGTGAATGGAGGAAATTAAAGAGGAGAATCGAGCACAGTTCATAGTCACAGATCTAATGAGCTAGCGATTGATCTAATTTGAGAACAGAGAAGAAGAAAAAAAGAAACAGTCAATGGAAAAATGAGAATCGAGTGCAAACTCACAGATATGATGAGCTCGAGGTTGAACTCCTCGGGTTGGAGGAGCATGTCGGCGTTGGGGGTTACGAAAGAACATGAACTCGCGGTCACCATCGACCTTGAGAGTGACGAAGGAGAAAACGGTCCTGGCTCCCTTATCAAAGTTGATTCCGTCGTCTATCACATTGTTCTCCTTTACGGTCCCGGCGAACATGTGGCCAAACTCGTCGTTGTGAAGCTTCTCGACAAAGGAGGACTTTCCGTCGAGCCTGGAGACGGCGATCTCATTTCCGAGATCCAATTCTTCCTCTTCTTTTCCTATTTCACATTTTTTACCGTCATTGTATATTGGAGTTAAAACAATGACGAAGAATAGTCATGGTAATATATGTATCCTTAATATTAGTCAATTTACAACATGAGAAATGTTGTTTTGTTCCTAACTTCCATTGCATGAGTATGTGATCAAGATCATGTGGAAGATGCGTTGGGGGAAAAAGGATTGGACCTACGATGGACCAAAGGTGTGATTTCATGCATTGTGTTCTAAGGATCGTGTAATTAGGTGGATATTTGGAGACATGAACCTGATACTTTTCATGCCTCGTGAGAAGGAAGATATCTGTTTCTAGGGGGGAAGGAGGTCATGCTTGCAGTCGAAATAGTTAAGTGAGAGAATAATCTATTAGACAAAATCAACGCGGGTTTTAATAAGCACAACGAAACTGAATTCGAAAGAAACTGTAATCAAGACATATGTTGTCATAGTTTCCTTAAGATAGATTCGCCCTACACAAGGACGTCTTTCTCCCAAGATACAACGATATTAACGATGTAACACACCGCCAAACGCAACCACGCTTGAGCAAAGCGTCTAACCTTAACGAAGAACGTGAGAAGAAGAAGACTCGATTTGGGAGAGAGAGTTCGTAAATCGAAAGGTGTGTGTTAAACTGAAGGAAACCATGGGTATTTATAGAAAACCTTTGGAGTAACGAGCAATTCAAATATGCTCCAAAATAATAAAATATTCCATAAGATATGTTTTAGAATAATTCCAAAATTAATTAGTTAATTTTTAGGATTTATCACAAAGATTAATCCCATAATTAACTCATTTAATTTCAGATTTATTCATAATTATGTAATTCTGAAAATTAAATAATTTAACAAATAAATTATTTATTTTTGGTCTTTGGAATATCTGTTCTTAATTTTTAGTGGGCTAAAACGCATTTGATAAAATGTGGGCTTCACCACCAAGTCAGTTATCCAGAGCTTGACTCGAACCTAAGATCTACAATCTCCTAAGCGCGCACTTAGAGATTACATTTATGCCAGATTAACTTATCCATAAGTTAAACCTCTTTACTTAAAATTAGCTTAACAAGCTCTTTCCTAAGTCATGTGGTATTCAACCATTTCCCACTTTTACTCCTTCTCACTAAGGCTATTATGAGACTCAATTTCTCATTTACCTTAGTCACATTTCTTACCCATTTTTCTAACAGTCCCCCACATGAATGAAAAATTGGACTCAAGACTCTGACGACACAATGACAGCTTTGCTCAACGGTTAAATCCTGCATAGGATAGGTAGGAGTTACCCTTTGAACCTTCCCTTGTGAAGCATACTGACTCTATTGGCTAGATGGTAGACGTGATGTCCTTGAACCATCATGCCGCCCATGCAGACGATGATACACTGCACACGTGATCCTTCCTAATGTGATTTTGTTCTCACTGTTATGTTCATATGGCCCTAAACATCTGCATGGTTCTGCGAGAGTTTAAGGAATTTGTGCCCCCACAATTCCCTTGAAGCGGCCCACTTCACTCTAACATAGGTGATCCTTATCTCAGAATCATTAAAAGCCTTTATGCTTATCCTTAACCATTATCACTATTTATAGGAATGGGTTGGGGTTACCCCCACAGTGACTCTACTAGTTCATTCAAGTAGGTTGTCCCTTTGAACCTAGATCTTGGGATCTTTAGTCGACTAGGTTGGGTTTCCTTCGAATAAACTTTAATTCAAGGGCTGCAATCCCATTCCCAATGACAACTTGTGCACAACCTCTCGATTTAACCCTTTGGTTAGTGGATCCGCAATGTTATCCTTTGACTTCACGTAGTCAATAGAGATAACTCTAGTTGAGAGTAGTTGTCTAATTGTGTTATGTCTACGACGAATATGTCTAGACTTGCCATTATACATCACATTTTGTGCTCTACCAATCGCAGATTGGCTATCATAATGTATACAAATTGCAAGCACTGGTGTCGGCCACCCAGGAATATCTTCAAGAAACTGACGTATCCATTCAGCCTCTTCTCTAGACTTGTCTAGTGCAATAAACTCAGATTCCATCGTCGATCTTGCTATCACTATCTATTTCAAGGATTTCCAGGAGATTGCTGCTCCTCCTAGAGTGAACACATATCCACTAGTGGATTTTGAATCCAGATATCTAGTTTTGCATCGATGTATCCTTCAACTACAGTTGGATATCTTGTATAATGGACTCCATGATCACGAGTATATCTTATGTACTTAAGTACTTTTGTCATAGCTTTCCAGTTCTTATGACTTGGATTACTCGTGTACCTACTTAGTCTGCTCATAGCAAAAGCTAGGTCGGGCCTAGTGCAACTCATTAGATACATGAGGCTGCCAATGACTCTCGAGTATTCTAATTGAGCTACTCATTCTCCTCTATTTTTAAATAGATGATGGCTTGGGTCAATAGGAGTTCTAGCCATACTAGAGTCATCCTTATTGAACCTTCAAAATTTTTGTCCACATAGTGTGACAGACTCAACACGAGTCCATCTTGAGTTCTAGAGATCTTAATCCCAAGGATTACATCTGCTAGACCCATGTCTTTCATGTCAAAGTTGGACTTCAACATATCTTTTGTTGATTTAATTATTTTATCATTGCTGCCAACAATGAGTTTATCATCAACGTAAAGGCATAAAATAACATAACCAACATTAGTGTTCTTCACATAGATACACTTGTCACACTCATTTATTTTAAATCCACATTCAACCATGACATTGTCAAACTTCAGATGCCATTGCTTAGGTGCTTGTTTTAATCCATACAATGACTTAACTAGCTTGCATACTTTTTGCTTTTGACCTGGAGCAGCGAAACCTTATGGTTGCTCCATGTAGATTTCCTCTTGTAAATCACCGTTTAGAAAGGCTGTTTTGACATCCATTTGATGTACCTCAAGGTTTTGCAATGCAGCAATTGAAATTACCATTCGAATTGATGTTATTCTCGTAACCGGAGAATAAGTATCAAAGTAATCAAGGCCTTCACGTTGTCGGTATCCTTTTATTACCAACCTAGCTTTGTATTTGTCTATTGTTCCATCTGCTTTGACTTTCCTTTTGAAAATCCATTTGTAGTTTAGTGGTTTTGATCCAGGAGGAAGATCCATTAGCTCCCAAGTATGGTTCTGCAGGATGAAATAAATTTCACTCTTGATGGCCTCTTTCCAAATAGGACCTTCTGAAGAGGTTATAACTTCCTTATAGCTTTGAGCTTCACCCTCTAGCATATATGTGAGAAAATCAGGGCCAAAGTTTTTCTCTATTCTTGTTCGTTTGCTACGTCGAGGTTCATCCACATTTTCCTCTTCATCTTCACTCGCATGATCATGATTATTAGTCATATCTTGGTTCATGTTAGACGAGTGATCATTTCCCTGGGTTAGGCAAGAGAATGTATCTTCAAAGAATGAGGAATTCCTTGACTCTATTATCGTATTCTTGTGTATATCATTAACCTTTGAATGATGCACAAGAAATCGATAGGCACTACTATTATGTCGATACCCAATAAATATGCAATCAACAGTCTTAGGTCCAAGTTTTACCTTTTTGGGTAAAGGGATTGCTACCTTTGCAAGGCACCCCATACTCACAAGTATTGATAGGAAGGCTTTCTTCCATTCCATAACTCATATGGAGTCTCATCAACACCTTTCCTAGGCACCTTATTCAGAAGATAGTTACCTGACAATACAGCTTCCCCCCACATGTTTTGGGGCATCCCATAACTTAGTAGCATGGCATTCATCATCTCCTTGAGAGTACGATTTTTGCGTTCAACAATGCCACGTTGTTGAGGTGAGTAGGGAGCAGTCGTCTCATGTATGATCCCATGTTGTGCACAAACATCAACAAATGGATACTCATACTCTCCACCCCTATCACTTTTCAACGCTTTTATTTTCTTGTTGAGTTGATTCTCAACTTCAGCTTTGTACAAGTTGAACTTGTCAATTGCCTCGTCCTTACTTTTAAGTAAGTAGACATCATTATCTTGTGCTATCGTCTATGAAGGTAATGACATACTTGTTGTCACCTCTTGTATGCACAATTTTCAAGTCACACACATAAGTGTGAATCAGGTCAAGTGGTTCAGTATTTTGCTTTACCGATTGAAACGATGCTCTAGTTAACTACGCTTCCACACATGTGTCACATTTGTGTTTCAAATAAGTTTGAAACGTGGGGATGCTATTTGTGTTACTTAAGTGGCGAAGAGTATCAAAATTCACATGGCCAAGCCTTGAGTGCCACAAAATTGAAGACTCAAGCAAGTAAACAGAAGCGTTCTTCTTACTACTGATAGTCATAACATTGAGCTTAAACAACCCATTTACAGCATACCCCTTCCCAACAAACACATTATTTTTACTCAAAGTAAATTTATCAGATTTGAACACCATGCGAAATCCATGTTTGTTGAACAGACTTCCGGAAACTATATTCTTGCGAATCTCATGCACATAGAGGATGTCATTCAGCGTCTGCTCCTTTCCATAAGTCATTTTAATGACTATCTTGCCACTTCCTTTGAATTTTGCAGTAGAGGAGTTCCCCAAGGAGAACTTTGGCGCATGATTTTCAATATACTTTATGAAGACCTTTTCGCCGAAACGTTGGAAGTCTTCAGCGAAAAGTTTATGAAGAAGCAAGTTAGATTTTCCACTCTGAAATTGAGAAAAGGGTTACAGGAAAGTTTTCGCCAAAAACTTGAGAAGTTTTTGGCGAAAACATTGGCTTATTCCGAGTCAGAAAGGAGAAGTCCCTATTTAAGAAGCCATTCATCCCTAATTCAACATTCTTCATTTTTTAGACTTTTCATATACTAGTTCTGGAGTTCTCGGAGAGATTATTACACAATCTGTTCATCCCGGAGGTGCTCGGAGCTAGGAGTTGAAGAGTTTCTCGAGATCGAAGCTTTTTCAAGTGTTTCTTTGTTATTCCTGCTTAAGATGAATTCTATTGTTGCTTTTTATTCTCTTAGCTTGAATATGAGTAGCTAAACTTATTGAGCTTAGATTTGATGAACCCTAAGTGACCCGAGGCTGTAAAGCGGTCACGGATCGGCGGTAATTAGATCTTAATTCAGACAATTTTTATTCATAATTGATTTGTTCTTCATTTATGTTTCTTTTCTAGCTTGATCACCTAGATTAGATTCTTGTTAAAATAAGGATAGTTGTTGAACGTCCGCCTTGTTTTAGAATATCAAATCAATTAATTAACCTATTCAATTGAATCATTCCTCTAGTAGGAATCGTTTAGGGTTGATCTGTTTCAAGAATAGCTTACTAAGATCAATCTGGTGCACCAGTCAATTATCTGTTGCAGAAGCAAACGCACGGACGGATAATTGATCTTGGTAGCTAGTTCAATAGTAGCAAATGTTCATGGGCTTAGACCTAAGGGTAATGAGAAATGACGATGTTTAAGAATTGAATGAATTAGGATTGAAAAGTCACTTGTTTTGTGATCACCAATGCCTTGTTAACCATAGGGGGATTCGAGTCGTAGCTTTTGTCTGTCAATTGAAATCAAACTCAATCAATCAGTCTGTTTCTTAATTCAATCTCATTTTCCCTTGCATAATATTTTAGAAAGTCATGGAACTCACACCACGCAACTTGATTTAAACCTGAATACTTGTTAACTTCTTTGAGTAAATGATTAGAAAAAACCCTTTAGAATACGACCTATCCTAATTTCGTGGGATAGTTATTTGACCACTGTTTTTACGGTTATCAAGGTTGTTTTTAACTAGTTAACTAGTTAACTAGCTAACATCATGATTTAGATAACTAGTTAACAAGATTTTTAGAAGATGATAACTAGTTAACTTATCGAGTTAACTAGTTAACATTATGATCATATAACTAGTTAACAAAATTTTTAGTTGATAACTTGTTATCAAAATTAGTTAACTAGAAAACTTATCGAGTTAACTAGTCATCAAAATAAGTTAACTAGTTATACGAATTAATTAATATGTTATTTAACGAATACATTATATAGTTTTTTTTAATTGGATATGATTATATATATTGTTTTTTCGAGGATAAGAATCTACATGTCATTAAAAGATACATAGAGGGATTTGAACGAAAAACTAATTTGGTAGACCTGATGATCTATCATATTGGGAAAAAATACCGCTATAGAAGGAAACCTAAAGAACATTAGGTATAATCTTATACTATTGTTCCAGCCTAGTCGCCTGGTCCAATAATGGAAGCCCAAGGGTGTTAGTCTTCAAGTGGTCGTTGTACCTCGTAAGCAAAGGGGGGGGTTTTCGCCAGTGTGGACGAGATTATCGCTGAGCGGGATAATACCAAGGAGCTGCTAGTCGAATCATTGGCAGCTCAAACGGCGAGCGATTAAGAACTGTCTGCCCAACAAGCTCAGTATACCGAAGTCGTGGCGTACTTTAACCAATCTATTGGTGAAAGTATGCGTGTGGTTATGCGCAGCTGTAGGAATGAGTTTTATAAGCTTTTTCCCACCAGAAGTTGGCCCAGTCGGAAGATGGTTCGTTCTGTTCTTAAGGGTCTTAACCGCTACAGCTCTGGGGTTCCCAACCCAGTTGATTCTGACGAGGAGATTGCTTTCCTGGACTCGGGCCGCCTGGAACGTGAGGTAACCGTGGAGGATGCTGAGTACATGGCGGCTGAGCGTCAAAGCCGCGGTTTGCCCGATTTAAATCCTGACGGCTCAGAAGTTCAACCGCCTCCTCTCAAATCCGCTCCACCCTCTAGCGACAAAGGTCTCGATTCTCAATCTGTTCCTTCCAAATCTGGTAATAAAGGCCTTGGTGACAAGGAGAAGGAATCTGCTCCATGATTATATGTTGTTTGTTTCGATCTGATATGACATTATTTTGTCCTTTCTTATTTAGAAACACTTCGGCTTATTTTAATCGTAATTTTAGTTCTCCTTTATTGCTTTCCTTGTTGTTAAACTCGAACTGCGTTTCATAAAATGTGGCTTGTCTTTGAATTTCCTTCCTAGCGATTCAACCATCGTCCTGTCTCTTTTGGACTAATTTCATGCTCGTAGGCTTTTCTTGGCGATCTTAATGTCCGTAGGTCTTACTTAGCAATTTCAATACCCTTAGGTCTTACATGGAAATTTTAATGCCCGTAGGTCTTACTTAGCGATTTCAATGCCCTTAGGTCTTACTTACTAATTTCAATGCCCTTAGGTCTTACATGGCAATTTTAATGCCCGTAGGTCTTACTTAATGATTTCATTGCCTTTAAGTCTTACATGGCGATTTTGATGCCCGTAGGTCTTACTTAGCGATTTCAATGCCCTTAGGTCTTACATGGAGATTTCAATGCCCTTAGGTATTACATGGCGATTTTAATGCCCATAGGTCTTACTTAATTATTTCAATGCCCTTAGGTCTTACATGGCGATTTTGATGCCCGTAGGTCTTACTTAGCGAATCCAATACCCTTAGGTCTTACATGACGATTTTAATGCATGTAGGTCTTACTTAGCGATTTTAATGCCCTTAGGTCTTACATGGCGATTTTAATGCCATGTAAGATCAACTGGTCCAATCACTAGGAGTCAAACCAAGGCCTTAAGGAACAAGGTGGCAACATTCATGGAGGCTTGGAGTATGCCAAATCATGAAGAATTGGAGCAAGGATGCTGGACATTACTTAGGATGGTTGACGAGACTGAATGATGATCCAACGGCAAGATTCAAACGTTTTGTGATCTTCAATGACCATTCTGCCATTTAAGAAAGTGGAGGGGCCTTCATGAACGAATTTCATCCCCATTCATGCATTTGTTTTCATGTTCATTCACTTCCACATGGGAACCATGCACTTGCATTAATGTTCATTCACTTCCACATTAGAACCATGCACTTGCATTAAGTGTGAACAATTAATGGTGTAGTTTTTCTAGATGACTAGATTCAGCGAATCTGGTGTAGGACACATTTTCTCCTACCCTATTTAAAGGGTTCTTTGTAGTTTGTTTCAAATCAGCTTGTTTGCTCACAATTAAAAGAATTCAGACTTCGGTTTACAATATTTGTTCCTTAAAGCTTTTGCTCGTTGTTGCTTGGCTTAGGGAGTTTGGTTTATCGAGATAAGGGTATTCACCCCTTAGTTCGTGGTACCGCACACACTTGATACCTTGAGTTCTTAGCTCTATAGCTAGGGGTTCTGGTCCGATTTCCATCTTCTATCTTGATTGTATTTTCGTTTGCAAATTGTTCAAACCGAGTTGTGTGGATTGAGCCAACCTTGGCTTTGGTTCATATCAAATGCCCTTAGGTCTTACATGGCGATTTTGAGGCCCGTAGGTCTTACTTAGCGAATCCAATACCCTTAGGTCTTACATGACAATTTTAATGCATGTAGGTCTTACTTAGCGATTTCAATGCCCTTAGGACTTACTTAGCGATTTTAATGCCGTCAGGTCTTACATGGCGATTTTAATGCCCATAGGTCTTACTTAATGATTTCAATGCCCTTAGGTCTTACATGGCGATTTTAATGCCCGTAGGTCTTACTTAGCGATTTCAATGCCCTTAGGTCTTACATGGAGATTTTAATGCCCGTAGGTCTTACTTAGCGATTTCAATGCCCTTAGGTCTTACATGGCGAATTTAATGTGAATGCAAAACGTGTTGAGCGAGAGAAGCCGTTCGACTCTTGGTCATTTCATTAGAACTTGTGCTTCTACAAAATACTTTAATCTTAATCATAATATCGCCTAAGATGCATGGAGTTCCATGTCTTAGGGATTTTTGTTCCATCCAATTCTGCTAGCTTGAAAGTACTGGCTCCGACTACTCTCTAAATCCTATACGGGCCTTCCCACCCAGGGTTAAGCTTAGTGCTCCAATCGTTGGCTTGAAAATCTTTTGCAACACCAAATCATTAAATGTGATGTGGTGTGGTCGAAGCTTCAAATTATATCGCCTTGCTAGCTGCTCTTTTTCTGCAATCAACCACAACTAGCTTTTTCTCTTCTCTCTTCGATCATATCGACGTTGTGCATTAGCTCTTGCTCATTTACCTCATCTATATACTCCTGAATTCATATGGATGGAATGGAAATCTCTACAGGAAGAACCGCCTCGGTCCCATACGTTAGTGTGTAAGTTGCCTCTCATGTCGCTGTTTTATAGGCTGTTCGGTGAGCCCACAATACGTGGTCGAGCTCATCGACCCAAATTCCCTTGCAACCGTCCACCCTCTTCTTCAATCCTTGGATAATGAGCTTATTGGCTGCCTCCGCTTGTCCATTAGCTTGTGGGTAGGCGACCAAAGCTAACCTCAAGTTTATTTTTAGATCATCGCAAAATTCCTTAAAGACTTGTGAATCAAACTGGGTACCATGATCACAAATGATGCTCTCCGGGATTCCGAATCTTGTAACGATATATTTGAATGCAAACTTTTGTATATGTTTGGCTATGATGCTTGCAACTTCTTCTGCCTTTACCCACTTAGTAAAATAGTCCACTGCGACGATGATATACTTTCTCTTTCCCGATGCTTCCGGAAATGGGCCTATGATGTCCATCCCCCACCTCACAAATGGTCAGGGCTGACATTCGCTTGGAGGGCAGCTGTTGGTAACTTGTGATAATTTGCAAACTCCTGACATTTACGGCATTTTTTTACTAGATCGCCAGCTTCCTTTCTCATCGTAGGCCAGTAGAAGCCTTGATAAATCAAATTATTTTCCAAGCTTCTCGTCCCTAGGTGGGTACCACAAACACCTAAATGAACCTCTTCTAATGCCCAGGCTGCGTCCTCTTCCCCAAGGCATCTTAGGTAGGGACCCATCGCCGACTTTTGATACAGTTCGCCCCCTAGAATAGTACACCTTCCTGCCTGTCTTCGTAATTTGGTTGCTTCGAACTGATCACTTGGTACTATGACGCTTTCAAAAAATTGAATAATGGGTGTTCGCCAGTCACTTTTCTCAGTTCCTTAGTTAATTTGGAAGAATTTCTTTTCTTTGGCTTCTTTTTCTACCGTGACCATCCGTCCTTTGTCAAAGTCCGTCACCGTTGCCAGCTTCGAAAACATGTCTGCATGACAATTCTCTTCTCTGGCGATTTGTGCTATGACAACCTTTTTGAACTCAGATATGAGTAACTTAACTTCGTCGAAGTAAGGGAGAAGTGATTCTTCTTTTATCTCGAAGCTTCCATTTACTTGATTGACTACTATCGCTGAATCTGACAAATCTCTGATGTTTGTAACTCCCATGCTCTTGGCGATACGTAGCCTTGCTTCCAAGGCCCCATATTCTGCCGCATTGTTTGTTCTGTTGGTTGCGAACCTTAAAGCTACCTAATGGAGCACTCCCCCAGGGACTCCAGGACTATTCCTGCACCAGATCCTCCTTTACTTGAAGGCCCCGTATTAGGGTTTCGCTGGTTTGCCGGTTTTTTCCTGAATATTTGCTTCGGCCCCAAGACTCCTTTTACCTATTTTAGTACTGTCCTTTCGAGTTCAACTATTTAGGATTAATTTTACTTATTTTGGACGTTGGATTATTTAATTAGCTAATTAGGAAGTAGCTATTAAGGAAGGATTAAGAGAGCTTGTTCCCTAACTCCTCCAATAAATAGAGGCTGTCGGCCAACCGTTGTACTCACCACCTTTTGAATAATAAACTTATTTTCAGAACACATGTTATTTTCCCTTCAAGCCTTTGCTCGTTGTTGCATCGCTTAAGGTTTGGCTTATCATTAAGAACATCAATCTCTTGGCGTGGCGCCCTCGACGTGATACGTCTAGTTCCTAGCTCAACTGAAGCTAGTGGGTCAAAGTCCTATTCCGCCCCGGTTCCATAGGTTCTCTCGTTGCCTTTGAAGATCAGCTTGCGATGGTTAGGGTCACGGAGCATAGTCGGCCGTGGTTCACTTCAGTTGTATCAGAGCACGGTTCAACAGTAGGACCAACTCTATCCCAGTTTCTAGGTTCATTCTTGGATGCATATCCTTTAAATTTCTTTCTCTTAGAATATAGCTTCGAAAAATACCTATTTGTTTCAATTCCGTGTATTTTAAGTTTTGTATAAGGCAAAGAAAAGCTGGTGGCCATTAAACCATCAAAAGAAAAGGCTAAGAAAAAAAATTACTACAAAAACAAGCAAGGCCACCCTTGCCCAAACTAATTTTTGTCGTCTAAGAGCATTCTTAAGAAGAGGGGATAGAGGGAGAAAAAGAAAATTTTCGTTGCCCAAGACCCTACATCCAAGGAGACTCACCAGCCCTAGCTACGAAGGAACCCCTAGAAATTCAAGTCTTGGTGCCCTCAATCGGTAAGTCATTCCTCAATAGCTTAGAAGAAACTTGCAAATGCTTGAAGCTGAAATTTACTTGTTCTGCTTCCCTTTGAGTGATTACTATTAAATTTTTTTAAACACGAGAGGCAAAATTGATGACACTCGATTTGACGTGATTATCAGCCTCATTTAAGCGACATTTCTTTGCTTAAGACATGGTTTTTAGGGTAGAATACCGAATATTCAATCGATTGCCCTATCTCGTGCCATTTTGTGTTACCTTGGCCCGTTTCGGGTCTATTTGATAGTTTTCTAGTGTTTTTACGTTAGCACAGGTTTTTGCCGTCAAATAAAGTATCCATGGACGTGTCTAAGGCGTAGGAACCTCGAGGAATCAAACCGGAATCGATCCAAGGAGCCAATCAAGTCAAACCAAAAATATGCCCATATGCACTTGTACCTTCGGCGAAAATGATCTCACAGTTTCGGCGAAATCAACAATGCAAATCAGCTGATGCCAAGTGAAGACTGATTTCGGCGAAACCATTAAGCTCTTCGGACCGAAAATGCAAGGCAGAGAAATCATGGCCATTTACACAAGAATTTTCGCCGAAACTATCCCTATGGTTTCGGCGAAAACATCAGCTCAGCTCGGCCCAACTAGGGTTAAGTATTTATACTTAATCCGGCGGCCCGAAGAAGGGGGAGATCATAATTAATCATAATACAACTTTTCGAGATCAGTATTCTCTGAAGTTCTGGAGCGAAGAGCTGGAGTTCGAAGAGCCGGATAGAGATCGTGACGCCATCCCTTCCATCTCGGAGAACCGGAGCTAGGAGTGTTATCTACCGAAGATCGGAGTCTGTCAGAGTCGTCTGAATTAGGTTTTTCAGATCCTTTTCTGTTCTTCCTCTGAATGATGAACTTTTTCCTTGTCTTTGTGTCTTCTGTAATGATCATGAGTAGCTAAACCCTTTAGAGCTTAGACTAGATGAACCCTAAGTGACCCAGGGCTTTAAAGCGGTCACGGTGATTAGATTCGAAATTCAATCAATTCTTTTTCATGTTTGATTCGTTCTTCATTGTTTATGTTTCTTGTCTGGATTGATCACCTAGACTAGATTCTTGTTAAGCTAAGGATAGAAGCGAACGCTCGCCTTACTTTAGAACATCGAATTAAACAATTAACCTTATAATTGGAGTGTGCCTTTCGTAGGAACCGGTTAGGGTTAATTCACTGCAAGAGTGACTCATTAATCACTAGTAATTACACCAATTAATTAAGTCGTTGCGAGAGGCGACCGTACCCGGGCGGCTAGTTAATCTTGGTAGTTAGAACGGATAGAGCGAACGTTCGCCGGTCTTAAACCTAAGGGTAAGGAGTTATGGTGGTGTCTTAGTAATTGATTGAATGAGAATCGACCTCCGCTGATCTGTTGATTGCCAATGCTCTGGAGAACGAAGGGGGATTCAAAGTCTAAGTTCGTCTGTCATTCTTGTTTCCAAACCCTAATTCTCAATCTGCTTTAGTTAATCTTTTTAATTTTTCTGCATTTCTTAGAAGTAGAAGTCGTGGAACTCACACCACGCACTAAGTGTTTTTTCTTTGAATAATTTGTTAGTTCTGAAGTAGCCAATCATTCGAAGGCCCGTGGAATACGATCTGCTATACGCTTTTTCTTAGCATTAGTAGTTTTTATTTGGCTGAACGTCCGAACAACGACCGGAGGTCTCACCAAATTGGCGCCGTTGCCGGGGACTTCTTTTGATTGTTGAAAGAAGATCTGGCAATTTATTCTTCTATTTTCCATCTTTCATTTTTCCACCCACTTCGATTTTACGCCGGTATGTTTGCTTTTGTTGCTTGTAGGTTGTTCTACAGGTTCATGAACCGCTCGATTGCTCATTCTCAGTTTAAGCCGGTAATTCTGCTTCGCCGAAGAAACCGCGAGCTCAGAAGCAAGTCATAACCACACCGCCTACACCACCTATCCCTCAAAAGATTGAGGAGTTGAAGGAGAACTCCTCATCTTCATCCGCTTCATCCACTACTTCAGATTCACCACCACCCTCTCCTTCCGTACTAGTTGCTCAGCGCACCGTGGCGGATTACTGTAGACCAAATGCGGCTCACCTCCGAGCTAGGTTGTCGTGCCGCACAACGATGATGATCCTGATTATGATATCACAACCTTCATCCTGAACATGGTCACTAAGAATCTTCGATTCGAAGGGAAGCTGCAAGAAAACCCCCGCACACATTTGGCGAACTTCCTCGACATGTGCGAGACGTTTAAAAAAGGGAATCTCAACAAGAACAATCTTTGCTTGCGGGCATTCCATTCTCTCTTAAAGGCAATGCCAAGATATGGCTCAGCTCAAAACCACCTGGCTATTACACTGACTGGGATATTCTAACTCAAGACTTCATAGAAGAATACTATCCCCCTTCAAGAACTACATTCTACAAGGATAGTATCGCTAGATTCTCTCAGAAGGAAGGAGTAAGTTTACACGACGCGTGGAACGACTTCCAAGCGCTTCTCTCTGAATGCCCTCATCACGGATTCAACCAGGGGCAGCTAGCCGAAATCTTTTCCCAAGGGATGAATGAAGAAACATCTGAATGGGTCAACATCTTAGCTGATGGCGACTGCACAGCACTTGAACAGAAGCTGCTCTACTTCACTTTGCGGACTGCGCATCTAAGTCCAGAAATAGGGAAAGACAGTTGGGAGCAGCCATGAGTCAACCAAGTTGTGAAGATCAGATTAAGATCGCAGTACAGAAACAAATGGAAGAGATCCTCGGTACAACTAATAACTGGCCTAAAAAGGAAGTCAACTTCATTGATCACACTTCACCAGGGATCAAAGAGGCTACTCCGACTACCGTCAGTCCAGAACACCTCCTCAACAACGGGAAGGCTTCTATGAGCGTCCTCCCTACAACTTCCAACTCGACAGAGCCGAAATCAATACATGGACAATGGTTATCAAGATCCTTCCAGATTCACCAGAGTACAGCAGCCTCCGAATCTTATATATGAGGACAATTGGGAGAGGAGAATAGCCAGGAAGTTTGATCTAATTACAGTAAGACTTGATGAACACGAGGAAAGATTCAAAGCGCAAGCTCTTCTCAATCAAGAACAGATAGCATCTGGACAAAGAATTGAGGATATGATAAACAAAATTGCTAGTGCGATGGCTCGTCTTCCCAACTTCAATCAGGCTCCGTTTCCAGACAGCTCCACCGTGAAGAACGAGCACGCTAAGGCCGTAACAACCAGGAGCAGTGAGCAGACCAGCCCGTCTGAGAAGGAAGAAATTCCCGTTTCCAATGAGGGAGAGTGCTCGGCTATCATCCCTCGACCACCACCCATACCTATTCCAGCTAAGTGTCCCGACCCTGGTCCTTTTACTTTACCTTTGAGCATTAATGACATTGAAATCGAGCGTAGCATAATTGACCTAGGTGCTTCTATAAATGTCATGCCTATGTGTTTATATAAGAAACTGAACCTAGGGGAATTACAACCTGCCAACATGAATTTAATGTTTGCTGACAAAACTCTAAGAGAACCTAGAGGAATGATCCAGGATGTAATCACTTGCTGTGGCCCGTTCGGTTTTTCGTTGATTATATAGTTATGGATACTCAAGAGACATATTCTACCCTTCTCTTGGGTCGGTCATTCATGGCGACAGCCAGAATTAATGTCAATGTTCCTAATGGCTCTCTAACTGTAAGGGTGGGGAAGGATACTGCAACATTCCGTCTCAAGGACGGGATGAAATACGTTCCTAAGGAAGAATTAAATTGTTTATCTGTAGAGATTGTGGAGTTGGCCTCGGTCAACTTCATTTCTAATGTTTCTTCCAGTGTTTCGAGATCAATTGACACTGCAGGTGCTGGACAGGTACCGAGAAGAAGCCAGAAATATCGGTTCAGAAGCCACCTAAGAAGAAGAAGGAACTGCAAGCCTCTTCTAAACCACCGAGCAGACCTCGAGGAAAGAACAAGAAGACGAAGACCCAAATGGTCTGGAGACCAAAAATTCTCGCCGTCTTCCACCGAGCCGGCTGCACACCAAATTCGTTCCGAGAAACCGGCGCCGGAGCAAGTATGGAAGGAGAAGCCAAAAGCGTCTCCTAAGGAAGTACTTATGATCACCGATCCTGGTGATAACAAGCCGAAGAAGAAAGAAAAAGAGAAACCGACAGTCCTCATTCCTTCCATCGTCACACTAAAGAAGGATGACCTCTCGAGAGAGCTGTTCGGACCATTCAAGTTCGTTGATCATCTTCCCGACGGACGTACCAAACTACTACATGCAAACGGGAAGAGATTCACGCTTACCGGAGAAGTCCCGAAGCTGTACATTATGAACTCAAACGCGAGCGTGAAGGAGACTCTAAGTTGGGATGTCTCCTAATACCGTCTAGGTATCGTCCAGCTCAAGGACGTTAATAAAAGAGCGCTTCGTGGGAGGCAAACCCACGGCTGGAGTCAGTTTTGTTTTGTTTCAACCTTGGTCTTTTAGAGTCGGTTCGGGAGAGCCAAAAGTGTCAGTTTGTTTGATTTATTATTTTTCGTGTAGAGTCTGCATGTCATAGAGTCAGTCGCAAGTTGATTGAGGTCGTTCCGATTTTTCTGGATTTAACTGTGATTTTCTGAAGTTGGCCTGATTTACGAAAATATTTTAACCCCGAACAGTTCAAAATTTTCGGCAAATCACCCTTGTTTTCGGCGAAACCGATCTTCAAATTTCGAACCTGTTCTCCTGTTCCTCATTTTCGGTTCGAAAATTTTCTGATTTCGGCGAAACCATCCCAACTAAAATTTTCGGCGAAACCGAGCTTCCATTTTCGGCGAAACCGCCTGTTCAAATCGGTCAATCCATTTTAACTAGTAGTTTCGGCGAAACCACCCCCCTACTTTCGCCGAAACTGATTTGAAAAATCACTTAATTTATCCTTTAAAAATCCGGTCCACTTCCTCTCTCCTTCTCTTATTTTCGCTCAGCCTACCCGAAACCCCCCTCTCCTTTTGAAATCGCCGAACGCCCCACTTTCAACACCCACCGCCGCCGCCGTAACACTCGCCGCCGCCGTCGCCGACCGCCGCCGCACCTCCCCCTCCTCATTCCGATCCCAACAAGCCCTAGAACGTTAGAATCAGAGCTTTGCAGCTCCAGTTCTCCGGAACCCCAGTTTTTCAAGTTTTGCACCGATTCCTCTCACCTCGTTCATTTTTAGCAATCATGACTTCAAGGTAAGTTGTATGACTTTTCAGTACGAATCTTTTAACATATGGATTGCTGAATTTCATCGGGGTTGACTTTCGGTTGACTTTTCGGTTTACCTCTTTTGCGTGCCGACTGTTTCGTGTGAACTAGGATTGACTGAACTTATAAAACTGTTCTAGGATGCTTAGGGAGTTCCGTGCTTAATTTCCATATCATTTGGTCATGTGTTGCTATGCATACGATTGATTCTTTGCTATGTTGACTTGTGAGATATGTCGGTTTGACTTTGAACTGTGTTGATCGTTTGGCTGTCTGATGTGTTCATTCTCGTTCATATTATCGTGCTTGCCAATTGAAATAATATTTTACCGTCATTCTCTGAGTTGTGACAGTCTCGCCATGATTAGGGTTCAATATGACTTAATGTTGACTTTCTAAATGTCGGTTTGACTTTTTGAACTCTGATTGCGCTTACCTGATTATAGCTGTTCTTAAGACATGTGTTCTATTGTCTATGATTACCGGTTACCTTGCTTTGCTTACCCCACTTAGTTTCCCTCATTTCTTTGTGAAATTGAGTTTTTCTACTAAGTGTGGGGTAAGATCTTAGTTGACTAATCTGGTTTCACTTCTGGTTTTAGGAACACTTTTGAGCGCAGGACTAAGGCGCGACTCGATGGCGCCTCGAGCTCAGGAGCTGCCGCTCCCGTCACACCCGCCATTCTGGGTCCTCCACCTGCACTCCCTCGCCATGCTGGATACCATCCCACCATCGCCCGTCTACCGGACTTCTACTTTGAGAACTTCCAGAAGACGAACACATCCGTGGAGCTGACGTGCGTCCTTTATCCATGGAGTCACTCCAGGAGCATGACGAGGATTCCTACCGGAACGTGCATGACGCCCTAGCACCGGCCGGTCTCCTGGAGCTGACCACCATAGCCGCCGAGTTCCCAGACATTGCTCTCTAGGAGTTCTGGGCGACATTTGACTTGGACGAGCATAAGAGGAGACGGGGCCAGAAGGTGATCACCTTCTTTCTTGGTGGGGTGTACAGGCAGCTCACCTACGATGAGTTTGCCGCTCATCTGGGCATTCCTACGAGCACTATCACGATCACCACCTCGGTTGGGGCGAGGATGATGACGACGAGGAGTTGCACGCCCTCTGGAGCCACATGACAGGCGTGCCTGGCGATCGCCTCGGGAAGAGCAACTCAGTTAAGTCTCTCTCTCACCCGCTCTATAAGTTTATTCATATGGTTTGGCGGAGGTCACTTTTATATGTCAGAGACAAGGATCGCCACCATATCCTTAAGGAGGAGCTCGTGCTTCACCGAGCCATCCGAGAGAGCTACCCTCTCCACCCCGGCTGGGTGCTAGCTCACATCTTCAGCCAGCGGACCAAGAGGAAGAAGCTACCACGCAAACTCTTGGGAGGCAACTTCATAGGTCAGCTCATCCTCTCCTTCGGCATCAGCCATGAATATGGCCCTAACATTCCACGACACCCAATTATGACCGTTGGAGGAGACTTGGCGGTCGAGTACGACTTAGAACTCGACCTCAGTCCCCATGTAGCAGCAGATCCTCCACTCCAACCTGCGGTCGAGTCGGAGGACGAAGATGATGCTGAGGAGCAGCAGCCGCAGCCGCCGCCTGAGTTTCAAGATTATATACCCTCGCCACACCATCAGGCAGGGTACATCCACCAGTCGCCGCCGCGCATTCAAGATCCATTTCCGGCGCATACTCACCAGCCGCGACATCACCCCCGGATGTGGGAGAGTTATACGAGCGACTGCAGGAGTGGCGCATCACCGACAACGCCGCTCACGAGGCGCGATGGACTATTATGCAGCAACATATGCGCCGAGCTGACCGGCGATATGAGCGACAGCTGGAATGGCAGCGACAGCTCGGCGATTACTTCCACTTCCCCCACCCTGACACCTCTGACCAGTGATGATCAGGTGGTGTCCTTTTCCTTGTCCTTTCTTTTTATTTATTCTTTTCGGACTTCAGTCCAACTTTTTTCTGTGTGGATCCGGGGCACTTGTCCCGCTTTCCTTTTTATGTTTCATTTGTTTTGTTTTGTAGGCAGTTGGGAGATCCCTTTGCTTCAGGTTCTGTTACACTTCCCTCCACTCTCAGGATCCGTGCTTACCCTCTGAAATCAACCGTCCTCTTCCAGGTTCTTCCATTCCACTCTGAACTCTAGAATTAGTCCTGTGAGGACACAGTCCGATTTAAGTGTGGGTAGGATGCTAGAGAACCTTGCATGAACTTGATTGCCCTTGATTGTGTTTTGTGTGCCTCGTGATTCCATTCCAGTCTCTCTAGCATTAGAATGGCTCAGTTCTTGATTTTTGATGTTAAGTTGTTGTTCAAACTTTCATAATGATGCTTAGACTGCTTAACCTAGAACTTGAGAACCAACTTGTATGCTTTGATGCTAAATTGCCTGGTTAGAACAGAATTTTAAAATCACACTTGTAGTTTGTAGCCTTGATTGCATGAAGATGACCGAATCCGACTAGCAAACCAACTGTGAGCTTTTGATCCATTGCACGTAACTTGCAATTTAAATTCTTTCTGAGTGGTTCTCTGTTTACTTGAATAAGTTAGAATTTGCATGAGACCTACTCGAGACCACACGAGACACGAGTTCTAGAAGGATAGGGGCACCTAGATTCAGCTACTAAGCCAGATAGCCTACCAAACGATAAATCCACTAGGTTTAGACCCTTGAGCTTGGCCTGTTCTTTCGGTTCGATAATACATTACAGCCATTTCCCATTTCTTTCATTCCCCATTGATCCCCTGTGGTTGTAGTTCTAGATTGACCTACCGGAAGTCGGTTTGTGGTAACCTGCCTATAGCCATTAAACAGGTGGTCTTAGCTAATATGTCCAGACGTGTAAACCCCTCTAGCATCTAAAAGAAAAATCGGCACAAAAGAAAAAATAAAGTAAGAAAAGAAGCAAGCTTCAGAAAAAAATGAAGAAAGAAGAAAATCAGAAAAAGTTCAAAGTTTAGTTCAAATAAAACGTTCTTCTCCCTACAAATGGAAGAACGAAGTCGTAAGAAAAGTTGAAAAGAAAAATGTGTATGCAAAAGAAAAAGAATAAGTGCTAGGTTGCTTGAGGGTATCATAGGACGAGCGTTCATTATTCCACCCGTGTTTGGTTAGAGGTAGGAAGCCATAGATTAGATTCGAGGGAAGTTAGTCGAAAGCTACACCGCACCAAGCCATCATCATTCATCCCCATCATCCATCTCATTATAAACCCGAGTAGTGTAGATTTCATTACGGTCCTAGCAGGGAAGTCCTTCTTGACTAGATACTCGTGTTGTCACAGTGGTGGAGATGTGGTCGAAATGCAAACCTATGACAGAATTCGGTAACAGAGAATGATCGAGAGCAGAAACACGTCCCTAAACACAGAGAGTGAGAGTTCCCATTGTACTAAATATATCCGTGTGAGAAGTCTGGTCGGTCAGGTCAAATTCGTGCATGATTGATTGCTAATTACGTGTCGTGTGCAGTTTATTAGTGAGACCAGGTAGTTTGGCTGATCAGTATGCATGTTAGGTTTCTTGTTCTAGGATCGATCTGTCTAATAATTCATGGTGTTTGATTGAGCTCCAATTTAATCGATCTTATCATTTATGAACATGAGCGTTTCTATTCAGTTTGCTTGAGGACAAGCAAAAGCTTAAGTGTGGGGTATTTGATGACACTCGATTTGACGTGATTATCAGCCTCATTTAAGCGACATTTCTTTGCTTAAGACATGGTTTTTAGGGTAGAATAATGAATATTCAATCGATTGCCCTATCTCGTGCCATTTGTGTTACCTTGGCCCGTTTCGGGTCTATTTGATGGTTTTCTAGTGTTTTTACGTTAGCACAGGTTTTTGCCGTCAAATAAAGTATCCATGGACGTGTCTAAGGCGTGGGAACCTCGAGGAATCAAACCGGAATCGATCCAAGGAGCCAATCAAGTCAAACCGAAAATCTGCCCATATGCACTTGTACCTTCGGCGAAAATGATCTCACAGTTTCGGCGAAATCAACAATGCAAATCAGCTGATGCCAAGTGAAGACTGATTTCGGCGAAACCATTAAGCTCTTCGGACCGAAAATGCAAGGCAGAGAAATCATGGCCATTTACACAAGAATTTTCGCCGAAACTATCCCTATGGTTTCGGCGAAAACATCAGCTCAGCTCGGCCCAACTAGGGTTAAGTATTTATACTTAATCCGGCGGCCCGAAGAAGGGGGAGATCATAATTAATCATAATACAACTTTTCGAGATCAGAATTCTCTGAAGTTCTGGAGCGAAGAGCTGGAGTTCGAAGAGCCGGATAGAGATCGTGACGCCATCCCTTCCATCTCGGAGAACCGGAGCTAGGAGTGTTATGTACCGAAGATCGGAGTCTGTCAGAGTCGTCTGAATTAGGTTTTTCAGATCCTTTTCTGTTCTTCCTCTGAATGATGAACTTTTTCCTTGTCTTTGTGTCTTTTTTAATGATCATGAGTAGCTAAACCCTTTAGAGCTTAGACTAGATGAACCCTAAGTGACCCAGGGCTTTAAAGCGGTCACGGATCGGCTATGATTAGATTCGAAATTCAATCAATTCTTTTTCATGTTTGATTCGTTCTTCATTGTTTATGTTTCTTGTCTGGATTGATCACCTAGACTAATTCTTGTTAAGCTAAGGATAGAAGCGAACGCTCGCCTTACTTTAGAACATCGAATTAAACAATTAACCTTATAATTGGAGTGTGCCTTTCGTAGGAACCGGTTAGGGTTAATTCACTGCAAGAGTTACTCATTAATCACTAGTAATTACACCAATTAATTAAGTCGTTGTGAGTGGCGACCGTACCCGGGCGCTAGTTAATCTTGGTAGTTAGAACGGATAGAGCGATACGTTCGCCGGTCTTAAACCTAAGGGTAAGGAGTTATGGTGGTGTCTTAGTAATTGATTGAATGAGAATCGACCTCCGCTGATCTGTTGATTGCCAATGCTCTGGAGAACGAAGGGGGATTCAAAGTCTAAGTTCGTCTGTCATTCTTGTTTCCAAACCCTAATTCTCAATCTGCTTTAGTTTAATCTTTTTAATTTTTCTGCATTTCTTAGAAGTAGAAGTCGTGGAACTCACACCACGCACTAAGTGTTTTTTCTTTGAATAATTTGTTAGTTCTGAAGTAGCCAATCATTCGAAGGCCAGTGGAATACGATCTGATATACGCTTTTTCTTAGCATTAGTAGTTTTTATTTGGCTGAACGTCCGAACAACGACCGGAGGTCTCACCAAAAATCAAGAGAGAGTGAGGATCTTTCGAGAGATTTGTGAGGCCAAAACCCCTTGTGTTCGTGTGTTTTTACTAACCATGACAGATAAGAGTCGACCAGCTTGAAGCCACCATAGCAAACATGTCCCAAGTCATGAGACAGGTCCAAGCGACCCTAGAGAGGTTGGAGAAGGAAGCCGAAACTCTACCGGAGCAGCCCCGAGCCAGCACACGGGCCAACCCCGAAGCCGCCCCGGACCACCCCGGCCTGCGCTCAGCCCCGCCCCGGTAGGCTGCTCAGCCCCGCCCCGGGTAGGGCCTGCTCAGCCCCGGTATAGCGCCTGTCTCAGCTTCGGATCGATATCAGCCCGGCCCCAGCCCGTACTCCACCCCGCGCCTCCCCAGCATCACCCCTGGCCCAAGCCAGCCCGCCAACCGGCATCAAGGTCGATTAGGCCAAGCGCTAGGATCACCCGGAGTTTCCGACCGACCCCGAATCGATGCCTAACCCCCGACCCCGAGACCAGCCCCATGGAGCACTCCACCCCGGAGCCACCTGACGTCCCGACCCCAACAAGATTTGTTACCCGGTCTATGGCCCGGTCACTCTCTCAAGCCCCGGTCTCCCCCAGACATGAACTCAAGCACGCACCGCCCGACCGACCCCAAGCACCGATCGAGCCCAGCGCGCCACACAGCCACGGTGCACCCCGACCCCCGAAGCACGCCCGCCAATTCTCTGTCGTCTCCTGACGCGTCTTGAGCACCCAAGTCGTGGAGGAAGGTTGGGAGCAACGAGATAACCTCTTCCATACCAGGTGCGTAATAAAAATTAGATTTGTAGTATGGTAATTGATGGAGGAAGTTGTACCAATGCTGTGAGCCTCGAATTAGTGGAGGGACTTGGCCTTCCCACCATTAAGCACCCAAAGCCCTACAAGCTCCATTGGCTTAGCAACTATGGGAATTAAGGTGGTCTGACAGGCTCATTTTCCCTTCTGCATAGGGAGATACACTGATATCATCCTATGTGATGTGGTACCCATAGAGGCTGCCCATATACTTCTTGGCTGACCTTGGCAATTCAATAGGTACTCCAAGCATGACGGGAAGACCAACAGGTACAATCTTGTCCATAAAGACACAAAGTACATCTTAAAACCTTAGTCACCTACTGAAATCTTCAAGGATCAAATAGATAGGAGAGCCATCCAAGAGAAAAAAGAGAGGGAGCTCAAAAACAGAGAAAAGAGAGAACAAACGAGTAGCCCCCCGAGAGTAAAAACCAGAAATACAAGGCCCTAAGGGTCCAAGAGCTCAAAAAAGTGAGACTAAGCGGAGAGAAAACCTCCTAGCTACCCCGAGAGAGATCAAACAAACCTTAATCACCAAGAGCCCATTGTGATCCTCCTTTACAACGAGTGCTTGATTCAAACCCTAACACCTCATTGCCTTTGTGTTGTTATCTCACTCTTACAAGAATTCAAGGATTTTTTCCAGAAGAAATCCCTGGTGGACTACCCCCACTAAGGGGTTGAGCAGCTGATAGACTTGGTGCCCGAGCTGCCTTGCCCAACAACCTAGCCTATTCGTACCAACCCAGAAGAGACTAAAGAAATCCAAGCTCAAGTAGAAGAGCTGATGGACAAAGGCTACGCTCGAGAAAGCATGAGCCCTTGTGCTGTGCCAGTTATCCTAGTCCTTAAGAAGGAAGGAACATGGAGGATGTGTGTTGATTGCCGAGCCATCAACAATATTACAGTTAAGTACCCCCGCCACCCTATTTCTCGATTAGATGACATGCTTGATGAACTACATGGATCCACTATCTTCTCTAAAATTGATCTTAAGTCAGGCTTTTCACAAATCTGAATGAAGGAAGGTGATGAGTGGAAAAACTACCTTCAAAACAAAATTAGGGCTATATGATGGATGGTTATGCCTTTTGGCCTAACTAACGTACCTAGAACTTTTATGAGATTAATGAACCAAGTCCTTAGGGATTACATTGGAAAATGTGTGGTGGTTTACTTTGATGATATAACTTATCTACTCTAAAAACCTAGAAGACCACCTAGGGCACCTAAAAACTGTCTTAGAAACCCAAGGGAAGAACACCTCTAATGCTAACATGGCCAAGTCCACCTTTTGCACATATCACCTTATTTTTCTTGGGTTTTGTTTTTTAGCTCAGCAGTATTAGGTGGATGAAGGGAAAATAAGGTTAATCAAATCCTGGCCAACACCCAAAAAATCACTGATGTTGGGATTTTCATTATTACTATTTTCTATCGGAATTTGTAAGTGACTTCAGCAAAAATTGCTGCCCCACTCACAGTCGGCTTAAAAGGGGGAAATGAAACCTTTCCAATGGCACGATGACACCCCAATTTACTATTACACCTAATTAAGCAACATTTCTGGCTTAAGACATGGTTTTTAGGGCAGAATAGCGAATATTCACTCAACTGCTCTATCTCGTGCCATTTGTCTTTTTTGCCCGTTTCGGGTCTATTTTGGATGGTTTTCTATGTTTTTCGTGATAGCACAGGTTTTTGTCATCAATAATTTTAAACCAGGGACGTGTCTAAGGCATTAGAGCCTCAAGGAACCAGCACCAGAATCGATCCAAGTAGTCAATCAATCAACACATTTCCTGCCCCATTTTACAAAGGAGTTTTCGGCGAAAAGATCTGAAGTTTTGTCAAAAATCCTAGAAGAAGTCATCGGCGTTTAAACAAGAAGAAGTTTTTGGCGAGAAGTCAAAGTTCTCGCCGAAACTCTGGATGAAATCATCAAAAGGAGGATCAGTCGACCGGAACCAGCATTTTCAAAGAAGTTTTCGGTGAAAACTTCTTAAAGTTTTCGCCGAAAATCTTAACCTAATCCGGCTGGAATAAGGGTTTAAGTATAAATATAAAACTGGCGGCTCAAAAACCGATATACTTCATAATAACAAACTTTTTCATAATAGAACTTTGACGAGTTCCAGACCTAGAAGTTTGAGAGAGCGTTTTGAGAGTTTGAAGAGCTAGGAAGAGATCGTGACGCCATCTTTCCACCTCGGAGACTCGGAGCTGAGAGTTGAAGATCCTTGAGATTGAAGCTTCACGGATTCGTCAAATTAGGTTTTACAGTTCTTCTCTGTTCTTCCTACCTGAGATGTATTCCTTGTTTGTCTTTAATTCTCTTGTATCTAATATGAGTAGCTAAACTCGTAGAGCTTAGATTAGATGAAACCCTAAGTAGACCCAGGGCTATAAAGCGGTCACGGATCGGCGGTGATTAGATTCGAAGTTCAATCAGTTTCTCTTTGCATGGTTGTTTTGTTCTTCTTTGTTTATATTTCTCTTCTGGTTGGTCGCCATAGATTAGGTTTATGCAAGCTAGGGTTGTCGCCAGACTGCTTCCCTGCTTTGGCGCATAAACTTGTCTTCCTTAATCACCTAGTTTAGATTCTTGTTAAGCTGAGGATAGAAGCGAACGCTCGCCTCTCTTAAAACATCAATTCAACCAATTAACCTATTCATTGGAGTGTGTCTTTTTGTAGGAACCAGTTAGGGTTAATCCGCTTCAAGAGTAACTCATGAATCATTAGTAATTGCACCAGTTAGTTCTTCCATCGTAAGAAGCGAAGCTTCGGGCGGCTAATTAATCTTGGTAGTTAGATCGGATAGAGCGTACATTCGCCAGTCTTAAACCTAAGGGCAAGGTGTTATGGTGGGTGTCTAAGAATTGATTGAATGCGAATTGAAAACCGCTCGTCTTGTGATTGTTGTTGCCTTGGTGATCTACGAGGGATTCGAAATCTAAGCTTGTATGTCGTCTGTCTAAACCAACCAATCATTCTGTCTTTTAATTTCATTTTTTCCTGCATGTTAGTCTAGAAGTCGTGGAACTCACACCTGCACAACATGTTAAACTTGAGTAAATTGCCAGCATATTTGAGTAGACGATTAGAAGAAACCCTGTGGAATAACGATATGCTTAGCTTTTAGCTTTGTAGTATTTGATCACTGTTTTGCAGCTCATCAGGCACCCCCCAACAAGAAGCCTTTGAAGCCCTCAAAAGGAAAACTCACTGAAGCCCTTTGCTAATGCTACCTGATTTCACCAAACCTTTTGAAATTGAGTGTGATGCCTCAGGAGTAGGAATTGGAGCTATCCTAATGCAAGAAATGAGGCCCATTGCGTAATTCAGTGAAAATCTAAGTGGTGCCACCCTCAACTACCCATCCTATGACAAAGAACTCTATGCCTTGGTAAAGCTTTGAAGACTTGGCAACATTATTTATGGCCCAAGGAAATTCATCATCCACACGGATCATGAATCACTCAAGTACCTCAAGGCTCCAACACCACTCAACAAAAGACATGCTCGGTGGGTAGAATTCATTGAATCCTTTCCATACATCATTCAATACAAACAAGGTAAGGAAAACATAGTGGTTGATGCCCTCTCTCCAAGGTACAACCCTAATCTCAGTCGTTTCCACTAAATTCGTTGGATTCAAACACATCAAAGACCTTTATGCCACTGACCATGATTTTAAGAGTATCTTGAGGCTTGTCAACAAGGAGGATTTGGAAAGTTCTACCAACAGGATGGTTATTTATTTAAGGGACCAAAGCTATGTTTACCTAACCATTCTTGCAGGACTGTCCTAACCCTAGAGGCACATGGAGGAGGCCTCATTGGACACTTTGGGTAGCCAAAATGATGACACGCTTTTAGAGCGGTCAATCGAATAACTACCAAGCTAGAAGCTAGGGTACATCGTATTCTACTCGAGGTCTCTTCTTCTTGTCTACTCAAATATGTTGGCAAATTACTCATGTTTAAACACAAGTTGTGCGTGGTGTGAGTTCCACGACTTCTAATCTAAGAAAGCAGGAAAATAAAGACAGAAAAGTAAAAAGGGTTGACTAACGAGAAGATAGACGAGCTTAGATTTCGAATCCCCCTTTGTTCACCAGAGCATTGGCAATTAACAGATCAACGGTTTTCAATTGTCGTTCAATCAATTTCTATACACCACCATAACTCCTGACCCTTAGGTTTAAGACTCGCAAACGTTTCGCTCTATCCGATCTAGCTACCAAGATTAATTAGCCGCCCGGGTTAACGGTCGCCTGTCGCAATGACTTAACTTAACTGGTGCAATTACTAATGATTTCTGAGTTACTCTTGAAGTGGATTAACCCTAACTGGTTCCTACGAATGGCACACTCCAATGAATAGGTTAATTGGTTGAATTGATGTTTTAAAGAGAGGCGAGCGTTCGCTTCTATCCTCAGCTTAAGAAGAATCTAACTCGGTGATCAAGGAAGACAAGTTTATGCGCCAAAGCAGGGAAGCTGTCTGGCGACTAACACTAGCTTGCATAAACCTAATCTAGGCGACCAACCAGAAAAGAAACATAAACAGTGAAGAACAAAACAACCATGCAAAGAGAAACTGATTGAACTTCGAATCTAATTACCGCCAATCTATGACAGCTTTAAAGCCCTGGGTCACTTAGGGTTCATCTAATCTAAGCTCTACACGTTTAGCTACTCATAATGATAACAGAAGAATCAAAGGCAACAAAGGAAGTCATCATACAGAGGAAGAACAGATAAGAACTGAAAAAACCCTAATTCTGACGACTCCGGCGAAGCTTCGATCTCCTGGATCTTCAACTTTAAGCTCCGAGCTCTTCGAGGTGGAAGGATGGCGTCCCGATCTCTCCACGGATCTTCGAACTCTCTAAACTCTATCTATCGACCCTAGAATCAACTAACTCTCAAAAGTCTGATTTGTGAAAATATGAAAAATTTGATTCCCCCTTCTTTTGGCCGCCGGGTTAAGTATTTATACTTAAACCCTAAGTCGCCGGATTTGTGAAGGATTTTTTGCCGAAAACCTAAGGGAATTTTCGCCAAAAATTCCTTTGTAAATGGGTTGACTGCTCGGCTTCATCTCCTGTGATTTTCGGACGCCGGGTTCTCGGCGAAACTTGAAGTTTTCACCGAAAAGTTCTTCTTGTAAGCTCTGCCGATTTCTTCATGAGTTTTCACCGAAAACTCCAAGGATTTTCGTCGAAAACTTCAGTGTAAATGAAGGCAGGATTTGGTTCGACTTGATTGACTCCTCGGATCGATTCCGGTGCGATTCCTCGAGGTTCCAATGCCTTAGACACGTCCTTGGCTACTTTATTTTGACGGCAAAATCTGATCTAACATGAAAACACTAGAAAACCATCAATAGACCCGAAACGGGCCAAAGTAGCACAAATGGCACGAGATAGAGTAGTTGAGTGAATATTCGTTATTCTACCCCAAAAATCATGTCTTAAGCAAGGAAATGTCGCTTAAATGAGGCTGATAATCACGTCAAATCGAGTGTCATCACAAAACCCTGGCCACCCTCAAGGAGCACTTCTATTGGCCCAAGATGCGCCATGATGTGAGAAACTCGTAGCTCAATGATCCAAGTGCCAACGAGCTAAGTCCAAACTGAAACCCCAGGGTTTATATACCCCTTTGCCCATTCCTAAACATCCATGGGTTGATTTGTCTATGGATTTTATACTAGGGCTGCCTAGGACTAGAAAAGGAAAGGATTCCATCTTCGTGGTCATTGATAGGTTCTCTAAAATGGCTCACTTTATTGCTTGCCACAAAACTGATGATGCCTCTCATGTTGCTGACTGTTCTTTAAAGAGGTAGATGCATGGAGTTCCCAAGACTATAGTCTCGGATAGGGATTCAAAATTCCTAAGCTACTTTTGGAAGACTTTGTGGGCTAAGCTTGAAACCAGATTAATGTTCTCCACCACCTGCCACCCCCAAACTAATGGCCAAACAGAAGTTGTGAATCGTTCCTTATCACAAATGCTAAGGGCCATCATCAAAAGCAATATTAAGACTTGGGAAGACTACTTCCCACACGTAGAATTGCTTATAATAGGTTGTGCACTCTGCCACCCAATACTCCCCCTTTGAAATTGTCTATGGTTTTAATCCTCTAACCCCCTTGGATTTATCACCCCTACCCATCCATGAGTTCTTAGATGCAGGAGGAGAAGAGAAGGCAACCTATGTCAAGAATCTACATGAAAAGGCCAAAGCAAACATCGAAAGAAGGACTGCCCAATACACCCGCAATGCCAACCAAGGAGAAAGGAGAAAATCTTTGAAGTGGGAGATCAAGTGTGGCCTATTTCAGGAAGGACAGGTTCCCGAGCAAGGAAAGTCCAAACTGCTACCTAGAGGGGATGGACCATACACAGTCATTCAAAGAGTCAACAACAACGCCTACGTCCTAGACCTACCCAATTCCTACGGGGTAAGGGCCACCTTTAATGTGGTTGACTTAACACCTTACTATGATGATGTATATGCAGATCAGGATTCGAGGGCGAATCCTCCTCAAGAAGAGGGGGATGATGAGGCCCCAGTACCCTGGAATAGACCTAAGCTACCCTAACCCGGAGCCAAACCAAATCCTTAAAGGAAAGGCTCAACACTTACATAAAGGCCTGGACCAAGGGGAGCATGAAGAGGACGCGGATAGGCTTGCCAAGGGAGACTACACACTTGTGGAAGTCAAAGACACCTCCTGAAGCCAAAGCCTGAGTAAGACCAGGAGATACAGCCACTCCGGGCACTAATGCTAAGACCGGGCGCCGTGGGCCGGCCCCAGGCGAGCAAAACACTCACACTGAGCCCCGGACAGATTCCAATGGGCAACAGGCTCAGTCCCTGGCCTAAAAACATCCCCAGGACATGCTTAAAGGAAGGCGTGAAGCAGAATACAAAAGGCCTGGGCAGAAATCCAGGAGCCCGTTGATCACCCCCGACCGGGCGCCAGACCTGGCCCGAAGTGCTACACCGAGGTGATCTAGGCCGAGCCAACAATTGGCTCGGGCCTTTGTCCAATTCCCACCGGCCCTAGAAGCCCTAGAAACCTAGGAAGCATGGCCACCCGTCCCTGGAAGAATTGAGGAAGCTGCCACTAAGTTGCCACCAATTAGGAAGAAGTTCACCTAATCCGGGCCGGTTTAGGAAACACACCCGGGCGCTGGATTAGGGTTTCGCCGGTTTGCCGATTTTTGCCTAAATAGGCTATTAGCTTCTGCCCCAAAAATCCTTTTACCTATTTTAGTAGTTTCCTTTCGAGTTCAACTATTTAGGATTAGTTTTACTCATTTTGGATGTTGGATTATTTAATTAGCTAATTAGGAAGTAGCTATTAAGGAAGGATTAGGAGAGCTTGTTCCCTAACTCCTCCGATAAATAGAGGCCGCCGGCCACCCTTGTACTCACCACCTTTTGAATAATAAACTTCTTTTCAGAACACATGTTCTTTTTCCTTCAAGCGTTTGATCGTTGTTGCATCGCTTAAGGTTTGGCTTATCATCAAGAACATCCATCTCTTGGCGTGGCGCCCTCGACGTGATACTTCTGGTTCCTAGCTCAGCTGAAGCTAGTGGGTCAAAGTTGTAACATCCCCACCCAACCAAACGGTTTGGAACTCGAGTTTGAGTGTTTGAGACATTGGAATCAATATTCTTGAGGCCCCATCGAAGTCCGGGACGTTCATAGTTGAGTCGGGTTGAAGATACAAGCGAGTACATGAGAATTGGCCAAAGGTGACAGATTACAACACACGGCCGTGTGTTATAAATAACACCGTGTTGTTTGAAGAAACACGCCGTGTTTTTTGTGACTGCCATAAATAGCTGATTTTCACGGATTTCCATAACTTTTCCCTCTTTCTCTTTCCCCGAAATTCCTTTTGACGAACTAAAATTCCCCATGTTTCAATCCTTGATTTCGGGAGTTGTAGAGCTCCGATTGGAAATCCGTTTGTTCCTACGTGTTCGTGGAGATGAGAGGAAGAGATAGTATGTTGTGGTTCGGGCTGGTTCGGAGTAGGCTGCTGTCAGTGAGGAGGAGAAGAGCTACGACTTTGGAGTTGTAGAGCTTGGTCGTTCGGTTCCGGAGTTGTTTTAGAGCCTCATCTTCTTGTCAGGTGAGGGTTTAGCATACGATAGGTAGAATTGGTCGACGTGAGGAGTTGAAACTTGACTTAGAGAAATGTAGGTTTTGCATGAATTGGAAGAGAGTAAAAGGGGGAATTGTTCTGTGAATTCTTGCTATGTGATTGTGATGATTGATGATTGTTTGTGTTACTGTTACTTGGTGAATTGATTGACAATGGTTGGCTGATTTCTATGTGATGTGAGTTGGGAGAATGATGAACATTGATGATTAATGATATGGACTTAGTAATGAGTGTAGGTGGGTCGGGGTATGATTCTGTTGCTGCATTTCTATTTAGTGTTGTTAATCTGTGGTTGCAGGAGGGTGGTCCTGCCAATGTGGGGTCGCCCTTAAATGACGAACAGGTGGATGATCCCACCAATGTGGGGTCGTCCAATGAAGGATGTACAGGAGGTGATGACACTCGATTTGACGTGATTATCGCCTCATTTAAGCGACATTCCCTTGCTTGAAATGTGGTTTTAGGGGTAAAATAGCGAATATTCACTCAACTACCCTATTTCCTACCGATTTGGTTACGTTGGCCCTTTTGGTCAATTTGATGGTTTTCTAGTGTTTTTGTGATAGCACAGATTTTTGCCATCATTTACGTAGCCATGGACGTATTCAAGACCTCAAGGAGTGAACCAGAATCGAACCAGAAATCAAACCAGAGTCAGAACCGAAGATCCAAGTGCCCAGCACAATATTTTCGCTGAAAAGACTATGAGGATTTCGGCGAAAATACCTTCAGAACTCACAGGCTGATTTACACTGAAGTTTTCGGCGAAAACTTCCTTATGTTTTCGCCGAAAATCCTAGAAGAATTCACACAGGGGATTTTAACTAAAGATTTCGCCAAAAATTACTTGATATTTTCGGCGAAAATTCCTTCCAAATCCGGCGCTGTATTGGAAACCTAATCGTACCTATTTAAATAGAGGCAGCCGGCAGACAGAGGAGGAGAAACATCATTCATTATTCATATTTTCACAAATCAGACTTTTGAGAGTCAGCCGACTCTAGGGTTTGATAGATAGAGTTTAGAGAGTTCGAAGATCCGTGGAGAGATCGTGACGCCATCCTTCCACCTCGGAGAACTCGGAGCTTAAAGTTGAAGATCCAGGAGATTGAAGCTTCGCGGGAGTCGTCAGAATTAGGTTTTTCAGTTCTTATCTGTTCTTCCTCTGTATGATGATCTTCATTGCCGCCTTTGATTCTCTTGTTTTGATATGAGTAACTGAACTTGTAGAGCTTAGATTAGATGAACCCTAAGTGACCCAGGGCTTTAAAGCGGTCACGGATTGGCGGTAATTAGATTCGAAGTTCAATCAGTTTCTCTTTGCATGTTTGATTCGTTCTTCATTGTTCATGTTTCTTGTCTGGATTGATCCCCTAGATTAGATTCTTGTTAAGCTAAGGATAGAAGCGAACGCTCGCCATACTTTAGAACATCGAATTGAACAATTAACCTTATTAATTGGAGCGTGCCTTTCGTAGGAACCGGTTAGGGTTAATTCACTGCAAGAGTAACTCATAAATCATTAGTAATTGCACCAGTTAATTAAGTCGTTGCGAGAGGCGACCGTACCCGGGCGGCTAGTTAATCTTGGTAGGTAGATCGGATAGAGCGAACGTTCGCCAGTCTTAAACCTAAGGGTAAGGAGTTATGGTGGTGTATAGAAACCGATTGAATTAGGAATTTAAAACCGCTGATCTGTTGATTGCCAATGCTCTGGTGATCTAAGGGGATTCGAAATCTAAGTTCGTCTATCTTCTCGTTAGTCAACCTTTTACTTTTCTGTCTTTTATTTTCCTGCTTTATTAGATTAGAAGTCGTGGAACTCACACCACGCACTAAGTGTTTAAACCTGAGTAATTTGCCAGCTTCTTTTGAGTAGTCGATTAGTAGAAACCCTGTGGAATACGATGTAGTCTACTTCGGTAGGTTAGTTATTTGATACCGCTAAAACTGCAGCATCAAATTGGTGTCGTTGCCGGGGTTTATCGTTGTTTAAACCTGTAATCCCCGGCAACGGCGCCAATTTGATGCTGCAGTTTTAGCGGTCAATCATGCAAAGAGAAGAAACATAAACAATTAAGAACAAAACAACCATGCAAAGAGAAACTTATTGAACTTTGAATCTAATTACCGCCGATCCGTGACCGCTTTAAAGCCCTAGGTCACTTAGGGTTCATCTAATCTAAGCTCTACAAGTTCAGTTACTCATATCAGAAACAAGAGAATCAAAGGCAACAATGAAGATCATCATACAGAGGAAGAACAGATAAGAACGGAAAAACCTAATTCTGACGATTCCCGCGAAGCTTCAATCTCCTGGATCTTCAACTTTAAGCTCCGAGTTATCCGAGGTGGAAGGATGGCGTCATGATCTCTCCACGGATCTTCAAACTCTCTAAACTCTATCTATCGACCCTAGAGTCGGCTGACTCTCAAAAGTCTGATTTGTGAAAATATGAATAATGAATGATGTGTCTCCTCCTCTGTCTGCCGGCTGCCTCTATTTAAATAGGTACGATTGGGTTTCCAATACAGCGCCGGATTTGGAAGGAATTTTCGCCGAAAATATCAAGTAATTTTCGACGAAATCTTTAGTTAAAATCCCCTGTGTGATTTCTTCTAGGATTTTCAGCGAAAACATAAGGAAGTTTTCGCCGAAAACTTCAGTGTAAATCAGCCTGTGAGTTCTGAAGGTATTTTCGCCGAAATCCTCATAGTCTTTTCGGCGAAAATATTGTGCTGGGCACTTGGATCTTCGGTTCTGACTCTGGTTTGATTTCTGGTTTGATTCCGGTTCACTCCTTGAGGTCTTGAATACGTCCATGGCTACGTAAATGATGGCAAAAATCTGTGCTATCACAAAAACACTAGAAAACCATCAAATTGACCCAAAAAGGGGCAAAGTAACCAAATCGGTAGGAAATAGGGTAGTTGGGTGAATATTCGCTATTTTTCCCCTAAAACCACATTTCAAGCAAGGGAATGTCGCTTAAATGAGGCCGATAATCACGTCAAATTGAGTGTCATCAATACCCCACACTTAAGCTTTTGCTTGTCCTCAAGGAAACTGAACTAGAACACACTCAAATTCATAAATGACACGAGATTAAACCGAGATTCAATTCTAACAATTTGGTTTAGACTGTTCCGCGTAGAAACTTAACCTACACATGTAAGAACATCAACCAAACAAGTTTTTGATCTCACTAATTTTTGCACACTTCAAGTAGTGGTTTTAAACAAAGCTCGTTTCTTGGCAAAACAATGAATCATAATTAACCGACTACGATAACATCAATTCTAATGAGAAAAGACTTTAAGCTCTAGCCATGATGTGGATGCGGAGGTAGGAAAAGTGACGTGGCTATCGACTCGACTTCATCCGTTTCTAGATCTGTACGTTACATGTTCTAGCTAGGACCGATTTAAACAATGATTAATTTCAAGTTCAATTTCTTCCTTCAATTGATTTACTGCATACTAGTGCTCGATACCAAACACTTCACTTAGGTGTTGGACCTGCCTAGCTCACAGTATAAGAGGGTATTTTCGCCGAAAATTTAGTTCAAATGCACTGCCGGTTTTTCAAGTGTGTTTTCGCCGAAAGTAACCATATGTTTCGCCGAAAATAAGCGTTAAAATCACTGCCTGGATTTCAAGTTCAATTTCGCCGAAATCATTATAAATCTCGGACCGAAAATATGAAACATGGAGGTTCAGTGAAAACCAAAAGGCGATTTCGCCAAAAATGGGGTTGAATATTCACCGAAAATTTTAAACACTACGATTGAAAATATTTTCGCAAACCCAGCAGACTTCAGAAAATCACAGTTAAATCCAAAAAAAATCGGAAAGACCTCAATCAACTTGTAACTGACTCTATGACACACAAACTACACACGAAAAATATGAAATCAAACAAACTGACACTTTTGGCTCCCCTGAACCGACTCTAAAATACTAAGTTCGACAAAAAATTAAAAACAGACTCCAGCCGTGGGTTGCCTCCCACGAAGCGCTCTCTTTTAACGTCCTTGAGCCGGACGGTACCTGTTAGGGACCCCAACTTAGGAGTTCCTTGAAGTCAATCGTCTTCTTCAAGGACAGCGGTTGAGTGCCATGTAGCACTCCATAAGGGTGATGTAACCGGTAGTGCTCCAATAGATCGCGGTTCTGGTTGGATGACCAGTTCTTCTTGAATTCTCCTTCTGGAGGAGGACAGAGGTAGTACGGCGCGGCATGATCAATGAGCTTCATCTTCTCTACTGGTTGACTCGTCGGAAGTGTAGGTGAGGGTATCTCCTCAATCTCTATGTCCTCCTCTTCGGCTTCAACTTCAAGATGGATTGGCTCTATGTCTTCATCAACCACCACTGCCAAGGATTCTTCTAGCTCATAATAGTCATGGATAGGATCATCATCTTCTTCTTTGAACAGCTCTTGAGCATCTTCTGTCATTAACTGATTTGGTTGCTCGAGCTTGATGTCCGTCGCGAGATGAGCTTGTAGCATTGAAGAGATATTATCCAAGGCAGATTGGGTTTTCGACAAGCATTGTTGATGTTCATGAACTTGTAGAAGGATCTCTTGGTTATCTCTAGCGCCACTTTGATGCTCTTGTTGGGGGTGTCTCTTGGTAACCTTGTAGCATTGAAGAGATCTTATCAAAGAGGGAGTCAAATCTCGCCGTCTGTAGTTGTTGTTGATGTAGCAATTCTTGATAATCTTCGGGATATGGTGCTTCATTGATGTACCACTCTCGGTACCGATCATCCCACCTGTAATCCTGCATAATTAAAACTCAAAAACACTACCCAGGTAAATCGTGGAAATATGGAGGAAAAATAAATGGTAAGGCAGAAAGGTAGAAGAATAATTTGCCAACTCTTCTTCAAACAATTAGAAGAGTCCCCGGCAATGGCGCCAATTTGATAGCTGCAGAATAGCGGTCAATCAAATAATTAACCTACCGAAGTAGACTAGATCGTATTCCACAGGGTTTCTACTAATCGACTACTCAAAGAAGCTGGCAAATTACTCAGGTTTAAACTCTTAGTGTGTGGTGTGAGTTCCACGACTTCTAATCTAATAAAGCAGGAAAATAAAAGACAGAAAAGTAAAAGGTTGACTAACGAGAAGATAGACGAACTTAGATTTCGAATCCCCCTTAGATCACCAGAGCAACGACAATCACAAGACCAGCGGTTTTCAATTCTAATTCAATCGGTTTCTATACACCACCATAACTCCTTACCCTTAGGTTTAAGACCGGCGAACGTTCGTTCTATCCGTTCTAACTACCAAGATTAACTAGCCGCCCGGGTACGGTCGCCTCTCGCAACGACTTAATTAACTGGTGCGATTACTAGTGATTTATGAGTTACTCTTGCAGTGGATTAACCCTAACCATTTCCTACGAAAGGCACACTCCAATTATAAGGTTAACTGGTTAAATTGATGTTTTAAAGAGAGGCGAGCGTTCGCTTCTATCCTCAACTTAACAAGAATCTAAACTAGGTGATCAAGGAAGACAAGTTTATGCGCCAAAGCAGGAAGATGTCTGGCGACTAACCCTAGGTTGCAAAAACCTAATCTAGGCGATCAACCAGAGAAGAAACATAAACAATCAAGAACAAAACAACCATGCAAAGAGAAACTGATTGAACTTTGAATCTAATTACCGCCGATCCGTGACCGCTTTAAAGCCCTGGGTCACTTAGGGTTCATCTAATCTAAGCTCTACAAGTTCAGTAACTCATATCAGAAACAAGAGAATCAAAGGCAACAATGAAGATCATCATACAGAGGAAGAACAGATAAGAACTGAAAAACATAATTCTGACGATTCCCGCGAAGCTTCAATCTCCTGGATCTTCAACTTTAAGCTCCGAGTTCTCCGAGGTGGAAGGATGGCGTCACGATCTCTCCACGGATCTTCAAACTCTCTAAACTCTATCTATCGACCCTAGAGTCGGCTGACTCTCAAAAGTCTGATTTGTGAAAATATGAATAATGAATGATGTGTCTCCTCCTCTGTCTGCCGGCTGCCTCTATTTAAATAGGTACGATTAGGTTTCCAATACAGCGCCGGATTTGGAAGGAATTTTTGCCGAAAATATCAAGTAATTTTCGGCGAAATCTTTAGTGTAAATCAGCCTGTGAGTTCTGAAGGTATTTTCGCCGAAATCCTCATAGTCTTTTCGGCGAAAATATTGTGCTGGGCACTTGGATCTTCGGTTCTGACTCTGGTTTGATTTCTGGTTCGATTCCGGTTCACTCCTTGAGGTCTTGAATACGTCCATGGCTACGTAAATGATGGCAAAAATCTGTGCTATCACAAAAACACTAGAAAACTATCAAATTGACCCAAAAAGGGCCAAAGTAACCAAATCGTAAGAAAAGGGTAGTTGAGTGAATATTCGCTATTTTACCCCTAAAACCACATTTCAAGCAAGGGAATGTCGCTTAAATGAGGCCGATAATCACGTCAAATCGAGTGTCATCAGTAATCACCCTTTTCTTTGTGGCACCATTCTACTCTGGACACTAAGGGTTTGTTGTCATATACAACCAGCGGCTCCAAGTACTCTCCGTCGAATCTAAGGTCGACTCGTGATCACTCAACTTATAGTATTATGATCATCTGCCCATGGATATAGACAGTGCATATCTGAATGACGTGATCCTAGGTGCGACATCAACAGACATCAAGTCTTGATTAAAAAGTGGATCTAAGTCTCCTTAAGTTGCATGGGCCCCAAAGAAACTAGCTATCGTTGTTGATGAAGGAAAAGTCAATCTACCCCATTTTACTAAAACGGACATAACTAATGATACCAAAGTCGAAACGATGCAAGGTCAGGTCCATTAGAAAGTTAATAAGATGTTCTTTCCATGCATACCTTGTTTGGTTCTAGACACAATTGGAAGAGGGAGTTATGATATTTTGAAGTGACAACAAGATTTCTACACGGATTTCGATTCCTATTTAGTTTAGAACACTCAGTTTGTTTCTTCCTTTTTAATTTAGCTATGAATTCTTAATTGTATTAGTAGTAGTTCCATAGAAGGACATGGATAATCACTAGGATGAATCTAATCATATATATATGATCCATTGTACTCATTGTTTCACAACCTCCCTTGATTAAAGATTATTATTTCAGAACTTTTGTCTTTGTTCCTTCTAGCTTTAGGAAGTAGTTGTTTAGCTCTTAGGCCTTGGTTTATCGTTGTACAAGGTAATCACCCTTTTCTTTGTGGCACCATTCTACTCTGGACACTAAGGGTTCCTTGTTATATACAACCAGCGGCTCCAAGTACTCTCCGTCGAATCTAAGGTCGACTCGTGATCACTCAACTTATAGTATTATGATCATCTGCCCATGGCTATAGACAGTTCATATATGAATGACGTGATCCTAGGTGCGACATGAACAACATCAAGTTCTGATTAAAAGGTGGATCTAAGCTCCTTAAGTTGCATGGGCCCCAAAGAAACTAGTTATCATTGTTGATGAAGGAAAAGTCAATCTACCCATTTACTAAAACGGACATAATTAATGATACGAAGCGAAATGGTCAAGGTCAGTCCATTAGAAAGCTAATGAGACGTTCTTTCCATGCATACCTTGTTTGCTTCTAGACTCAACCGAAGAGGGAGTTATGACATTTTGAAGTGACAACAAGATTTCTACACGGATTTGATTCCTATTTAGTTTAGAACTCTTAGTTTGTTTCTTCCTTTTAGTTTAGCTATGAATTCTTAATTGTATTAGTAGTAGTGCCATAGAAGGACTGGAGAATCCTAGGATCAATCTAATCATATATATATATGATCCATTGTACTCATTGTTTCACAACCTCCCTTGATTAAACATTATTATTTAAAAACTTTTGTCTTTGTTCCTTCTAGCTTTAGCATGTAGTTGCTTAGCTCTTAGGCCTTGGTTTATCGTTGTTCAAGGTAATCACCCTTTTGTTTGTGGCACCATTCTACTCTGGACAATAAGGGTTCTTGTTATATACAACCAGGGCTCCAAGTACTCTCCGTCGAATCTAAGGTCGACTCGTGATCACTCAACTTATAGTATTATGATCATCTGCCCATGGCTATAGACAGTTCATATCTGAATGACGTGATCCTAGGTGCGACATCAACAAACATCAAGTTCTGATTAAAAGGTGGATCTAAGCCTCCTTAAGTTGCATGGGCCCCAAAGAAACTAGCTATCATTGTTGATGAAGGAAAAGTCAATCTACCCCATTTTACTAAAACGGACATAATAATGATACAAAGCGAAACGGTGCAAGGTCAAGTCCATTAGAAAGCTAATAAGACGTTCTTTCCATGCATACCTTGTTTGCTTCTAGACTCAACCGGAAGAGGGAGTTATGACATTTTGAAGTGACAACAAGATTTCTACACGGATTTCGATTCCTATTTAGTTTAGAACTCTTAGTTTGTTTCTTCCTTTTTAATTTAGCTATGAATTCTTAATTGTATTAGTAGTAGTGCCATAGAAGCACATGGAGAATCCCTAGGATCAATCTAATCATATATATATGATCCATTGTACTCATTGTTTCACAACCTCCCTTGATTAAAGATTATTATTTAAAGAACTTTTGTCTTTGTTCCTTCTAGCTTTAGCATGTAGTTGCTTAGCTCTTAGGCCTTGGTTTATCGTTGTTCAAGGTAATCACCCTTTTCTTTGTGGCACCATTCTACTCTGGACACTAAGGGTTCCTTGTTATATACAACCAGCGGCTCCAAGTACTCTCCGTCGAATCTAAGGTCGACTCGTGATCACTCAACTTATAGTATTATGATCATCTGCCCATGGCTATAGACAGTTCATATTGAATGACGTGATCCTAGGTGCGACATCAATCAGACATCAAGTTCTGATTAAAAGGTGGATCTAAGCCTCCTTAAGTTGCATGGGCCCCAAAGAAACTAGCTATCATTGTTGATGAAGGAAAAGTCAATCTACCCCATTTTACTAAAACGGACATAACTAATGATACCAAGCCTAAACGGTGCAAGGTCAAGTCCATTAGAAAGCTAATAAGACGTTCTTTCCATGCATACCTTGTTTGCTTCTAGACTCAACCGAAGAGGGAGTTATGACATTTTGAAGTGACAACAAGATTTCTACAGGATTTCGATTCCTATTTAGTTTAGAACTCTTAGTTTGTTTCTCCTTTATTTAGCTATGAATTCTTAATTGTATTAGTAGTAGATTGCCATAGAAGGGCCACATGAATCCCTAGGATAATCTAATATATATATTGTCATTGTACTCATTGTTTCAAACCCCTTGATTAAAGATTATTATTTCAAGAACTTGTGTTGTTCTTCTAGCTTTAGCATGTAGTCGTTAGTCTTAGCCTGGTTTATCGTGTGTCAAGGTAATCACCCTTTTCTTTGTGGCACCATTCTACTCTGGACACTAAGGGTTTCGTTGTTATATACAACCAGCGGCTCCAAGTACTCTCCGTCGAATCTAAGGTCGACTCGTGATCACTCAACTTATAGTATTATGATCATCTGCCCATGGATATAGACAGTCATATCTGAATGACGTGATCCTAGGTGCGACATCAACAGACATCAAGTTTGATTAAAAGGTGGATCTAAGTCTCCTTAAGTTGCATGGGCCCCAAAGAAACTAGCTATCGTTGTTGATGAAGGAAAAGTCAATCTACCCCATTTTACTAAAACGGACATAACTAATGATACCAAAGCGAAACGTGCAAGGTCAGGTCCATTAGAAAGTTAATAAGATGTTCTTTCCATGCATACCTTGTTTGGTTCTAGACACAATTGGAAGAGGGAGTTATGATATTTTGAAGTGACAACAAGATTTCTACACGGATTTCGATTCCTATTTAGTTTAGAACACTCAGTTTGTTTCTTCCTTTTATATTTAGCTATGAATTCTTAATTGTATTAGTAGTAGTGCCATAGAAGGACATGGAGAATCCCTAGGATGAATCTAATCATATATATATGATCCATTGTACTCTTGTTTAACAACCTTCCTTGATTAAAGATTATTATTTAAAAACTTTTGTCTTTGTTCCTTCTAGCTTTAGCATGTAGTTGCTTAGCTCTTAGGCCTTGGTTTATCGTTGTTCAAGGTAATCACCCTTTTCTTTGTGGCACCATTCTACTCTGGACACTAAGGGTTTGTTGTTATATACAACCAGCGGCTCCAAGTACTCTCCGTCGAATCTAAGGTCGACTCGTGTGGCATCGTGGAAGAAACACTCCCAGATGTAGACGACTCCGCAGCAGCAGCAGTACCAAAGACCTTACAAACAAAACAAATTTTCAATTACAATAAAGTGAGTAAAGAACTGTATTCATTCACTTAAGTAAAACTTGATTCTCACCTGGCTCTTAGTCAACCCAGCACCAAGCATACGGATGTGGCCTCGATGCTCTGGTTTGTTCATTGCTTGTGCCAGAGAGTCATGTGGCTCCACTCCAGACTACAACCTTCAGCTTCATGTCTTTTAATTGTCTCCTACAATATGAATTCAATGATGAATTAATGTAGGCATATTTGCCAACAAAGAACTATTACAATTCATTAACGTATATTAAACTTACCGCTACTACCTTTGCATGTGCATCCTTGATCTCTCCATCAGGGGCAGTATAGAATTTGATGAACATCTGACCCCTCGACGGTCGTCGTCCAGTTGCCTTAACCGTTTCCTCAATGTACCTCGGCCAGGGTCTAGAGCCACCATGATGGTTCTCCTCTTGCATTGCCCGGTTTGCTTTGTTCCGATTAACGACATCCCAAGTCAGGGAAAAGAAATTTATTAGTCTAATTTAGATAATGAAATTCAAATTAGATAATACCATATCTAAACTGTACCTTAAATACTTGAGTCTTCGTATACTCAATGTATTGATACCAATCATTCGGTGGGCAACCTTGTGGAGCATTTTGAAGAATCCACTCCTCGGGGAGATCATTTTTCGCCACATGATTCATCCTGCCCTTCCATATTGCAAGCCTAGACTTGCCCCAAGCTCGTCCAACCTTCTTGTCAAAATACACGCGAGCTCTCGATAATAGCTCTGGACCGCAATAGAACTTGTCCTAATTCCACATAGAAATTGTAAGAATCACACTAACTAAACATATAATGTGTTCATACTTTAGTAGAGTGAATGAAATTCAAATTTCAAACTTACCGTGAAGAACTGCTCGAATGCAACATCCTTGGATCTAGCTGGCACTAACTTCTAGTCTTTGGGATATATAGGGTAGTACTGGTAGTTCCTGGAGCACTCACCAGTGTAGTGTCCCATAAAAGACAAGAGGTCGCCACCAGGCTTGACTCCTAGGGTGTCCAGGTTGAAACACACAACGGGTGCCGCCAGATGCTACCCTCCGGAAGTCCGTGTACTTAATGACGACGGTCTTTGTGAACCCGGAACGGTTTGCAGAAATAGAAATTTATCATTCTTAGTATAGAATCAAATAATTTCTTCATTTCGTTCAGAATGAAATTCATAGACAGAACTAACCAATGAAGTCCAGCTCATATGTGTGCTTCTGCTTGGTGGACGAGGCTGCGGAAGAATTCCCACCAGAATTCTGAACAGTAGGAGATTCGAGATGACGCGCTCCACTATCAGAACTAGAACTAGATGCCATCTTTATCCACAAAAAATGAGATTATTTAAATTCAAAGATAAACTCAGAATTTGTGACATAAAGAAATGCATTCGTGCTAGAATATTTTGATGACCTAAACAATATAATGTCATTCCTTATCGAAGTCAATTACACCACTCCCTACGATTTGCAAATCAGGAATGTTGTCTGTTACAGGTAATTGTTGTTGAGCTAATGCTAAACAATACTCCTCCTCTCCTGTGTCATATGCATCTCGTGGCTTACAATGTAATGGTATGCACCAATCTGGATCACTTGTATCATCAACATAGAAAACCATACGTGCATCACTAGCACTAATATATGGCTCGTCTTCAGCTTTGTCACCAACATCTCTCAAATGGTTAAAGTTGATCATTGTTATACCGAGAGCATCTTTTTTCTTCCATGTTGGATTCACCGTATCAGCCCACTGACACTTGAACAACGTGATTGTTCAAGTATAATAATCCAGCTCGATGATCTCAATAAGTTTCCCATAAAACCAGAGATCGGTACGAATTGGATTGTTGTCTGAAGAGCCTGACACGCTGTCTGTGCCGAATTTAGCAGCTACACCACTATTCTGTGTCTTCAGTGGTTGATCCCGATCTATTGTTCTAAAACGATATCCATTGATGTCATAAGCAGTATATCGAGTTGCAGACACAGTCGGTCCCCTAGCCAACGTCATTAGATCAGCATTGTATGTTGCTGACTGATCTAATATCTGTGAATCAGAGTAACATCATTATTCGTGTATCTGTATCAACCACTAACAATTATTGAAGGGAACAGGGCAGTCTATTACCTTGTTTTGAACCCAACCAACAATCTTTTTGTGAACTGCTTTGTTAACCGCAGTCTCACTGGCACGTCTACCAGGTTCCCTTCTAGTTTCCGCTTCGCATTCCCTGAATGATAATTTTGAACTACTACATTATAATTTTCACTTTTTTTGTACTTCTAATGAAAAGTATACGGGATTAGTTACCTCAAAAGTGGTTGAGCTATTGGACTATTGACTAGAAGGTGGATCTAAGCCTCCTTAAAAGGTGGATCTAAGCCTCCTTAAGTTGCATGGGCCCCAAAGAAACTAGCTATCATTGTTGATGAAGGAAAAGTCAATCTACCCCATTTTACTAAAACGGACATAACTAATGATAACGATGCCGAAACGGTGAAAGGTTAAGTCCATTAGAAAGCTAATAAGACGTTCTTTCCATGAATACCTTGTTTGCTTCTAGACTCAACCGGAAGAGGGAGTTATGACATTTTGAAATGACAACAAGATTTCTACACGGATTTCGATTCCTATTTAGTTTAGAACTCTTAGTTTGTTTCTTCCTTTTAAATTTAGCTATGAATTCTTAATTGTATTAGTAGTAGTGCCATAGAATCACATGGAGAATCCCTAGGATCAATCTAATCATATATATATGATCCATTGTACTCATTGTTTCACAACCTCCCTTGATTAAAGATTATTATTTAAAGAACTTTTGTCTTTGTTCCTTCTAGCTTTAGCATGTAGTTGCTTAACTCTTAGGCCTTGGTTTATCGTTGTTCAAGGTAATCACCCTTTTCTTTGTGGCACCATTCTACTCTAGACACTAAGGGTTCGTTGTTATATACAACCAGCGGCTCCAAGTACTCGCCGTCGAATCTAAGGACGACTCATGATCACTCAACTTATAGTATTATGATCATCTGCCCATGGCTATAGACAGTTCATATCTGAATGACGTGATCCTAGGTGCAACATCAACAGACATCAAGTTCTGATTAAAAGGTGGATCTAAGCCTCCTTAAGTTGCATGGGCCCCAAAGAAACTAGCTATCGTTGTTGATGAAGGAAAAGACAATCTACCTCATTTTACTAAAACGGACATAACTAATGATACCAAAGCCGAAATGGTGCAAGGTTAAGTCCATTAGGAAGCTAATAAGATGTTCTTTCCATGCATACCTTGTTTGGTTCTAGACACAACCGGAAGAGGAGTTATGATATTTTGAAGTGACAACAAGATTTCTACACGGATTTCGATTCCTATTTAGTTTAGAAGACTTAGTTTGTTTCTTCCTTTTTAATTTAGCTATGAATTATTAATTGTATTAGTAGTAGTTCCATAGAAGGACATGGATAATCCCTAGGATGAATCTAATCATATATATATGATCCATTGTACTCATTGTTTCACAACCTCCCTTGATTAAAGATTATTATTTCAGAACTTTTGTCTTTGTTCCTTCTAGCTTTAGCATGTAGTTACTTAGCTCTTAGGCCTTGGTTTATCGTTGTTCAAGGTAATCACCCTTTTTCTTTGTGGCACCATTGTACTCTGGACACTAAGGGTTCCTTGTTATATAAACCAGCGGGTCCAAGTACTCTCCGTCGAATCTAAGGTCGACTCGTGATCACTCAACTTATAGTATTATGATCATCTGCCCATGGCTATAAACAATTCATATATGAATGACGTGATCCTAGGTGCGACATCCAATAGACATCAAGTTCCGATTAAAAGGTGTATCTAAGCCTCCTTAAGTTGCATGGGCCCCAAAGAAACTAGCTATCATTGTTGATGAAGGAAAAGTCAATCTACCCATTTTACTAAACGGACATAACTAATGATACCAAAGCCGAGACGGTGCAAGGTCAAGTCCATTAGAAAGCTAATAAGATGTTTTTCCATGCATACCTTTTTTGCTTCTAGACTCAACCGGAAGAGGGAGTTATGACATTTGAAGTGACAATAAGATTTCTACACGGATTTCGATTCCTATTTAGTTTAGAACTCTTAGTTTGTTTCTTCCTTTTTAATTTAGATATGAATTCTTAATTGTATTAGTAGTAGTTCCATAGAATCACATGGAGAATCCCTAGGATCAATCTAATCATATATATATGATCCATTGTACTCATTGTTTCACAAACTCCCTTGATTAAAGATTATTATTAAGAACTTTTGTCTTTGTTCCTTCTAGCTTTAGCATGTAGTTGCTTAGCTGTTAGGCCTTGGTTTATCGTTGTTCAAGTAATCACCCTTTTGTTTGTGGCACCATTCTACTCTGGACAACAAGGTTTCCTTGTTATATACAACCAGCGCTCCAAGTACTCTCCGTCGAATCTAAGGTCGACTCGTGATCACTCAACTTATAGTATTATGATCATCTGCCCATGGCTATAGACAGTTCATATGTGAATGACGTGATACTAGGTGTGACATCAACAAACATCAAGTTATGATTAAAAGGTGGATCTAAGCCTCCTTAAGTTGCATGGGCCCCAAAGAAACTAGCTATCATTGTTGATGAAGGAAAAGTCAATCTACCCCATTTGACTAAAACGGACATAACTAATGATAACGAAGCCGAAACGGTGCAAGGTCAAGTCCATTAGAAAGCTAATGAGACGTTCTTTCCATGCATACCTTGTTTTCTTCTAGACTCAACCGGAAGAGGGAGTTATGACATTTTGAAGTGACAACAAGATTTCTACACGGATTTCAATTCCTATTTAGTTTTGAACTCTTAGTTTGTTTCTTCCTTTTTTAATTTAGCTATGAATTCTTAATTGTTTAGTAGTAGTTCCATAGAAATACATGGATAATCCCTAGGATGAATCTAATCATATATATATGATCCATTGTACTCGTTGTTTCACAACCTCCCTTGATTAAAGATTATTATTTCAAAACTTTTGTCTTTGTTCCTTCTAGCTTTAGCATGTAGTTGCTTAACTCTTAGTCCTTGGTTTATCGTTGTTCGAGGCAATCACCCCTTTTCTTTGTGGCACCATTCTACTCTGGACACTAAGGGTTCGTTGTTATATACAACCAGCGGCTCCAAGTACTCGCCGTCGAATCTAAGGACGACTCGTGATCACTCAACTTATAGTATTATGATCATCTGCCCATGGCTATAGATAGTTCATATCTGAATGACGTGATCCTAGGCGCGACATCAATAGACATCAAGTTCTAATTAAAAAGCCTCCTTAAGTTGCATGGGCTCCAAAGAAACTAGTTATCATTGTGATGAAGGAAAAGTCAATCTACCCCATTTTACTAAAAAGACATAATTAATGATACCGAAGCCTAAAGGGTGCAAGGTCAAGTCCATTAGAAAGCTAATGAGACGTTCTTTCCATGAATACCTTGTTTGCTTCTAGACTCAACCGAAAGAGGGAGTTATGACATTTTGAAGTGACAACAAGATTTCTACACGGATTTCAATTCCTATTTAGTTTTGAACTCTTAGTTTGTTTCTTCCTTTTTATTTAGCTATGAATTCTTAATTGTATTAGTAGTAGTTCCATAGAAATACATGGTAATCCCTAGGATGAATCTAATTCATATATATATGATCCATTGTACTCGTTGTTTCACAACCTCCCTTGATTAAAGATTATTATTTCAAAACTTTTGTCTTTGTTCCTTCTAGCTTTAGCAGTAGTTGCTTATCTTTAGTCTTGGTTTTCGTTGTTCGAGGCAAATCACCTTTTTTTGTGGCACCATTCTACTCTGGACACAAGGGTTCGTTGTTATATACAACCAGCGGCTCCAAGTACTCGCCGTCGAATCTAAGGCGACTCGTGATCACTCAACTTATAGTATTATTGATCATCTGCCCATGGCTATAGATAGTTCATATTGAATGACGTGATCCTAGGCGCGACATCAAAGACATCAAGTTTAATTAAAAAAGCCTCCTTAAGTTGCATGGGCTCCAAAGAAACTAGTTATCATTTGATGAAGAAAGTCAATCTACCCATTTTACTAAAACAGACATAATTAATGATACGAAGCCAAACGGTGCAAGGTCAAGTCCATTAGAAAGCTATGAGACGTTCTTTCCATGATACCTTGTTTGCTTCTAGACTCAACCGAAAGAGGGAGTTATGACATTTTGAAGTGACAACAAGATTTCTACACGGATTTCGATTCCTATTTAGTTTAGAACACTTAGTTTGTTTTTCCTTTTTAGTTTAGCTATGAATTCTTAATTGTATTAGTAGTAGTGCCATAGAAGGACATGGGGAATCCCTTGGATCAATCTAATCATATATATATTGATCCATTGTACTCATTGTTTCACAACCTCCCTTGATTAAACATTATTATTTAAAAACTTGTGTCTTTGTTCCTTCTAGCTTTAGCATGTAGTTGCTTAGCTCTTAGGCCTTGGTTTATCGTTGTTCAGGTAATCACCCTTTTGTTTGTGGCACCATTCTACTCTGGACAACAAGGTTTCCTTGTTATATACAACCAGCGCTCCAAGTACTCTCCGTCGAATCTAAGGTCGACTCGTGATCACTCAACTTAGAGTATTATGATCATCTGCCCATGGCTATAGACAGTTCATATCTGAATGACGTGATCCTAGGTGCGACATCAACAGACATCAAGTTCTGATTAAAAGGTGGATCTAAGCCTCCTTAAGTTGCATGGGCCCCAAAGAAACTAGCTATCGTTGTTGATGAAGGAAAAGTCAATCTACCCCATTTTACCAAAACGGAAATAACTAATGATACCATTGCCGAAACGGTGCAAGGTCAGTCCATTAGAAAGCTAGTAAGATGTTCTTTCCATGCACACCATGTTTGCTTCTAGACACAACCGGAAGAGGGAGTTATGATATTTTGAAGTGACAACAAGATTTCTACACGGATTTCGATTCCTATTTAGTTTAGAACACTTAGTTTGTTTCTTCCTTTTTAGTTTAGCTATGAATTCTTAATTGTATTAGTAGTAGTGCCATAGAAGGACATGGGAATCCCTTGGATCAATCTAATCATATATATATATGATCCATTGTACTCATTGTTTCACAACCTCCCTTGATTAAACATTATTATTTAAAAACTTTTGTCTTTGTTCCTTCTAGCTTTAGCATGTAGTTGCTTAGCTCTTAGGCCTTGGTTGATCGTTGTTCAAGGTAATCACCCTTTTGTTTGTGGCACCATTCTACTCTGGACAACAAGGTTTCCTTGTTATATACAACCAGCGGCTCCAAGTACTCTCCGTCGAATCTAAGGTCGACTCGTGATCACTCAACTTATAGTATTATGATCATCTGCCCATGGCTATAGACAGTTCATATCTGAATGACGTGATCCTAGGTGCGACATCAACAAACATCAAGTTCTGATTAAAAGGTGGATCTAAGCCTCCTTAAGTTGCATGGGCCCCAAAGAAACTAGCTATCGTTGTTGATGAAGGAAAAGTCAATCTACCCCATTTTACTAAAACGGACATAACTAATGATACCATAGCCGAAACGGTCAAGGTCAAGTCCATTAGAAAGCTAGTAAGATGTTCTTTCCATTGCACGCCTTGTTTGCTTCTAGACACAACCAGAAGAGGGAGTTATGATATTTTGAAGTGACAACAAGATTTCTACACGGATTTTGATTCCTATTTAGTTTAGAACACTTAGTTTGTTTCTTCCTTTTTAATTTAGCCATGAATTCTTAATTGTATTAGTAGTATTTCCATAGAAGGACATGG